>VTGD01000008.1:629184-764289 GCA_013406985.1 Calonectria crousiana
CCCCCCCCCCCCCAGCCTGTACCGCTTCATTCAGATCTGCAGAATCCCATCTTCCCCCCCCACAAGCCGCTACTGCACCAGCTAAACAAACATTCGCTACCTACATCTCAACAAGTCACCGAAAATGAAGTTTCTCAGCTCCGTCGTATTCCTCTTCACCGCCGGCGCCCTGGCCAGCCCGATGCTGGCAAAGCGACAAGAAGAGGGAACCTGCGAGGTAGATATTCCCCAACTTACGTCATACAACCTGGGGTGTTGCATGCGCTAACAGCTGTGTTTTTTTTTTTTTGAAACGCAGGACCCCAACGCCACATACAAGAGCTGCGGCACTGCTTGCCCGCCTACCTGCAAGCTCCCCAACCCTGAGATCTGCACCATGCAGTGCGTCATTGGATGCCAGTGCAACGAGGGCTACGTTTTGAACGAGGTTAGTTTGTGATTAACTGAATTTTTTTTTCTTGTTAGAGCTCATCGCTAATGCTCTAAAATAGACCACCAAGACATGTGTGACGGTTGACCAGTGCCCCAAGGAATAAACCTTTTTGTTTTCTTTTCCTGAAAGACTGCTTGAACAATTCAATATTGTTTTCTTCTTGTTTATTCTACACGGATGGCGGTGGATTCATGTTTGAGATGTCGCATGTCTGAGACAGTGGCCATCTCGGCTCGCGTGGATCAAACATGGTTCGCTTGGCGGTACTGCTAAAACACAATGTGCCGACGTTCTGGGTAACCGTTCATCTTGACCAAGTTTAATTCTTTGAATATATTACTTATTATTGACTCTGATCTTCTTCCCTGCAGTACAATAACTTGAACCCATCTGACTGTGAAATTACAGCCGTTGCATTTTTTCCAAGCGATTCTAGCAACACCAGTGCCATTCCGAGTATCCATGCTATGTGCAAGTTCAACTCGTGCTTTTGAGATTTCTCATCATTTTTCAACCGGACAAGTTGGGTTTTTGTGCGAGGTCTCGATTTCTACCAAGAGTTTGTAGCTCTCTCGCTCCAAAAACTTCAATGGCACGATAGTCGCCCGAGCATGGAACCCATCTCCCCGCACTTCCGGCTCAGTATTCCCAAGCCTCGCATCAAACCGCTTCATGTAGTTGAGCTCTGCCCTTCTGACGGTGTAGGACGTCACATCTTCCACTTTCGTTCCGGAAGGCTTGTCGTCAAGAAACGAATCCCAGCTCTCCACCCAGCAAATCAGCCGTGGCTGGGGCGGGTCTGCATCCGCATCCTGTACACCCCACAAGACGAAGAATCCGGATTCCAAATCACTAAAGAAGAGAGTATCTAGCCGCTTCGCGTTTCCAATATGCGACGGGGAGTTCAACGCTGAGCCGTGGCGCCGGAGCACCGTGTCCTCTATGGAGCTCCACGAGCTGCCTCTGAGTGCCCACCCATCGGGGGCCCGCAGACTGAGCTGCACCTGGGGAGTGTTGTTCAATTCGGAAGCTTGATGCTGTATGTTGGGCAAAAGTATCCTCTTCTGCTCACACTTTTCAAAATCGCACGTCACTGGGATGAAGTGTTAGAATTGCGGGATGGTCAACAGCCTACTGACAGCTGACATGCAAAGAACAGAGGGCAAGCGCATGCATACCTGTTTTGCTTGGAAGAGAATCCCCTGGGTAGGAATACCTATCAAGCCTCCCCACAATTTCTGGCTCAGCACCTGGCCGCAGGACGGCCAGCGCCTCGATGTTTTCTCGAAAATAGCCCCTGTCCGGATACTCTCGCTGAAGGGGCGAAACAAAAATGGCCACGCGAGCCAAATGGTCAATTTCTATCGCGCAGCTCAGCACCGCCAGCTGGAGCACCCTGACAACATTTGGCTGGTTGTTGGGGCGCCGAGCAGTGATGGTGCACGGCACGAGCAGGACGTCGATTTCCAAACCCCTCGGCGTGCTGACCATGTCCCTTCTGTTGACCCGGCCGGCGCCTCCATGGTAAACCTCAAACTGGAACGCGGATGGCATTTGCGGCAGGTACGGCCTGAGGCGACGGGGGGACTGCTCTCGCAGATGTGGCGATGTCCAGGTCAGAATTGTCTGGTCAGGCGTGCTTCTCAAAAGCTCCTCCTGCAGTCGCTGAAAGGCGTTTTTCCCCTCCCCGTAGAGCAAGGGCATATTGATGCCAAATATACCCATCAAGCAGTAGGCCACATCTTCCTCGCGAGTCGTGGTGCGATTGGCTGCCCACCTCATCTTGCCGGCGATTGACTCATCAGCCAGCATGATGGACAGCCTCTCGAAGTTCCAGCAAGCAGGGCAAGCAAAGATCGGATGGGGCTGGCCCGGGCGAGTCCCGTGCGTCCGCCGTAGTATGGGCTCGTCGACGCCTGTGATGGCGGAAATTCTCGCGGCAAGCTTGTGCCGGCTGTACATGTGGTTCCAGTTCCGATCGAAGAACTCGACGCCGTGAGGAGCAATCAGCTCCTGCAAGGTCCACCCGCGAGTGAACCACCTGCTGGTCTCAAAGTTGGCCATGGTGCCGTCCGCCTCGAGCGTGACATCCTCCATGAATACGTAGCAGGCAGCCGAGCTCTTGTACCAGTTGAACATGGAGTTGATGGCTTCGGATAGCTCTGCGCTACTGGACTTGTCGATGCAGCACGTGTCGACCCAGACATACTCGAAGCCGTCGCGAGCAGCCTGTTTGCAAGTGTCTAGAATCTTGCGGAGGCCTCTTCCTGGATTGCCCAGGTGCCGCTTGATGCCGCGCTGGACGTCTTCAAACACAAACTCGTCGTCGCCCCAGGTGTGCGAGAGGATGGCATAGTGGGGTACATTTTGTCCCAGAAATGTCTTCAGCTCAAATGTCGATGCATGCAACAACCTCATTGCCACAACGGCGCTTTTGCAATAGATGCAGATGAACTGACGTGCTGGCAATGGACACGCGCGCAGCCACGTTCTGAGTTGTGCCCCTCATCTCGGGCTGCTCAGGCATTCAGTGATTGGCTACAGCTTGTCACTCGGAGCCACACCGTCAGACGCACGACTCCACTAAAAGTCCTCTGGAACTCGTAGTTGACATGTTGAAGTGTTATTCATAACTAACCAACCAACTCCTGCGTCGTGAACCGTGTTTATGAAGAGCAGTGCTGAGTTGTGCAAGGGGTCTGGTTAGTGCCGACAACTGAAACCGAAACGGGAAGTCAGCCAAGGTCGGCCCTTGGCTACAACAATGGTCCGTCAATTACTTGAAAAGCCTTCTAGCGTCGTATGCGATTTCCATACAACTTGTTCTATATCCATAGTGTGATGTTTCATCTAAATTCTAAGCGTAATGTCTCGAATTGCGGCTGCTCCGATGCGATACTCAGTCGCGCGCACGGTTCGCGCCACACCATCTCGATGCGCGCGGCACAGGTCGGGAATAAAGGTTGTGGTTGCGTTGGTGATTCATATAAAACCAACGTGAATCGGCATAGCCGCCACCAGGCAATAAGCGGCTAAATTAGCATTTTCGACGCTTTGTGCTGCATGATTCAGGTCATCTCAAAATGCGTCAGGTCGTCAGGGACAGGTCCAAGTCATTGCTGCATAAATCGATGGCAGAGGCCTGAGCACGGATTCTCATTATTAAGCATATCTTTACAAATCATATGTTTCCCCCACAGATCGGCGAATCTGATTGTTTCCGTGTTCTGGATTGTTTCTTGGCCATGTGGGGCAATGGAGCCGGAAGTTTGTCTCCCAGATCGGACGTGATCTTGACTCAACCTAACCAGACTCATTCGGAGACATACCCGATACTCACTTCATATAATTTGAAGCTCAAAGAAAAGGATTTTAGTATTCAATATTAGTAAAAAAAAAAACAGTATAGCTAAACTTTACAATATTAGCAAAAATGTCCCCAGCATAGTCTCGGGAAAATGCGATTTCTGTCTACAAAATCCTGTCATTATCATTGGAAAGTGATTCTCGTAGGCTTGCACACCCCTACCAAACTGGGGACCGATATCTCACTGGTTCATTGCGGCAAGCGCCCTCTACTTACATGCTGGATCTGCTCACCGCTGGCCTTGATTAATCAGCACCTGGAGCCACTCTATGTTCCCCAGGGATTCCTTAAAGCCAAGCGCCGCAATGGATAATTATTCCCGATCACCGGCGTGCCACCACCAATGGACTCACCAAAACCCCCGCTAGCCGCCGATGGCACAGTTTTAGCAAACGACAACGGTGGCGTGGCCACGCTCAACGCGCAGCTCGACATCGCCGGCAATGAAGAGCTGGACTATCCCGAGGGCGGGACAAAGGCCTGGCTGGTTGTCGTCGGGGCCTGGTGCGCCATGGTTCCGTCCATGGGCCTGCTCAACACGCTCGCCGTGCTGCAGGCCTGGGTTTTGGAGAATGAGTTGTCCGGCATGTCAGAGTCCACGATAGGTTGGATATTCAGCCTGTACGCCTTCTTGCTCTACTTTTGTGGAGCCCAAGTGGGTGAGTTGAGTTTCGGGGATGCATTCCGCGACGGTGCAACTGACTCGTCCGCAAAGGTCCCATCTTTGACGCCCACGATGTCAAGGTGCTGATCGTTCCTGGCTCCATCGGCATGGTTTTGTCCATGATTTTCGTCAGCTTGTCAACAGGTAATGCGCCACCCTCACTGCTCGTGCTCTCCGCGTTTAGGCTCACAGCTTGCAGAGTTTTATCACTTTCTCTTATCGTTCGGTCTCCTGGGTGGCTTATCGGCTTCGCTCCTCTTTAACCCGAGTATTGCCGCCATCGGACACTGGTTCTACAAGCGCCGGGCATTTGCAACGGGGATAGCTTGCACGGCTGGAGGGATGGGAGGGGTTGGTTTCCCTCTTATCATTCTCTATCTCGCGCCCAAAATCGGGTTTCCCTGGGCGATGCGAATCATTGCACTGGTCTTTGCCATTGTAGGAATCGTTGCGTGCTGCACCTTGCGTAAGCGATTACCTCCAAACAAGAAGGCAGGGTCGTCAATCGACCTCAAGGCCTTAGCTGACCTCAAGTTTGCGACAACCACAGTGGCAGTGTTTCTCATCGAGTTTGCCGTCTTCATTCCCTACTCTTACATCTCATCGTATGCCATTGCCAATGGCTTCGAGGCCAGGGATGCATACCTTCTCAACACGCTGCTCAACGTTGGCGCAGTTCCTGGACGTGCGCTGCCGGGCTATGTCGCAGATCGATTCGGCGTCTTCAACACCATGTGCGTGACGGCGCTGACTTGCGCCACCATGATCTTGGCACTGTGGCAAACCGCTGGCGGAAATAATGCCATGACGACATCCTTTACAATGCTCTTCGGGTTCTGGTCTGGCGCCGCCATCAGCCTGACGCCCGTCTGCGTGGGCCAAGTGTGCAAGATTGAAGATTACGGAAAGCGCAGCGGCACGTCATTCTTCATTGCTAGTTTCGGAGCCTTGACGGGAATTCCAATCGCTGGAGCCATTCTGGAGGGGAACCACGGATCATACGAAGGTCTCATCATATTCGCTGGTGTATTTTACGTTGCGGCAGTCGTAGCCTTCGTTATTGCAAGAGGGGTAGCAGCCGGCTGGAGTCTGAGAACTCACTTCTAGTTAGTGAAACATGCAACCAGAGAAGTTCGGTGATAGGTTCAGATGGGGTAAAATATAACAGTTTGGTGCAATGATCATGAGCTGGATGACTTGGATCCATTTCTGCAGCGCATTATCTTGTCTATTAGCACAGTAGAATACAGTCCTGAGCTCGCTGCTTAGCCCTCTATCTCATCTACTGCTTTTACAAGGCTGTTAATCTCCTCCTCGCACTTCCTCCTGCTCAACTGTTGCTT
Source organism: Calonectria crousiana (assembly GCA_013406985.1). Classification (NCBI taxonomy): domain Eukaryota; kingdom Fungi; phylum Ascomycota; class Sordariomycetes; order Hypocreales; family Nectriaceae; genus Calonectria; species Calonectria crousiana. Next base: position 634,992 of record VTGD01000008.1, read on the forward strand.
CTCAAACGTCTTTCGCAACTCATCCACCATGAACCGTTTCAAAGGTGCCTTCTTGCCGGCCTTGTAATCAAAGACGACAATATCCTCAAAGCAGCGGGCGGCAGGTCTCTTGTGCCGCTCTGACAGAATGACGGCCTCGAGCAAAATGTGATCAGAATCGTAGTCTGGAGGAGAGATGAGTTTGTGCAGCACCGTTGTTCGGTCAGGGTAGTCCATGGGCTGTGTCCGATTAACAAACTTCCAACGCAATGGGAGCGATTCGCTCACAAACTTGTAGTCAGTCTTGATGCACCTAAGAATGAGGCCGAGGCCGCGAGGCGTCATCAGCTCAACCCACTCCTGTCGGTGGTCGGGGGTGGTTATCTCTGCATGGTTACGCAGCCAGTTCACACGACCAGACTCGGCGTATTTGTTGTACATGACATTATTCACGTGCCCTGTCGATGTGTTAGACTGGATTGGAGCAGTGCACGGAATGTTTACCCTAGCATGCAAATGTTAGCTGGTTTTTCAAAAGAGGCCGGGGGACTCACCATGCTATCCTGTTGGGATAAAAAAAAAAGGTTAGTTTGCAATCAATCTTCACTTTGGCCTGCACAAAGACGTACCATGTCCCCCCAAGTGACGCGGTGATGGTCGAGTCCCCTCCATTCCTTAGCCGTCAGGTACCCTTCACCTCCAGCTAAGAGCTCCAACCAATGCTGCTGCAAATAATTGGAAAGCTCCTTTGCCTTCTGAGCCTTTGCCTGTGAAACATCCGGCTCCTGGAGCCGTTGGATGCGCTGGTTGATCTCGGACAGCCAACGGGGATTGTTGGCGTGGTTCTTCCAGGCGGGGCGGGTCGAGTGGAATTGACGCGTCACACATGTTGGAATTGAGGCGATTGATGCCCGGAACACGGCAAACGCTGTCGTGCCCCCAATTGAGACACTGGATCGTATGATGGGAGCCATTTTGACGACGTTGTACTGTAGATGAATGTTGATGCGGGAGTGAGATGGAGATGCCGAAGCACGGCGGTATCGGTTGCCGTCGGCCCAATCATCGGCGCTGGCTATCCCGCCCAGATCGGACCCAGCATGCCCTTTTGCCGAGGATTGCCACATACGGGACTGAGTTGAGTTAGTTCCATCGCAAGCAGAATTTTGATTACCTCCGAGGCCGCCTAAATGCTGACACATCATATGTCGGTTTCAAGGTGCCATTCTTTCTTTCTTTGGCGAGGAGGGCATGGCTGATTGGTACACTGACTGGTGAGCTTGTTTGGCTTTGGATACCGCGAAAACAAAATTCAATAGTAAGGATCAATTTTATGTTAGGGAGTTCTCAGGGTCAAGGGGAATACGATACACCGACAAGCCGCCTACTTAGTCCCGAAATCTATTCTATTACAAACAGCGCACACTCTAGGAATTCGCCTGAAACTATTTTCTACTCTTTTATTTCAGTATGCACCTCTGACGTGAATTGATTTATATTACCAATTTTACTGTGATCATTTATTAGAGTGTTGGATAATGAAAGGACAATTGAGAGGTGGAAAAAATATGTGCATCGATTTTTAGATTTATTCAGGCGGTTTCTGGGCTATAATGAATATAAGTTGGCCGTGCCTCGCCGATACGCTTAGATAAACATAGTTGCAAGCTTCATCGGCCTAAGAGAAAATTCTCACATCGCATCTTGCGACGTGTATCGTGGGAGAGTAAACCAATGGCTAGTGACATTTGAGCGCAAGTGTAACCGAGACCTGTTTATTAGCCTCTTCTATCTTTATCGCTAGATGCACTTGGGGCACCTGGGATGGACTTGGATGATTGGCTCACGGACAGGCTGACTTGTGTGTCGATACAAGAGCCTCGTGAGACAGAGGAAGTTGGGGGTGTTGGCTGCATTTCAGACGCAGACGTCAAGACAGCGGTATATGTATGGTGCAGTGAGGATATCGCATGGGAGACGTGTTATTTACTGCTATGAAAATCTACTGACATAGAGATAGCGGTCTCAGTGAGGGGTGATGGCAGCAGAATTTCATTGGAGACATGTGGCGCTCCATAAATCTGAATCAAGGCTGAAGGGCCAATGACCGAATGGCGATGAGAGACATTTTCCATCAGATGCAAAAAGATCTTTGGCTGAGATGTGAATGGCAGGGGTTGCACGGCACGGTAAACCCGGCGCCGTTATCCTGGTCTGGCCATCCCTATAAAATCCCTTGCGCGACACCCTATCGATGCGATTTTTTTTTAGATGCGACATTGGGGGATATTTTATAACAGGATAATGGCGTCTCCCAGATGAAGTCGTCGATCTGTGAGTGGCGAAATGGAGAAGACGGAGATGAGATCATGTACCGCAGGCCTTGTCTGTGGTCAAGCTTTTCAGGGTCCAGAATTCAGGGTCTAGAATCGTGGTGCGAATGGGGGCGCTCAGCCATTGCCGAAATTGCCGTACATGGCGTTGCGGCGACCAACCATTGCCCAGATATTGACAAGTGTCTCAGAAGTAAGCCAAAATGGAGCTTAGCCGCGTTCTGCACAGCCATGCTCCAAAATAGACCCATTATCATAAACTATCCAATCAATCGGCATGTGCTTCCGAGTCCTTTGACTGCTAAAAAGTGTATTCCCCGCTGCAACCCATTCAAGATCCTTTCTTGACAGACTTTGTCCATCTTGCCTGAGCCGAAGGACACCAGTAAATGACGAAATTAGGGAAAAGACCTACGGATGAACACGCAAGCAGCTCTCGTCTTCCTCTATAACTTGTTCGGGGGAATTTCCGACTCATTCTCAAACAGATTCGAAAGTCACCCAACATTGGCGCGTCCCACCGGCTTCTTGGAGCTGACACCGCTATCATTTTGAGATTTCTACCGCCAGCACGCACAATTTAAACCATGGGCTTCGGGCACCATCACAATCATCACCACAATGAAAATCGGGACTTTAATTACGACCAAGGTGAAAATATGAACTATCGGAGAGAGGAAAATTATGGAAACCAGTCTCAAATGGCCGCTCAAAGCATGGGATACAGCCGAGGCCAGAACGTACGGCGCAAGGCGCTGCTAATTGGTATAAACTATACTGGTAGCCAGCATGCTCTTCAGGGCTGCCAACAAGACGTACAAAATATGGAACGCTTCCTTGCATCGCGAGGCTACCCAGAAGACCCAAACAGCATGGTCATTCTCACCGACGCTCGTTCGGGACCTTTTTATCCGTCGGGACACAATATCTTGGCGGCCATGGACTGGCTTGTGAGCGAGCCAGAATGCTGTCTCTTCCTGCACTACTCCGGACACGGAGGCCAGGTCCAAGATCCAGACGGAGACCGAGAGTCTGGATACGATGACACCATTGTGCCTGTGGATTTTGAGCAGAACGGCCAGATCGACAGCGACACCCTCCATCGGCACCTTGTTTCCAAACTGCCGCCATCTTGCACGCTTCATGTTTTGTTTGACTGCTGCCACAGTGGCTCAGCCATCGAGCTGCCCTACGTGTACCACTCTGATGAAAACGGAAACATCAACCTTGTGGATGGGGTGAATCAGGGTATGAGCTTGTTGACTGCGGCCAACCACCTTATCCAAGGCGGGTTTTCAATGAGCAAGATGGGGGAGGCGAGAGAATTGATGACGAGCGCGAAATCCTTCTTCAACGGCCTGAAGAACATGGGACGGCCCCAGGAAGATGGTCTGGGAGAAGAGCACTTTCAGGAAGACTGGAAGAGCGAACACAAGAATGTCTTCATGTTCTCCGGTTGCAAGGACGACCAGACGTCTTCGGATGCAACGATTGATGGATCACATGTGGGCGCCATGTCATGGGCGTTTCTGAGAGTAATGAACGAGAACCCTAATCTGACTTACGTTGAGGTTTGCAGCTTCCCTCTCTTATCGAATGGGATTATTCTAACTCGTGATAGATTCTTCAGAATACGAGGGCCCTTCTCAAGGGTCGGTACTCGCAGATTCCTCAGCTCTCGGTTGGTTACATGATGGATCTGAACCAGGAGCTGAGGATCTGAACCAGGAGCTGATTCCATATTGTACCTGCACTCGCTTTCTGAATCAAGAGCCGACCATAAATTTACCACAGTACTAAATTGATGATCAATGTTAGAGAGATGATGTTTCCCCATAAATGTTGAAGTAATGGGATTTGCGCTTGGCATTTCGGAGCCTATGCTACCGGGTGCAATTCAGTGGATCCTAGCACATGTAAACATACTGCTTGCGTCGCATGCTCTTCTCTCCTGTACACATATTGTTATGGCTTTTAATCCAGAGATCGCCAAATGGCAGAATCGTATTCCCCTCATACATTATATACATGAAAGCTGGTAATATACGGATGGTGGATATCATTCTACCACAACACAGCCTGTGCCTAGATGGTAAATTCGAATGCCCATGTGGTATATACATCGGTCTGAAAAATCGGGAACGAAAGCGTATTGCCGCTATAGTCATGCCCATACCACCCCAGGTCATTCGGTGCATCCAGCTCGGCGTAGTGGTCGCTGGACGCAGTGAAAGCGTACGTGTGGATCTGGAGCGTGCCGCTCTCCGGGAGGCCAACCGCTGCGAGGTTTTCCAGCCCAACATAAAAGGTGCCCGTGGCTACGCGAGCGCCAACAAGCAGCCTCACCGTGTTGGAGCCGACGACAGCGTACACGTCCCCCAGAAGGTCTGAAGTCGGGTACGTCTGCACGCGCGCTCCCGTCATGTTTTGGTTGTAGTACCTGTAGACCTGCCAGTCCGCCGTCGGCCAGTAGCCCCCGGCCGTGTAGTCGTACGAAGAGCCCGTGGGGTTTGGCTTCCCGACGAGGTTTGCGAGGAAATCGTGCAGGGCGTTGCCGGACAGCCAGTTGCCGCGCAGGCCGTACGCGTTGACGCGCTCCAGCTGGGAAATCCACCACGCGCTGCCGGAAGGCACCTGCTCCGCCCAGACGCCGTACTCGTTGATGTTGATCGTCTTGTCGGTGCTCAGGCCATTGCTCTGGAGGATGGTGTTGAGGCTTGCGACGGATGACTGCATGTCTCCGCCGCCTCCTTCCATGTGCCAGCTGTGTTGGTCGGGCGAGCTTTGGTTGCTGGCAACAAACGAGGCCCAATTGGTCCACCAGGAATTCGAGGTCGAAGGGTACCCTGCGTATGAGGGTCCCGAGATTTCCACCGATGGCAGGTCGGTCCTGGTTTGCTTCGTCAGCTTGCTGGCACTTCACTCTTTGCAGCACATCAGTACACACTTGATTCGGTGATAGGTTCTGCCCCAAAGCTGCAGGTATTGCGACTGGTCGCGGTTCCAAAATGCCGTGAGATCCGGCTCATTCCAAATATCAAAAACAACGCCTTCCGTCATCTCATTTGCCTTCATATCAGAGATGAGCTGCGTCAGGTAATTATCCCAGTTGGCCCAGTCACCGTTGTCCCCAGGGTACACGGCGGTTGATGACTGCGTGCCATCCGCACCCCAGATGTCGTGCGGGAGAAGGATAAAGGTCCCTCCGTATTTGCGGGTAGTTTTGTAATTGCTCAATGCGGATGCAAATCGAGTCTTGAATCATAAGCAGGCAGTCTCACAACGAACATCGGGGCAACTTACTTGGTAGCCGGCCATGGAGCCGATCCACCCTTGACCGCTAAGCTGAGCACCGCCGGCTCTGTTGTATTTGAAGCCAATGTCCGTGTAGAACTTGTCAGGTATCTGGTTTTGCTGGTCGGGAATACCGTAGAGAACTCCAGAGGCAAGCTTTTGAGGGCTGCCCGTGGACTCGTTGAGGTAAACTCTGGCTGTACCTGAGACAGTTGCACGCTTCTCCACTGCCGGGGCAGCAAAGGCGACGCCCGCAAGAGACAGGGCAAGAGATAATGGGAGAAGCATGGTGATGCGAGCAAATGTTGATGCAAAGTTCGGTACCTGGCCCAGGAATCCAATCAATGCAATGTCAACAACCCCAACTTATAGTTCCTGAAACACGGGCAATCGGCAGCACAGGGCTTGGCGATCGTCTCCCGGTGGGTACCTTGCATGTCGTTCGTTTGGTGCGGTGACATGAGGAACTGCAGGCGGGGTAAGATTGCCGGTCATAGTACCGAGCAGGAATACGAAGAAGATGCGGGGAGTATATTTTTACCACGACTATCCGTTCCTCTCATCTTTCGTCCTATATCGTCGAGTCCGGTGGGCTCCGGTGGGCTCCGGTGGGATGCTTTGCCATTGACCCCGCTCAGATGACAATGCACCTGTTCCGCACCAACTGTGAAATTCTCCGTCCAAAACCAGTCATCCGATGGGCGGGTTACGAGTGGTGGACAGGGGTGAGTAATTGAGCCTATAATTTGTCCAGCTAACCCTGTTTGTCTTCTGGCCTTGCCTTGGGCCAGCGTCCCAGTGAATATGCCTCGTGCTTAAACCTTAGCGGTAAAATGGTTACTTTGTGAAGCCTCATCCATCTAAGACTTTTAATGTGAATTTCTATAGCTGTTGCGATTTCTGATAGAATAGTCTCTATTGCGTGGATGGTACGTCTGGCCCAAGTTGTCCTAGCAGCTCCTGCAGTGGCTGGTGTAATACCTGACGCAATATTCTCTTTTCGGGGGCGGGTTCTACCATGTATTGCACATCTACCTGCTGCATTGAGAATTGAAAGAGCCTTGTTTTTTTATGACTAAGGAAGTGGTTAATAGAGGCTTTATAGCTCTCTATGCAGCTTGTTTACGTGGTGGCGTTGCGCTAGTCACTCAGCCCTACTATAAACACAAACGCCTCTCGCCAAACCTTGCCTCAGCCCTAAAACTTGAGCAACAGCCAAACCTAAACTAATATGGTCTTGATGGCAGCCAAATAAGCTCGCGAATGGTCATGTGTGAATTTAGGGGCAAACAGACATAGCGCGAACTTGTGCAAGCCGACGCCGTCGGTTGAACAACCATAGCCCCTACTGGTGGGACACCAACCCTCACTATTCAGCTGATCAAGCCACTTTAAATGGAACAAGACAGAGGCTGAGTAGGGGACCTTGACGCACTGGACGAGCTGAAAACCGCCATAGGGCCTAAACTCCAGATGGCCCTCGGAACTCTCCATAGAGTTACGAAATATTGCTTTTCTTGGTACCGACGGAAGTCACTCTGCATATAGCCTTTACTGGACAGTGACATGTGCGGATATCTCTGTATAGTGAGACTCATAGGTGCCCGCAAAAGCAATATTTTCAAACCCAAAGTTTCTCCAACACGGGCCTCCAAATGCGTATTAATAGAGGGATGATTCCTCCTGCTGGCTCAGTGAAATCCTCATTCCTCCAACATCAAAAGTCTGACTCTTCCATCTCGCACCATTGATCTTTCGACTCTTTTCCGCAATCCTTCGCGACAATGGTTCAAAGTGCGAATCTCACCACAGCTGAGCTCAATTCCCCTGAAGACTGGGCCAGGCGATATAACGAGCTCGCAATTGAACACCTCCAGCACAATCCCGACCTTGTCAACGAAGATGAACGATGCCGGGCACTTCAAAGCTGCCTTAGTGGGTACTGCAATATTATGATTACGTCCAAAGCCATTGATCTACGCACCAGCAAAACTTATGTATTCAATAAAGTTACCGTTGGTGTGGCAAGCCCAATTCCATTTGGGAAATTTCTCTCCACAGCCCTCTGCAGTAACCCCTTTTCCAAGCGCACCATTGCAGCCTTTGGCCTTGATCCATCCACAAACTTGAACCCTTCCACAGGGGAGGGCCGTGGCGCGGTCACGTTTGTCGCGGATATGCTGACCATGGTTCCCTTCGCGGGATGGGCGGCTGAGAGCATAAATGGATATGAGGAGATGCGCCAAAATCAAATCGGTACAATCACTGCAGCACGCGATATCGCAATGCAGCATCATGTCAATATTGTCATCCCCATGGTTATCGATCAGGTCGTGTACGTTCTGTCATCATCGGACGCTAATCTCAAATCGCTAATTTTGTACCAGTCGCGGCGGCAACATTGGCAATGTCAACAAGCAAATAGTGATGGAGTATATTTTCTATGCTCTTGTGGCTGTAATTGGCCTCCTATTGTGCTTGATATTTCGCGGTTAATGAACTGACGGGTTTGTTGGGAATGGCAAATTGACAAATCTAGTAGCGGGAAATAAGAGCTTTTTTTCTGGGTGTATAATACGCGGTATTATACTTAATTTCTTTTATGATATCGCCGACTGTACGATCTCTCACCTGAGTTTATCTGATGCCATGCTGTATACTCGTCCAGTAATGTTTCATCTACCTCGGTTCAATAAAGTGGGCTAAACGGTCTATTGACGGTCTCGGGGATTTTCCGACAAATATTTGACGGCAAGCGATGATTTAGAGGTATATATCCCTGACTAACTAGATAGAAGTTTCTTGGTTCTTTCGCCAAAGAAACCTGGTTGGTGATGGCTGTGTGGCGCCTAATCGGGCAGTGAGGAAATCAACTTGTTTGCTTGGTGGTTCACATGTACCATGGCGTGTTTCCTCCGTTTGATGCAACGCATCTTATCAGTAAGAAGCAAATCTAAGATAAAGGCGAGCTAATCCCTAACGGCGCACGTCGGATGATGCCGTTTCAAGGGGCATTTAGCCAGGTCAAGAAGAAATGGAATAACTGTGCCTGTTGGCTGCAGACCAAACAGCTCAGCAGCCTATAGGACTGGTTGTGGCTGCATACGTAGCATGGGCACCGCCACCTGGTAGCGCCATTCAGGGCATGGTCGTGGTGAACTTGGGATGACAATATTCAGGTCGCATCCCTCAGCCGCACTAGGCAGATGACAACCCTGCACATGGCATTGAGAGAAATAAAGCTTGGCGCTTGGAACAACCCATCGAAACATTATTCGTCAATTCATTGTCTCTGCCTTTTGCTAAATTATGTGTGAGACTGATCCAGCAAGCCACGATCCGCCTCCAGACATGGCAACCATCGACACGGGCGCTGCTGTAGCTATAGCCATGGGGGTAGATGGCTCGCCTAGCTGCGCGGTAGAAAAGGCCATCAGCTTTAGTCCGGTGACAGGGAGTCCACCAACAAGACCGAGCATATCAAGCCCAGCATTTCAGCAGACTTTTCTTTTGCCTCCGCCCCGTCGCAGGCTCCGGTCCATCTCCAACAGCAGCCTCTTCTCCCAGCGATCTCAACGCTTCACAATCACTTTATGGAAGCCTCGAACACTACACCGGTGGGGTTCCCCCTTGAGTATGGTCTTCTTTTTCATTGTTGGATTGTGCCTCAGCCTTGGGCATTGCCTGCGATATGCAGACCTCAACAACCAAATTGTCGGAGACTCGTACCAGCAAGAAGAGAATCTTCGGTGGGCACATATTTCCCTAACAGTGCCGCTTCCTTTTAGTTCTAACTTGAGGGAAATAGTATAGGCACTGCATTGGCATTTCTGGCGCAGCTGGCCCACACGGCCAGCGTCTGGAAATGCTACACCCAGTGGCTTTGGAAAGCGGTCTACTGCAAAAGATGGACTGCAAATGGCCTCAACAAAACCTTCAGCGCTGACACCTGTCCTTTTTCGCTGTTGAACATGGAGCTGTTTAACAACTTTACGTTGGGGGGTGTGATAGCCTTCTTCGCGTGGTCAGCACTGGTGCTCGTCACACATAGAGAGTTGAGCTAATACCTGGCCAAGGTGTCTCCTCCTCCCACCTTTCTTTATCTCGGCCGCCTTGGTCGTGTACAATAGCACGCAGGAAGTTGCAGCTCTGGAGCCAGTCCCCTACTTGGCCATCGCAAATGGCTCAGCGGGGAGTGGGTTTGCATACTCGCTACCAGCTAACAGCAGCACTACGACATTTGTCGACGATACCACGAGAATTTTGACTGGGCCCAGAACAATAATAACTTTGCTGGCGGGCGCAACAGCTTCCCGCGGTGAAATATTACCCATCAAGTCGCCTTCCAACCATTCAGGCTACTCCATCAACTTTTATGGTCCAATAGTCCAATGTCGAGATGCCAACGAAACTGCTGTTCCACTTATCAACAGTCTGCTCAAAACCCAAATGGCAACACCCAAAGGTATAGCCCGACAAAAAGACAGTGCGTATTTTGGTTTTGTCCAAGCCACTAATATCACTGGTGATTTGATTGCACTCTCCCAACCACGCTATCAAGAACCATCGAGTGCAACCAATGAGCTGTGGATGACTTTCCAGCGATACACATTCAATAGCACCGGTCAACGTACCCGCACTCGAATGTGGCAAGTGTGTCGCCTATACAATGCTACGTATGACTTGCACCTAGAATGGGATCGCGGAATACAAAATGTATCTGGCAAATACCAGCTGTATGAGGAGATTGGCTTTCCTCATGATCGCCCAGGCATGGTGACCAACATGGCTAATCATGCGTATGCCGATTTTATGTGGACCCTGACAGATCAGCTAGTAGGCTCGTTGGGCTTGTACAAAGAGGAGGGGCCCGAGGATGACGCAGACTGGGACAACTTGGCGCAATTCGGAGTCATCGAGTCCCCTGTCCATCAAACAGCGCTCGGGCAGTGTTGATTTGGATGTTTACTTTGAATTTGACACCATATACCACCTTTACGCATACGATAACGAGACGGCGATGACGCCGCAGCGACTGCAAGACAAAGCGTTTGCGAAGAATCGAACACTATCACGTTTGGTTGAAGAGCTGAGTTTCAACATGGCGATGAGCTTGTTACATAATGAGCTATTGACGTGAGTAGCGCGTGGCTGTTTTCTTCCTCTCCTGTAATAGGCAACGCTAAGGTGCATGCCACAGGCGTAACACCACGAGACAAGTGACCCGGTGGAACGATGTCAACAGATATCGGTGCATATTCACAACGCTTTTTATACCTTACGGCCTGGAAAACTTGATGACGTTTTCCGCAGTTGTCATCGGCATCGTGTCCTTCTTATCTCATGGTACATTCCCAGACAAAACATCCCAGGATATTGCAAATGCGGCGGCGGACCCCCACATTGTCAAGATTATGAGAACTTCCAACGACGACGAAAATCAAACCAGAGGGATTCCACTTGGCAGGAATGGACCGTCTCATTCAGTGGGCAATTCGCTCTCGCTAACAAGTGCTGCAACAGAGCGAAATTTGGATTAAATATTGCGCATGGCCACGGCCCTGGACATTTGACGCTGGGGTATCGGACAATCGAAACCAATTCCCGAATGTGGATTGGCGTGTGAGTGATGACAAACCGACAAGTATCCGAAAAGTAGGTGTGGCGGAGACGGTGATGGCGGTTGATGTTGCGCTGTTTGAAAAATTGAAGGTATAGAGCGATAATCTTAATTTCCGTGCCAGCGATAGTCTTGGTCTTGGTCTAGGGCACGAGAGTTGCAGTCTTGGATATCACACGGACGCAGTTATTACTTTAGGTATATCGTGATGGCTAGGGCCATGGTTTCGAGTTACTCAAACAATATACATTAACGGCGTCTTTCTTTATAGTCTTCCTCGCAAACATGTGACTGCAATGTTCAGTCTCCCAAAAGCATCTTCAGTTCCCAATACTAGAATTAAGAAGAAGAAGGTCTACAAGGACACCATCATTTAGGGGTGGGGGGCGGAATGACCGAGTGGAAAGGCAATAGACGACACGAGTGAGACTGCAGTTGTCTAATAATGGAGAGTATGGTCTCAGCTTATGACCGCGACAGTGGCGTCTTTCAGCTGCAAATATCTCGTGATACCAGAGCGCGGGTCTAAACCGAGAGAGAAAAAATGCGCTCCACAGGTTATGACCAGCACTGATGCGCTAATCCGTGTTAAAAATACATCCACTTCATTTTTATTGATCCTGAATTTTTATGGTGTCGTCGTGCCAAATTGGGATGGCGCTAAGCGAAGTCGCATGAAACTATTGATTTCAAACTCAGCTGTTGTGAATCCGGGTCTTGCCACCGCAATAGGCAGCCTCAAACCATCCTTACAGGGGTCTCATCCTAGCTATAAGATACAGCACCCGCCACTTCTTATCCCTATATCTGGCACGCATTTCCAGACCCAATCTATTCATAACAAGTGGACGGAATACTGCTTAGCAGTGGAGTAAAGCTTCTAAATTCCCCTCTCTGGATCCTGTGCCGATCGATCTCACGTCGGTTCCCTTCACCTCACACCCCCGGCTTGTCCTCTTAAATCCTGTCAATATGGAAACAACTCTCCCGCAAGGTATCTTGGCGTGGGCGAAGAGCGACGGCAAAGCCGACCAAATCATGGCCATCTCCCAGACTAAAGGCGGCTGGGAGGGATGGGTCCAGGGAGAGCTGACACTCTTCCTGAAACCATCGCTATGCCCCAATGACTACTCAGTCAGTAGAGAGATAAATGCCTACAAGACAGACGAACTTTTTCGCACCGATTTGCTCATCGCCAAGAATAGTCGGCACATTCCTCCTAACCCTGACCCGACCCTCGGCAAGCACTTTCTTGTCGAGCTCAAGGTTGAGCTTCGCGTTAAAGGTGGATGGGGCGACCAGGATACCGTCAATGACTTCGTCGCCAGGTTTGAAAAGGATGTTCAAAAGGTTGTTAACAACCGCGTCATCGACAGCCTCGATAAATCCACTGGTTTTGTCGTCGGCATTACCATCAGCCCCTTGGCGAAAAATATTGACTGGAACGTTAAACACTACCAGGTTCCGGATACCGAAATTAGGATTTGGTACTGGGAGACGAAGCTGAACTCGTGAGTCACTCTACGAAACCGACTTTTTCTGAATATCGGAGGAGACATTTATTTGGCCATGGGCCAGGGTGACTTTGACGAGTTCGGTAGATCCACTACTTGTGAGGACAGTGGTGGTGCAACGAATCATGGTAGTAGTGTTAGTTGAAGTTTCGGAAACGGTGTGATTAAGCCTAAATGTCAACAGACATTAGCAATGATAGAAAATGGTAATCTATCAAATATATGCGTTTAATTATCTTACCCATCATGATTTTCATAGCCATTCTCGTATCAGCACCAGCGCTCTCAGTAATAATGGTGTTATGACCGTCGGTTATCATGGTTGTCTTCGCCTTTGGACTAATAGTCTTGCTCGGAGTCTTTAAAATCTTCACTCAATTGATTTACAGTCTGGGAAATACTAGAATCACACTATAAAATCTTCTGGTTTCATGTGACCGAAAAGAGAAATAAGTGTTCTTATCTATCACCGACATCACTCTCCAACAGCCTAGATGAGCCGATGCTGATTGGCGCGCGCGCAGATTGTGATGGGTCAGTCACGTTTTTCTTTATTTCTAGTCATAGCGCGTCATAATGTTAAATTTCCACATCCAAATCCCGAGTCACTGCGTCAAATATACCACCAACTACCACCGGGCTGTTTTCTTGATCTTAGCTTCATTCTAGGCGAAAGGTGAGGATATTATATAATCAATATTCAAATTAAATAGTTGTGCTTTTATAAACAAGAATCTTGTCTTATATTGATCGCTTTCTATTGGAAATAAACTAGGCCTGCTTTCACTAACAGATTTAGCTCCGACAGAGAAGAGGAACAAGATTATTCCAATCAGCCAAACTATAACATCCTAATGCGGGGTCAGCTACCCGATGAACGAGTGCCCGTGCGTCCTGGAACACTAAAATCGATAAATCAGTTACGAATCTAATTAGCCGTTAGATCGGCTCCCACTTTGATGCAAACAACGACGTCAGTTTCTATCAGGACGCTCTTCGATCCCGAGAATATGACTCCGTGAAACGATATGAGCTCCGTGCGGTCACCAACCTCCAAGCTACCAACGTGTGGAATTAACATCGGTTCTGTGGTCTAGTTGGTTATGGCATCTCGCTAACACCGAGAAGGTCCCCGGTTCAATCCCGGGCGGAATCACTTTTTGAAGGTCATAATTCATGTAATTTTTTGGACTCAGAATGACTCGGATTTTTATTTCTTAATGTTGGCAACCGCAGCATCGATTGCTTCATCCAACCCTGTCTCGCCATGCACAATTTCATCCTTGGATGGCTTCTCTGCCATGACTCCCCCGGGCAGGAAAGCAAGCGACATCTCGACCCAGCCATCAACGACAATTTGAGGCAAGAATGCACTGAAGAAGGCATGCAGCTCATCTTTTCCAATCGCTTTGACCTCGACTTGCTTTCTTAGTGCCTTGGAGAAGGCCTGCTGCACGTCGATTGGCGAGTAATCCTGCGGACCGTGAAGCTCAAGGATTTGAGGCTTTGAGGATGGCATCACAGGCTTGGTAAGTTCAGCAGCTAGTCTACGGCCAATATCTTTGACTGCAACCATGGGAATCTTCCAATCGAAAGGGACAAGGGTGGAGAAGAAATGCGGCTTTTCTTGCGTCAGGGTGCTTAAATCAGCAGTCCAATTTTCCATGAAGTATCCACATCGGACGTAGACAATCTCGGGAACATTGGCTGACGCGAAAATCGTCTCAGCAATGTGATTTGTCTTGATTTCACCCTGGATTTATTTAGCATTGCACCTGCGTCAGATTCATACTGCAAACTTACTATTCCCTCACTTAGATGCGCGCCAACGCTGGTAAGAAGCACGATTCGTCTCACGCTGCCTGCTTTCTCGATAGCGTCACGGACATTTTTCGAGACTAATTCGGCATTTTTGATAACATCCCGCCCGTCATAGATGGGTGGAGTGATGATTAACACCGCATCGCTCCTAGAAAAGTCGAGGGTGGATGCGTCGGTGACGTCAGCCCGTGTGGCAGTAAAGTTGGATCGCGACGTGAACTCGGCCGGCACCTTGGTCAGGTTTCGATACAAAGCGTTGATGTGAATAGACTCATCTCCAAGAGCAAGTAGAGATTGTACCGCTGATCGCCCAGTTTTAGGGCTGGCAGGAGCAATAGTGATTCTCATTTTGAACTCCAAGTTTTTGAATGGGAGACGGTGGTCAAGTGTCGTCTTCGATCAGCTTTTATACAGAGTGCCAGACCCGCTCTTGGGTGGAAAGGGATGGATTAAATCACTTTATTGACTAACAAGACATTTGAATTGACTAGCCTACATCTTAGAAATGTCCCACGGTGCTGTGCATGTAATAAACTGGGCGCGGAGCGTGGGCTCAAGCCCGAATCGGATGATCATTGAAGGCCAGTGTGACGTCGATTGGTTCCACCAACGATCGAAAACGTCATGAGGCGCTCGCATTCGGCACCTTCGGCATCTTCCAGGTTCTAATGGGGCTACTCACTTTATTTAACATTCAAAATGTTCAAGCATATCTTCTCTCAACCTTTAGAAGAAGTCGGGCGGGGAGTTTGACAAGATCCAATCCCAAAGCGGTAACCAGTGCATTTGCAGATGTATGAGAAAAAGATAGGGAATTGTGAAGAATGTTCGACGTACCAATCTTTCTACGCATTTTAGGCCTTTAAAAAAGACACTGAGTGTTATTCACCGTGCTTGTCACTGAATTCATTACGTGTTGCGGAGATAAGGCTACCCTTTCGACACGAATGATCCGACAACGAAAACTTCAGTCTTAGTTATATCCATAATAAACCACGTGAAATAATTGAATGTGGGGTTCTTGATCCACAAACCGTAAAAGTTGACTGGAGTGCCCAGGATCGTAGAGGCAGACCGAACCCTTGTTGATGGTGGGCCATAAACAATCACCCCAAAAGGACAAGAAAAAAGAGAAAAAAACAGAGATCATGATGGTTACCGCCTTAGTGCCCTTTGACACCTTGGCCCGTTCACTTTCATTCTGACTATGCCACCACATTGGTCAAATCCGTGTTCTGCTGTCCAAAACGCCAACCATTCCCCGGAGCCAAACACGGGCTGATAATGACATACGAAATTGAAACTGTTGGACTGATATTTGTGAAGAAGCATTTGACGCTTCAAAATCGATTTGAAGATAAAAGTATAAACACATAGATATTTGATGGATTACCATGTACCGGAGCCCAACATTTCAATCCTTTTTAATTCTTCTGAACCGAGTCACCTTTGATCCATCGCTCAATTCAACCTGAACCTCCTCGTTTCTATATCCAAAAATTCGAGGAACTATGACAAATCCGATAAGATAATATACGATGCCCAATGATAAAATTCCCAGGGCGACAACTGATGACAGCCAGTAAGGCAATGACGTACTTCCCTTGCCACCTGGGGGCCGGACAAACGGCATGACGATGAGAAACTGTCTAACTGTTAGCTTACCTTATTTCTCGTAGAAAGGATAGATTGCTCTTACAATATTCCCGATCATGTACATGCCGATGACTACCCATGGCGTGCGGTGTCGGGACTGGAAATTTTCACGTCGAGAAAGACGCAATTTGATCAAACCCACAGTAACTGCTGTGAACATAACGGTCGTTGGGTAGGTTGACAGGCTAACGACAAAGGTGAAAGCATCTCCTGCTGGAGGAGCGCAAATGAACAAGATGGTTACGCCAAGATGAAGCATCAGTGCACTAATGGGTGTTTTAAAAGGTCTGTTTTCCATGAACAGGTTGGAAAAGGGTAAAACGCCGTCCTTGGCAAGCTCTTGGATGATGCGCGCTGCATATGTTAGCGCATCACGCTGCAGGCAGGTCATTTTATTACTTACGAACAGTAAAGGCCACTCCAAGCAAATGTCCGAGGGCCGAAAGAGCGACGAGGGCAGGGAGGGCTTTGGTTGCTGCTGAGTGACCAAAGATATTCCTGAATAGACTGGCGGCCACAGTAACTTTGGCCTCAAGCATATCTTCTTTCGAGACACCGGCAAACTAATATTTCCCAATTAGCAACGGTCAGGCTTTTCCGGGCTCCACAGTATGCTTACATAGGCAATGTTCGCCAACATGTAAAGAACTGTCAGAACGCCCATAGACAACGGCAATGCAACTTTGAGCGTCTTTTCTGGGTTGCGAACTTCAGAAAGAACCTAGAATTGTCAGAGGTAGCGATTATCATGAGGCGGTTGTACCTACAGCATTAATATTGTCATAGCCGCCGTATGCAAAGATGACATTCAAGATGGCGTTTCCGATGCTGTACCCGCTGTTGGAAGTTCCCTGAAAGGCGTTGGTAAAGTTGTCTGGCTTCTCGATTCTCAAATGCCCTCCCAAAGCAGCGAAGCCGCAGCAAACGATGAAGAAAAGGGTGAAGAGCTTCACTGCCGACAACATGTCTTGAAGCCATCTTCCATATCGAGGAGCCACCGTGTGAATTCCTACGGAAAAGACTGCTCCTGCGATGGCGATTCCGCGCAGTTTCCAAGTAGCAGAGTCAACACCAGCTGCGACCAGGATGTAGGAAGAAAAAGTGATGGCATTGCTGGCCGAAATCTCTGCACGTCAGGGTTAGCCGGACGGTCGCGCTTCAAGCAACAAAACGATGTGAGCCTACGTAGAAAAACGCAATAAAAGATATAGATGCATGTTTGCAAGAGTCGAGGATGAAACGATCGTTCTAGATAGTTTTTGATGCCACCTGATCTCGGAATGGCGGCACCAAACTCTAGCATGATGAAAGCCCCGCATGTGGCTATGATTGAACCAATTACCCAGCACATAAGTGCCATGCCAACACTGCCCGACGACTTGTAGATCGTGCTTGGCGTAGAAAAGATGCTGTGAATAGTTAGCAAGGTGCTTGTTTCGTGATTGCATGGACGCACCCAGAGCCAATAATCTTATTCACAACCAATGAGATTGCGCCAAACAGACCGATTGTTCGTTCCTGTAGAATATGGTTCTCATTGACCACAAGTCCTTCCTGGCTTCCCGGTTCATCGCTGCCGCTGTCAGTGGCTTGCGCCGACGTGGTAGCTGGAAAAAGCAATGTTAGCTGCAGGCAAACGCAAATAGGCACACCACCCACCCTTTACTTTGTTTTCGCTTGCATCCATCGTCATATCGCGTATGCGACTGTATCACCGAAAAAATTATTATAAGCCTAGAAAAAGAAGAGACAAACAAATGGCTGAAATCTCTTCCCTCGACCAGAGGTTATTTAAAGGATAAAAAAGGCACGTTCAATTGGAGAATGAATTATGGGACGAACTACCGTCAATGAAAGTCGCACTTTGTGAGGGAACGAGCGTCGTGAGAATATCCTAATCACGTAATGCCATGCTACAGATTCGTGCTCATTGTGCCAGTTGCATTCATGTCACAGTGGTGCATAAGTGGATCTCAGTGGCTTCGGTATTAAATATCGACCGTTTCTACAATTGCTCGTAATGTTCTTCCACACACTGTCCTTCCAAGGCAACTTGCGCTGCTAGGTGTCGCGGTGCCGGCTAGCCGATGCGATACGTAAGTATGGTGAGCCAACCGGCATGCTCTTTCGTAATGAGTAATCTGTTATTAGTTAGTCCTGTCAGCGTAAAAATAACCGAATGTCCGATTATGGGCCAAATCATAGATTTGGGTGGGATGGGCCGATGTCGTGCTCTGGGCCCAGGCTATCGTGATGCGAGTGCCACGCATATCAGCGACTAATTGGTAAATTCTTACCCCAAACCAGAACCTCCCGGCGGGGGTTGGATTATCCTTCCATCAAATTCCAGGTTCAATAGATCTATAAAATTCTCTTGCGTGCCATTTCCGTATTGGGACAATATCCGTCCAAGGATTGTAAACACAATGGCGATTACATTTGAACCTTTTGAGGTCCCTGGCGCAAGGACCTACTACGAGAATGCCCTACCATACGGCATCCATGTCAAAGGAGAAGGAGAGGGTGTCCCGCCCCTCGCTCAATCCATCGCTGCCCTAAAGGAATTCTCCGCATCGGGAAAACTCCAAGGGCTTCTAGATCAGCACGGTGCAGTGCTATTCCGGGGATTTGGGCACCCCTCTGCCGACACTTTTTCTCAGCTTGTCTGCACAGCTGAAGAGGCACGAGGTTATCATCCATTTGAGCAGATTGGACTTGCTGGAAAGCGAACGGCTATGGGGAAACACATTTGGACCGCTAACGAAGGTTCTTCCAAAAAACGATTCTACCAACACAATGAGGTTCGTAGCATGGTCGAGCGAGATTCGTTTCTAATACACTGCGTAGTATTCAAGATACACGCGCTTCCCGTCCAATATCCACTTTTACTCTGTTAAGAAAGCACCCAAGGGTATGGTTTATCTGACAATCCCGACCTTCCATCTGCTCTTCTGGGACGCGAGGGTCAGGAAACAAAATTTTACAATTTTGCTAAATGACTAATATAGGCGGCCTATCACCCATTGCGCACAGCGCCAATGTATTTGACAAGGTCAGCAACGAGGTTCCGGAACTGGTAAGAGAGGTCCACAACCGTGGATTGGGAATGAAGATGGTTTTCCGGGCGCCCGGCAAAGAGGGTGAAGAGAATGATAATCCGTTCAACTGGGCCGGAAAGTTTAGCTTCGGACAAACATTACTCCCTGGCGATGATGAGAAAACACAAAGACAAAAAGTGGAAGAACAAGTTCGGCGGTTAACCTCTGACTTCAAATGGAACGACGATGAGAGTCTTGAATTGACACAGCATATCCCTGGTAACATACCCAATAATTCGTTTATCAGAGAACCTGCTAATTAAAACGCTCGATCAGGTATTCGAAGGGCCCCAGCCAGTGGCCGGCCTGTTTGGTTCAACGGACTAGTTGGCCGACATGGGATGACCAGAGATATGCAAGCTCTTGATCCCCCATATCTCGGTACAGACGGCATGACTTGTATGAACAGTGCATCAAACCGTAGGGTTGGTTGGAATTTGCTGACATGTCATAGACTTGCCTTCAGAATATGGGGATGGAACCCCAATTCCAAGAGAATATCTCAACAAACTTATCGATGTCGTGGACAAAGAGGAGATTTTCCTGGCTCTTGAGGAAGGTGATATTCTATTCGTAGACAACTACCAAGTGTCCCATGGGCGACAACCGTGGGAGGGCGAGAGGCAGCTTCTTGTATCTATGTGGGAAGGCCCTACTCCAATTGGAGCTTACTGAAATGATATGAGTTTTGTCTATTAAACTCAGCATGCGAAACAAAATTGAAAGACATCCGCGTTGAACAGATACGGTGACCCTTGATGCTTCAGCTAAAGAGGGTTCAACCAAAAGAGCGGCAAAAAGAAAGCCTCGCTATTGCTCGCAATCGTATTATAGGAACAGCCCGATGCGGGGGTCGAACCCGCAACCTTGAGATCGCGTACTCGTAAGAGTCTCACGCTCTACCGATTGAGCTAACCGGGCGTGGCTCTGATTGGTTGAAATCGGGGAGCGTTAATGATCATCGTACAGCTGGACCAGAGTAAGCGGAAAATTTCAAGTGTTGCAAATTTTCGCAAGTCCATGCGCACGGCCCACACGGCCATGGCTTTCTGCTCTCTGCAGCCAGCCAATTTCTAGTAGGCTGAGGTACTTTCAATGGTTTTATATACTATTACATGATGTTGGTATTTTCTTTCGGAGATCGCCATCACAAGTTCTGATACTCTGTGTTATCAAACAGCAACGTCCGTTGCAAACCAAACCTTCTCACCCAATCAGCACATTCCAATATCAGCTGGAAACTTCATGCAAATGCACACACAATATGTAGTTTGCAGGTAATACCGTGATTTATTTCCAAGTACAGCATCAACATACCAAAAGTGAGGAGGTTGATAGGTTGGTTGGCTTACTTACTTACATGCACTTTACTCACATTGTCCCATTGGAGTTGGACCCACCCAATCTACTCAGTAAAGCAAAAAGAAACGTTCAGGGTCTGGCCGGGGATTGAACCCGGGACCTCTCGCAAGCTGTGCTGTAGGGTTTTCCCTAAGCGAGAATCATACCACTAGACCACCAGACCAATCAAGCTTGGCTTGACTCTGTCATGTGGTCGGCGCCAGCAACTAATCGATTAAGACGGAGACAACGAATACAGTTCACAGCCTTGAAGTCAAGGGATGCCCTTTATCACCAAGTAGTATTTTGGACAGTATATTTTTGAGATCTACCTTCAACTGACTTCGCCAAATTTCATCATCCCTCTCAGTTCTGAACACCATTGATCAATGGCATTTTTATTCGATAATTTCTAGACTTACTAAATACTCCGTCCTCGAGGAAGACCTCTGCGATTCTCCCAAGAAGAAAACCATCCTAGTTAGTAAAAAAAGTTCATTGTTCCCGGGATCATTCATAGGACTATTGAAACCACTTCGCACGCATCAACTCGGTGCTCACGCTCTGTTTCGGAATTTGCTTCTCCTCTAGGGTAGGGATAGTGAAGTTCTGACAGGCGCGCAGCGCATTTTCCAGTCTCGTTTACCGTACTCCACTGCCCCCACCACTGGGGCCTGCAAAATTTGCCTCTGAAGAACGTAGTCCAAACTGATGGCAAGGCCTTTGTTACATATGATTTACATTTATGTAAATAATCCGGCAATAAAATTCGTCTCCCATTTGATTGGCCACCTCATAAATAGATGCCCACGCGGTCATCTCCACATGGCAAAAATTTGCCCAAAACTTAGAGCGAGTCCTTAGGCTTTTGACCGCCGATAACACATGTAGGTTTTAGTCAGTCTCAGGAGTCTGAGGAGTGAGTACATTTCGAGGGATACATCGAGATCACGTACAATTCGATGTATACATGGACTTTGAGGCCCAAGCAGTTCACGCCTCATCTGAGCCAAGAACTCTTGCGCTTCTTCGAACAACCACTTTCGCCAAGTTAGCAAGGGATCTGCGATTGAGCTTTGCTAGTTGCGAGCTGTCAGTGCAGAATAAACCTACCCCGAGCAGTTCTTTCATGTTGGTGAAGTCCGCATCCCGGATGACATCCCCAGCCTTTTCACAAGCAAAAAATGTCTTGCCAAGTGATGTACCGATTTTGTCAAATACGTCCCGTCAGGTGCTCATAGGAGAATCTGGGTTGATCGTGTCATCATCCGATCGTGGGATGATAGAGAGATCGATATGCTCTACCCAGCTACCTGGCCTGAGGTGTCTGTATGGCGGAATGTTAGCGGATGCAAATTTTGCATCTGGCATGACGAATGCTTACCCTAGAGACCTTTTATGAAATTCAGTCCAATACGACACGCACCCACTCAGACCTCTGATATGAACAAGATCAAAAGTATTCTCGGCACACGACCAAGGTTCATTAGTATTGTCCACTTCAAACCGACAATTCGGTGGAACAAAAGTGACTTGGATAGGTGATAAATCGACCCCAATAACTTCGGCGGATGGGTGCTCGTCCGCAAACTCGCTGGAAAAATATTAGCCGGTAAGGAGGGAATGGGCGAGCCGTAGCTTGCATTGCCCAAATGCTAGTTCCGCAGCCAACATCAAGAACTCTCTGTGTTGCAGATCAGAATCACGAGTTTATTTAGCCAATATATTTGTCTTGGATATCATTTTTGATTGGAACTTCGCACGGCTTAACATCAAGCAGAATCCGGTGTAATTCGTGCCTGGCTAGTGGTTAGGGCCCGGCTTGGCGAAATGGAGAGGCAAGGAAATGACAACTAATATCAAATCTTCAGCGTTTTGCTGCCTTTCATGACTTCGTCCTTTGCATATGATCAGAAACCGTTTGTGGGTGGATACAGATCCATGTGCACCCACCAGTAGGTACCGCCCTTATATGCGTGATAGCGGCGTCCATTTTCCCATTTTAGTTAAGAATGGACGATCTGAGTGAATTAGTATCGATAACCTTTAGTCTGCAAAATCCTTGTCAATCTTAAATTAAGGAAGCCAAGATGTTACACTGACGGTTCAGGATTAGAAGATTTGCTTCATCCGCATCCTGTGTGAGCCTGTGAATATTTTCCTCATGAAAGGAAACATGAAATCATATTCAGCATTACAACTTCGATGACGTCTGTTATTGGGTTCGGAGTCGGTGTAGATTGACTATTTGACGGGTGGCATTTCGAAGACTCATCCAAAACAGACGAGTCTGGCTTTGGTGATGACATGGTGGGGGCTTAAATGAATTTTTTTTTGGAGAAAAATGGCCCAAATGCAAAGATTAGGATGGTGGCTGAACGAGGAAACGGTTGGTGGGTGAAATATTTTCGACTTGCAGACTGCAAGGATCGGGGGAGGGGTTATTTGGTTGTCGGTTGATGTGGTGCAAGGTTTGAAGCGAATTATCCATGAAAATACAAGATGCAAGGTTTAGAGCTGCAAGCGAAAACAAAAACGGCAGGAGTCATGAGAACCGAAGTGTAGACATGATAACCGCGTGGTCGGGCCGGCTATGCGGCGTTGTGAAGGTCTAGCTCGGCAGTGGCCAGTATCTTGCGATTTGAGGCTGTCGTACCTTTCATTGAGCATATAGCTATTTTCGCAGAAAGATAAAGGATCTTGGCTTGGTACGTTTTGAAGACAGATTCGCGGCATTCTAGTGGTGGGTGATGGCCGAGAACGACAGAATTAGTTATCTCACAACAAGAGATGCAGCGTCATTGATAATGCAAATGTGGTGCTTGGAATGCTCTGATTTGATAAAAGTAACGCTCATTGTATAATAATTGACCCGAAGTGTCTTGATGCGTATCTGACATACTGCCATGCTGTTCAAGCTGCCTCTATCATAGCTCCAACATTGAAGTGAAACTTCACCAGCTAATGTGCTAAATAAAACTAAACCAGGAAAACAAACTTCTGTGGCATCCAATAGCGCCATGAAAGACAAAATCGAGCGTGGCGCGTATGAGGCTCTGCTCAAGATGCGATGTCGGCTTCATAAAAAAACAAGGCTTACATTCATCCAAGACAAGAGTCGACATAGATGAACTGGTGGCGGTAAAAGAAAAACTGGGCCAGAATAAAGTTCTACAACGTCTTTTGAGAAGCTGTATAATCGTGTTGCTAGGGATAACGAAGACAAATTGGCCAGATTCCGGACTCGTTGGTCAGTTAAATGAGTGTGTACTCTGAAAACTACATGTGTGCGCCAAAGACCTGGCGAAACAGGCTCCTAATCTATACCTGTTGGTCATTTATTCATTAGCCAACTCACCATCATGAATATTTTCTCCCTCAAAACATCCTCAGCAAGTTGCCACACTTGCCGAGCCAAACCGTTCCGTCCTGGTCCTGCCACTGTCAAACCGGGCTGTGCTGTCGAGGAATCATTGGACGGCTACGGGTTCGTGGAGGCCAACCAATCAGAGCCACGCCCGGTTAGCTCAATCGGTAGAGCGTGAGACTCTTACGAGTACGCGATCTCAAGGTTGCGGGTTCGACCCCCGCATCGGGCTGTTCCTATAATACGATTGCGAGCAATAGCGAGGCTTTCATTTTTGCTTTTTGTATGTATCCTTCAAAGAATGTCAATGTATGGATACCGACGCAATTTGACCCTTTCTCTGATATTTTATAACTAATAGGGTTTGGGGAACTGGAAAAGTTACATGCAATTTGGAGCGTATGAGTATAGTGTGTGAGATAATGGTTACTTAAGGCAATAAGGTACACAAGAAAACGGTCAAATAGAAACAAGGAGGTTTGCCAGCAGCAGCCTGCAAACTTTTTACGTATTAAACGCATCCCTAGAAAATTTTGTATCTAATTTGTCACAGGCTGAAGCCTGAAGTGGGGATACGGCTGTGCCGTATCCATCAAGGTTAGCGGAGAGTGAAACCCTTCTCTAGCTACCAGGGTAGCTAGAGCCCATCAAGGTTGTGGAAGCCTAGATATAAAGCCAGAAGGGCAGCCCTTCTGGCTCCCTTTCCTTCTTTCCTCTCTAGCTTTAGATAGACTAATACAGAGCACTCTTCAGGTTGAACAAACCCAGGACCACCCCTTCACAAATTAGTGCATAAAAGGTTAACTATATTTTACACCCAAAGGTAAATACCACCAAAAGATTGTCGTCAAACCATTTGCCCAAGGGTCATTCTCAAGGCCAGGTAGCTAGCTCAAGCCTCGGGCTTTCTTCTATAGATGGCGCAACTAGTTCAACAGTTGGCCCACTTCGTGTTGTCGGGTCTCCGGCTACTTCCTTACACCGGCAAGTAGGCATACACGTTTGTGTCATCCAGTTCGTTTCTTACTCTAGCCAGGACGTCGTTCAATTTCCGAGGGGTCCAATCAAGAGCTCTTGCGAACGGTGCCATTTTCAACGCCTCCAGGCCAGCTCCCATACTTACGTTATTCCACACCCCAAGCTCCTTCAACTTTTCATCCCGTGGCCAACGGTTTGTCGACCACTTGAAAAAGTTACTAACGATACTAGTGAAACCTGCTTTGGCCACGTTGTCCCCGATACTCTCGAATTTCACAAATCCCTGGGTAATGGAGGTTTCCATGCCCTGCGACCTGGATACTGGCCCGCTGATGGGTGACGCTCACATTCGATTCAAATGATCCTCAATTTCTCTGTATTGAACAACTCCACTCTGAAATTGGTTGACCAATCTTGCTTCCCAGTCTTGGACCACATGACACAAAGATTCAAGCCGGTTCATCTCAGAGAATAGGGTGAGAGTAACCTACAACAAAACGTATGCTGCGTGGTTTGCTAGTTCCTCATTACCGGTATATCGAAACAGCTGATTGTTGTCGCTGCCTTCGATAAATACGTTTCATTCATTGCCAATAAGATGCGTGAGGAAGCAAAAAGACCAAAAATGAAAGCCTCGCTAACGCTCGCAATCGTATTATAGGAACAGCCCGATGCGGGGGTCGAACCCGCAACCTTGAGATCGCGTACTCGTAAGAGTCTCACGCTCTACCGATTGAGCTAACCGGGCGTGGCTCTGATTGGTTGAAGTCTGGGTCGCCTAGCACTGATGTTATTCCTGGCGCAACGATACGATGAGGAGCAGAATGTGATGTTGGAGCGGTTGGCATCCATTGATGTCGCACCAGCGGGTACAATACGAATGAAGACACGGCTTGTACAAATTTGGCCGTTAAAATGGATCACCAGGCGCTAAACTAGACATTATCCATCATGCGACCTGCGCTAATAACCCTTCCAAATCTCAGCCAGCTGTCGATGGCGGAATACGGCATCAGCAAACGTCGGCAGGTTGTCGGCGCCATTCTCCGCAAAGCGTTCGTAGACTGCGCCCACGCTCCGAGCCATCAGCGGCAATTCCTGCTGCCAATCCTCCCACGCCCACGGCACGGCTTCCACCTTGTCCGTCGCAAAGTCGTGCACCTCAATCGTCACGGACCCCACATCGGCGCCGGCCTGCAGCGCCGCGGCCGTCTTGGAGATGAGGCGGATCTCGCCCTTCTCGCCGTTGATCTTCCACGTCAGGGACGGCTCCCCGGGGAACGTCTGCCCGCGCCGGAAGCGCATGAGCACGCTGGCCCCCTCGGCGCTGATTTCGGAGCCGGCGAGGGTGCCCGTCGCAAAGACCAGGTCGGGGACGTCCGACGTGACCGTCTCGACGATGCGGCCCGTCGCCGGGTCGCGGATCCCGACGCTGGGCCTCTGGATCTGGACCCGGCTGGTGATATTGCCAATGTCGCCAATGACATGCTGCACCTGGTCAAAAACTGAAATGCCGGTTAGCGTCAGATCTACATGCAGCACGGGAGCGACTCACGGTGACCGAAGCCGATGGTGACAATGTTGCCGCCGACCGACTTCTGCGTAAAGTACTTGAGGAAATTGGGAACCAGCTGGCGGTCGTTGGACCCGCCGGAAGCGTAGAAGTCGCTGCTCAGCACCTTGCCGATGCGGCCCTCGCGCACGAGCTGGCGAAGCTTGAGGACCGACGCGGCAACCCGACCTTGGATGCCCACCACGGCGCGGCTGCCGCCTTCTTTGGCCGCGCTGGCGAGCTCCTCGGCGTGCGCAACGTCTTGAGCCAGGGGCCATTCGACAAAAAGGCCCTTGCCGGCCTTTGCGCTGGGAAGGGCCGTCTCGTGGTGGACATCTACCCGGGTCGACACCACGACGAGGTCAATGTCTTTGTCTTTGGCCAGCGACTCGGGGTCGCCGTAGGCCTTTGTGTCCTTGGGTAAGTTGAAATGTTCGATTGCCTTTCGGGCTGCCTCGACGCTGCTGTTGCATAGGGCCACAATCTCATACTTGGCACGGCCTCGAGGGGACAGGAGGTACGGGAGGTGCGCGTTGGCGGCCCACGATGTTTTGGCCGAGGCTGAGAGACCAATGATGGCGGTGCGAATGGGTGCCATTTTTGCTTTCCTTCTTTATCGCAATGGATTATTTGTAGATTTTATTTATCAATCAATCGACGATTCCAGAGGGCTTTGTACTTTTTTGCTGGTGAGGGGCAGATGATGCCATTTCTGTGATTTCTAATCGAGCATTTGTAATGTCCCCGGCGCTGGTCAACTTGGCGCATCAGCACTACGCACCAAATTACCACCACGGCAGCCCCTTTGCATAGCTTAGACTGTATAAATACCCGAAAAAGGAAAATATTGATTACCGTTTCGAGTTAGAACCTATATTTTGATGCGTCGCATCCAATGGCACTAGACTGGTTAGTTCAGCAACGCCTCAGGACGTGCACCAGCTCTTTTCCTGATTAATTTCAGGCACCTGTCCTCAGTAAGATTTAATTCACTCAAGTAGAATCACGGTAGATAAAAAAAAATTGGGCAGACTGCAGAAACAGCCTCATTCAGAAGACCCCTCCTGCTTCCCCCATCGAAAGAGTAAAAATGAAACAAGAATACAACGTAAAAACTGAACATAGATAAGAAGTCCAAGATAATATGCGCCAATTCTTGTCACGAACCACAATATAATCCCAATTCTGCCATCATAGATTCAGTAGGTGTCCTCGAATTTTGTTTCGGGATTGATTAACAGCCCATCTAGAAACAACATGTTGTACCGCCCCGTCTCGTCTTTTCCAATTGGGACAGGCTCCGGTTGATTTGCCAACCGACTTGTAAAGCCCCTCGAGAGCAATAGCCCCATATTCCTGGATATCCTAATGAGATTAATACGAGCATCAGACAAACCACCAACAGCCTCTTTAAAGGTCAGCCAGAAAACCTTCTGTAGGTTATTATAGTCCTCAAAACGCTGCCAGCCATTTCGAAGGTGTAAACTTCCACTGAGAGATTGTAAAGAGTGGAGATTTGAACCAAAGGGGCAAATTTGCGCTTCAGCACAGTCAATAACCCCAGTCAGGTTGCATGCTTCATCAACCATGATGTTGCATTCTCCAAAGTCTTTATGCATTAAAACCATAGGCAATGAGAAAATATCTCCCAAAGAGTCGATGCATTGTTGGATGCAAGGATGGAACCGGGATGGGAGGGCTGCAAGCAACATGCTCAATTCTCTGTGATAAGTTTGTTGAAGTTCCACACGGAAGGCGTCGTCAGTGGTTTGTGGTTTTTTCCATGAGGTAGCAAGGAATCTTTGGTTATTAGTAGTCGAATTTAAATCAGACAACTGGTATTGGCAACGCTCTTACCGTGCCACATCCACCATCAATCGCTGACGCCGGGAGAAATTTTGTGGAGAATTTTTAGACCAGCCGTGGGCTAAATTGAAGTCCAAGAGAGTCATCCCCATGACACGAGTTTGGACATATACGTAAAGCGGTTCCTTGTCATTCAGTTCATCTCCCATTTGGCCTTTGAAGGTGACATCAGGCACCCAGGAACCGTACACTTCTGCTGCGAGAGCAGCAATCTCGGTTTTCAGCTTCAAAGACTCCAATCGAAACTGAACAACATATTCAAGTCTTGGCCCAGAATAGACAGAATAGCTGCAGTTGCCTTGTATGTCGACGGGTGCAATGTCGCCGCCAACAAGGTCCTTTGCGCGTACATTGCAATCCTCGCGAGTAACAGACGTCTTTTTAAAGAAGGCCGCGAGTTCTTCTTCAACGGAGTATGGTGCGTACGACATGATGACGAGAGTTGACAAAGGGCGGTGTGACTAGGAGGAACGATATGCTGTACTTGGAAATGGAAACACGTTTTATTTGCTAAATTCCAAAATCGCCTTTATGCAACAATCTGCTAGCGGGGTTTAACTTAGCCACCCAGGAGATCGATCTGTTGGACCCACTTCTCTTCAGGCTCTTGAGGATGTTGGTTGTTGCAATGTTTCGTTGTCTGTTGGTCAAATTGGTCCCGCAATTCTAGGCAGCTATAGAGTGTTGTTGGCATTTGGCCGCCGAGGACTATTTGTACTGTAAATGAGGCGGATGATAGAAATTAACGAGTATTACACTGATGACCATGCACGGCCAGGTAGTGATTGGATATGGCACACACCGACAACAGTATTTGGGGCATGCCAATGCAAAGAGATTATTAACCCAAACTACGGGGAGGCTGTACAGACGACATCCGTTCACTTAGTGACAGTGGCGTCGGCCCCATTGCAAAATCAGATTCAGAAGGCAGTATCGCGGCCTCGATATCCAATACTCCAAAAATAACCCAAGCGGAAAGTGCATGGTGGTCTGAGTGTTTGTAGTGCGACTCTGCATCTACTGCCGCTAAAGAGAGCTTTTCTCGAGAGGATTGTACCGTAGGCATTATTTCCGCCTCGCTCACGGAGCCTTTCGTAGTAAGAACATTTTTCGATTAGAAGCATGAGAACCTGGGCTGGAGTGTGGGATACAGCAACCACTATGCCATTGCACGAATGCAGAAACATCCGGTAGTAGCTGCGTGCTTGCCAGCAGGAGACCACGGTGCCTAGCCCGCTGCAGACTTGGCTTTCAATATGAAGAGGAGCTTCTCTAACATTGAATTCTGCTTCATGCTTTGGAATAGAAGGCGGCGCTTCTTCCAACGAAAATGATATCCGATTAAAGGATGTTTTTAGGACCTTACCAACAGCCAATTACCCAGACGTGATTTTATTCGACCACGGAAAGGAGAATGAGCAGAGTGCCCTTTAAATGGCTAGGTCGGTCCCACCGCCATGTCGGATAACCGCGATATGCGCCTTGAGATCAAATCCAGATGTTCCCTGCGACCCTCCCAAGAAATTCTTCAATCAGATGTCCAACCGGGTGTCTCACACAGGTGGTCTGAAATATGTCCATCCTGCCAACAGCACCATCACCTTTTCCTAGTAACATGTCCCGAATGGAGGGAGAATGAGCAAGAAAAGAGCGAATGCAAGAGTCATCGCGACCATCTGTAGAATAGAAACACTCTGGCCACAAATGGCCACAAATAAATTATCGACGGATTACGTCTGGGGACCGAGTGATCAAGTATGCTCAGATCCTTAACCAAAGGGCTCGCAAACAGGGTGTCATGTGCTTTGAGATGGTAGCAGCAGGGATGGTGAACATATTTTTAATTTTAGCTATCCTGGGTATAGAAACAAGTCTCTGAAGCAAGCAATTGGTCGCTTGCAGAGACATTCAATCGTCGAGGTCTTAAGGAAAATTACTACTGCTGCGGTATAAGCCGTTACACTCTACTGGGCGAAAACCCCTGGCTAAAAGTAAAGCGGGGTGATTGAGGTGGGCGGAGATAGATTTCTGTGCCTGCAAGCGATTTTGCGGCACAGTTTGGGGTAGCGAATTTAATCTCATTGGTTTGATGATATTGGTCCGCGAGAACTGCGATGCCGCCCACGCTTTGATGTAACGAACTCGGCGCCAAAGGCCGCAATGACGTTTTCAACATGGCGAGGTGGGGGCAGTTGGGCACTTTAGTCATCCTGTAAAGGAGCCATGGAACCAGTGCCGAGGCAGGTGTCCATTTTATCCACCCAGCCTTTCCTTTATCGTGATGCACCGAGGCATCGCGCTCCACGCCTCCATTTATCGTTCCCCACAAGTCCGCCGAGACCCCGACACTACCGAGCAAACCTAATTCAGACGGGGCAATCAATCAGTTTCGCGGGCTGATAAAGACACCGACAACCTTTGCTGCCACTCTGCGGGGCATGTATAAAGCCGCATATTGCACACCGAAAGTTCAACGCTTCTGACCACTGCTGCACCATATCAAAACCAACAACAAAAAAACAATTATTCAATCAGCCCTTCAAGTGTCCTTCCTCTACCAGAGTCCTACCGCCACTCGGAACATCAAAATATCGCCAAAATGAGCTTCTCCGTCTATATTATGTACCCCAACGAGGATGATCTCGTCTTCGACAAGGATTATTACGTCACAAAGCACGTTGGATTGGTCCGAGAGATCTGGGGGAATTTGGGCCTCGTCAGTGCCGAAGTCGTCGAGTTTGGCCCAGGTGCGGACGGATCGAAGCCGCTTTACGCCATTGGCTGCCATCTGTCATGGAAGGATCAGCCAAGCTTCATCGCTGCAGTGACACAGCCGGATGCCAAGAAACTTAAGGAGGATGTGCCCAACTTTTCCAATCATGGCTCGGTTCAGTTCGCTGGACCCGTGATTGCCAAGATTTGATAAATAAGAAAATGGTTTATGATGGGATCAGTCGTGTATTAGAAAGATTTATACAAAATGACTTCTGGTTCTGGTGACAAGGCTCTAAGATATTCAGTGAACTTTGAATCTTGAGAATAATATTACGTGATTATGTTCGTCCATGATGTAAAGAACTTTGAATGGAATATTTTAATTGTGCCCTACATCGCTTTGCAATTCCTAGACGGATTACCTGTGAGAGTTATAATCCTAGTGAGGGGATGGGAGACTAAAATGTTCAAGAGTAAAAATAGCTCACATTTCATGATACCATGGGATTTCCTACCCATTCTTCCAAGTAGTACATGGACTTCTTCGGAAGCTCATTTTGACCACCACTTTTGCTAAATCTGGGCGGATGTTTGATACGAAGCCATGAATTTACATGGCTAAGCTGGGTTCATGTCTCGCTCTTTTTCAATTAGTGTGCATGTAAAAGTGTCCATTGCTGTGCACTTGTCTCCCAGGCTACATTATTTCGGGTGAAAAAAGGAGAGGAGATAAACTATCGGATGCACAATGAAGCCCAGATAACTCTGACTTTGGAAAGCGTCCACTCATATCATTGAAAGGAAGCCTGGGAATCATTGCAAGTCATGCATCTAGGTTATCTCATCAAGCTGTTTCTCTGAATTGTGTCGATAAAAGCGACATAATGTGTTACACACCATATAGTCAAATTCGCTTCCATTCGCTTTAATAACAAGCTCAATTGTGAGGGTTTTCAAGGTAGAACATCATTAATCAGCAACTATCCGACTGACAACGTCACGTGGTCCAGCGCAGAAGAAGGCGCTAGGGTTAGGGTAGGTACCTATTCGAACACAATAGTGATTCATCAGGTACGCGAAGGTTTGGTATAGTTCCATGTATTTTATTGAATTCTATAGCTAATAAGTCAGCCAGTACTATTATCAACACCGTAGTTTATTTAGGCGATAGTAACACCGGTGGTTGTTAAGATTGTTACTGGATTCGCTTGCGTTTTGAGCCTAGTGAGCCTGCGAGCGCTGTTTAGTTACGCCACCGAATATGCCTAACTGATGCCCAACGATAGTCCCGAGACAAATGTCACCCTCTGCCTCGTGACGTTCTATTTGATCGCTCAGCACACAGTGATAAAAACTAACAGTCAAAGCCCAGTTTTGATATCACCGCCGTCAAACCAGACATCAACTATCATGCTTCCAGATTTCGTCTGCTCTATTTCCGATCATTGCCGTCAGGTTAGAAGATTCCGTTCCCCCGCGATCATTTATTCACCGAAGCAACATCAAGCCGTGAATCTCTGCCAACTCTGCAAGTCCGCTCCGCTCTTCAATCTACCCAAGTTAAAGCGCAGCACCCGACTCGATCAAGCAGATGCTTCGGGAGGTGTTCTTTTGACAAAACGACTGAAGGGGTTGTTATACGATGCAGATTACCCTAGTTCTCCTCCCGGGTTTAAACACCAAACCGGGCTAAGCAGCCTGCGGGAATCTTCGAAAGAGTGTGCACTCTGCGCCCTAATAGAACAGTGCGTTGGCAAGTTTATTCCCCATGTTGTAAACTATCTCGAGGATGACATGGCGCCATCTGTAAGGCCGTTTGGTAGACCCGAATCATTCCAGCTTTGGCTTTGCGCAAGGGACCAAGGTGCGCCAGGCTTCATTATTCACACGGACGCGAACCGAACCAATCAAGCGTTTTTTGTTGGCGAAGTAGCAGTCCTTAGTTCCTATAGTAAGTCAAAGAACGCGCGCATGCTGAGAGACTTGCTAATGCCTCTGCCTAGGCGATTTGACAATCCAAAATTCATTCCCCGGAAGACTTATAAAGGCTGAATGCCACAAAAAGAATACGCTAAAAAGGATGAATGAATGGCTGGAAGACTGTGAAAAGAACCACATGGTCTGCCGCTTCACTAGCGGCATCTTGCCAACCAGAGCTCTGGACTTGCAATCACAATCTTTTGGCAGCGATAGTATAGTATTGAAAGATACAGCAGGACAAGATGGGAAATATGCCACCTTATCTTACTGCTGGGGCACTACCGGAAATGTTAAAACAACAACTAAAACCATCGAAAGTCACCGCCGCGGGATCAAAGTCGCTTCGTTACCTAAAACTATATCCGATGCCATCAAGATTGCTCAATATATTGGCCTGCGATATTTATGGGTTGACGCACTATGCATTCTCCAGGATGATGTCAAAGACTGGGAGCGAGAGGCCCAGGCCATGGCTCGTGTTTATTCCAACGCATCCATCAACATCTCTGCCCTAGGAGCACAGGATACGTCCAAAGGATGTATAGTTCCGCGAGATATGCATCAGAGAGTTGTTCCTCTAAACTATAATGACGGTGAATCGAACCATCAGGTATTTGCAACGGATGTAACTCAGATAGAGATGGGATCTAAAAAGCGAGACCTGGGAGGTTACCCGACAAGTGAACGAGGATGGACTCTTCAAGAACGTATTCTAGCGCGGCGAACGTTGCACTTTGGGCGGGATCAGATGTACTTTGAGTGCGGATGGGGCTTTCAGTGTGAGGATGGATATTCCGAACCTACTAACCCACAAGCCTCGGCATCGACTTTGGAAGCCGGTTGTGGTGATAGCAGTGCCAATCACCCATTCTTCCAGAATGATATGGCCAGCTCACTATTCGGTGAATTTGAGGGTTGGGCTCGACTCGTAAATATGTATGGGACACGCCAGTTGACCAAAGCCTCGGACAAGCTACCTGCCTTCTCTGGCATTGCCCAACGATATGAGGCCCTCCTGAATGATGTTTACGTGGCCGGATTATGGAAGAGCCGCTTGATCGATGATTTGCACTGGAGTGCAGACAACTGGTGGATTCCGCCGCAATACCGTGCCCCGACGTGGTCTTGGCTCAGCATTGATGGCCCTATCCATATGCCTGACATGAAGGCCAAGAACTTGGGCGAACAGTGTGCCACAGTACTGGACTATGCACTCACACTCAAGGGTCAGAATCCCTACGGTGAGCTGTCGGGAGGGTGGCTGAGGATAGAGGCGCCGCTGGCTGAAGTTCGAGATGGACGCATCTTTGGCTACAGAGCAGGGATGGGAGGGCTGAGCGTGAGAATAGAGATTCCGGAGGAGGTCTTTGACCAGATCCGCATCTTTACCTTGCACCTTTACAATATAGGTAAAGACCCCTGGACAGCTCTGCTGATTACGCCTGTTGGGGATATGCCTGGGGTGTATCGACGAGTGGGAAAGGTTACGAATATGACAAACCGAAAGGGTGATGACATCCCGGAGAAGGAAGTAGTTATTCTGGTTTAGCATGCGGCTACAAGCCGATGAAAACTTCGTGTAGTATATATTCAGACAAAGCGTAGCAAGCATATTTTGCAAGACAAGACTCCTGTCTTCACTGGCTCCATCTGTGAAAGAGGTCGCAAGACCAATCAATTTTAAGCAACGCCCAGCATATATAATTAAGCTGGCAACTTTGGAATGGAAATAAGAAACGGATGCAAATGAATATGCTTGTTATTTATATAGTTCCATAGAGTAGTTATTATTTTGGCAAGGTGTCCGAGTTGATTGTTTAGAAGAGGAGAGTTTTGAGCCCGTCATTGGCAGTTCGATCACACTGCCGATACGGGTTGCTTGTTTTGTGTGCTTGGTGGCAATTTATGGGTAATTGTTAGAATGAAAGGAGTTTAGGATGATTCCCAGCATAGAGCAAGATGCCAGATTCACCATAAGAGAGGTGCGCAAAACAAAGCAGAGATAGGATTTTGATTCGTATTCGTTTTCCCATATACTTGATGATGGACACTAGCCAATAGAAAGGGATTAGGACAATAGTGAGTCTCGCATCCCTGCAATGAGTCGATGGTGATTGGTGGAATCACCAGCTTGGGAACCTACTTTCCCGACTTACAAATGTTGGACCCCGAGCTTCCCGAGACCGGGATGGCTCGGGCACCCCTGCACCGCAATGCTTTCTCGATGCTATAACACCAGTTTCCACCCTGGTGCTTCCAGGGCAATAGCATAACATAATCTTGTCGTTACGCGCGTCCCCTTGCTCTGCCATCCTAGATACGGTCCCAAGGGTCTAAGCCTCACTTGAGTTTGGGATGAAAAACTCTATGCACCCCGCCCCCCACAAGGCGGACAACTACGCAAGCCCCTGCCTGGGTTCTCGGCACTCGAGGGGAACCCACTATTAGGCACAATAGGACAAATAAAAATAAATAGTGAGGCTAAGGTAACATAAAATAATGTTTAGTTTAGAACCTAATGACTAAATAGGGGACTGTGGCTCGCTTGGAGAAGAGCCAATGCTGGCTTGCAAGGTTGTGTCTGCTGGAAAAATAAACATTCTTGGCGGAGCTTTGATATTATCGCCTCATTTGACAAGCTCTCCTCACGCGTCTCATTCAGCCATCACTCCTTGACCCCCAAGTGGGCGGCCTCCTTTCTGCACGAGCCAAGGCAATGATGACTGGGGCATCATCGTCTACAAAGTGCCTATTTCATACCGGCCTTGATCATGTCAAAGTATCCCTGTGTTGTCTTGCATTGTCCATCAACTCGCAAGTGTTCGTTATGCAGAGGGTGCAAACTTTTTGCAACCTTGTTGTACTCGTAAAACTGGATTTCCTTTCCAATGTTGATGGCACCCCACATCCTTTGGCCGCTTTGTATGGTGTCAAGAGGAATACTTTGCAAATAGGTCTCGAGTTCCTGTAAGGCCTCGTCCCATGTTGAGGGCTAACCAACTCGGTTGGGAGCCTCACACTTGATAAAAAACTTGGTCTCACACTGAGCAGTTTCAACTCGAACAATACGAGCTACCGCGATGTTGGACCTGCGCAAGGAAGTTCCAACATGATTCTCCACCTTGATTGTGAACCCTTCGGGGTGGGTGAAGGTGAATCGCAATACTTCATTCCAGACATTTACAACATCTGACTCCGAGCTATTCGAGGTGAGGCGATTGTCGATATCGAATCTGTAATATTCGTCCTCATAGTACTATAAACTTGTTACTAAAAAGGGATGAAAGTCTTGTCGTCTTTGTAATCACTTACTGTGCCTTCAATAGGCTCCTGAGCGGGAACTCGCCGAGCCATACTATCGCAGCCCTCAAATTGTAACACCCCAATTGTAGCGAGCACAAGTTTGTATTGAACGCGCTTTTGATTCGTTGACTTGACTAGCTAGCTCACTATTTTTGAGCTAGAGCTACGCTTGCAACTAAGCTTGGTCTTGGCAAGAGGCACCTTGAATAGTAAGAAGCTAACCATATCTCCGATTCATAAGAGCAAATTTTTCTTTGGAAGAGGACATTAAGGTATTTGTTCTGTAGGCCTAATATTTGCCCAAAGACCCACCTCGCACGCGACTACAAGACGATTCACTCGTATCACCTCACCACCCAACATCACAACCTGTGAGCATACTCCCCATCAAAATACGACGACCAATATGAGTGATACTTTCTGTGCCTTATGTGGCGTCCTTCTGTCATTCTACGCCCCCAACCAATGGACCAAGGAGTTTAGGGTTGGTGAGTGACTCTTGTCCGCCTCCAAGAAATTCCCAAACTAATCTTTAGTTTATACTAACACTGATGACTGGGATGGAGTCCGAATATCTGGAGTGGGCCTGTGTCGCGAAACCCTCACAACCACTCCTTTAAACTCAGAAAAGCGATATGACGACCAAGATATTGGACCGGAGAATTCAGCTGATCTCGTCATGCAGCAGATTTCATTTAAACGCTTCATTGAACAGTATCCTCCACATGTGGATCTGCAGCCATTCTGGGGCTTTGCATTCCATTCCTCTTGTTGGAGTCTACTGACTGAATCCATAAAACCATGCCTCAAAGACCCGCTTTATGCTTGCCTTTCTATGCCATGTAGAAATCGCGCCATCTTGGACTGGGGCCACGATTATGGAGGTGCAGTAACACCCATCATGAGAGGAGGTCTCCGAACTCTGCTCCCACAGTTCGACCCAGCACTCACTGAACTCCCTATTTATTCCGATCCTTTAGAGGCGCCCCTAATTAATCACCTTCTTCAACCCCCTGGTATCCTTGAGAATGATGACCCAATGAGGAGGTGTAGTCAAATTCCACATGCCGAAAACCAGCTGAGGGGTACCCAGAAGGTCCATACTGATTGTTTCAAGTGTCTGCCTCCTGAACTACTTGAGGAGATCATCAAGCTTTTGCCTTCCAAAGACGTTCGTTCTTTGAGGACCTCATCCCGCACATTTGCCAATTTAGCGTTAACAGAAGCTTTTTGGGCGTCGCGGTTCTGGCCAGGGCACGAATATGAATACATTACTGAAGTACGCTGCGCTAAGCCAAAATCATGGCGTGCAATGTATCATGCTGTCTCTAGCCTTCAAAAGTATCCTAATATCGTCAATCGGAAGCGCATTTGGAGTTTGGCGCTTCAGGTTGACGAGACCTTGAAACAAATGGGAACACTATGCCACGGCCATCCAATGCGATCCTTTTTCGAGCCGATGGGTGACATTCAGAAAGATCTTGTTTGGAATACCGCCAGCAGGGCTTACTCCAACCTAGAGACTCTTTCACAGCGATGTCAAGGTCAATTCGATCCCGCCTATTTGAATGTCCTCCAAAGCCAATGGGGATTCTTGTATCCTTCGTACGCTTAAGCGGTGGATGCTACATTTCAGGCCTCCGAATTCAGGGATCAAACAACGAAGAATGTAGGGTTGGTTACATACACCGGGCGCACGAGATCCCTGTTCAAACTTCTCCTAACCTTAATCTCCGTGGATGGCATCTCGCTTTTGACGAAATCGGGATCAGGGGTATTTCCACTTTGATGGAAAACGGAGCTCTTTGTGCCTGGGCCGGAGAACATGACGGCATTCCAAAGAGGCGCTTGGCTGGAGGCTCGCTTGGAATCCATACCATGAAAGCTGAGTTCGATGTCAGTGCATCTCATTCCGACCCAGGGCATCACACAAACTGATCTGATCATGATAGGCCCTGAAACTTGTCTCTCTAAGCATTCCCAGATCGCCTGAGCAGTGCCACCAATCATCGCCGCTGCGGGATATTGCACTTTGGAATCCTGAAATTCCCCCGGAACACTTTTATTGCGATGGAACTCGAGATGATTACCCTGTGCAGGCTTATTCAGAATCACCTCGCCGTATTCTTCCGTTGTCTTTGGTGGAAGCAATGGAGAAGATCTGAGTCAACTCGTTAAGATTGTTGGATGGGTCTTCGATATTTACAATATTGTTGGATTCCAGTTCTTGTGCTCGGATGAGTCAAAGAACAAATCCTATGGGAGAATTGGGCCGTTTCCTAAATCAGCGCAAGGAGAAACACGACATTCGGCCCCAAGTGAGGATTTTCGAATTCCCTTTTCCATTGACGGGCCTGAGGGGGAGAGGATCTCTAAAATCCAGGTAATTAATGACGACGGTCCTATCCTGGCCGTAAAGGTGGGTCTTTCTGTCCGAGAGGTCTTTATGATATCTAATGCCAGATGTTCAGATACAAACCAACTTTGGCAGAGAGGTTGTGTTCCCACCTCCTGAGCAGACAGGGTTTACCGACGGATGGACTGCTATTAATCCTACCGGTAGTATCATTGTTGGATTTTATTCAATTTGGGTAAGTAGAGCTACGTCGTTCACAGAAACCAGTGGCTGATACCTCATTAGGGCTATTACATGGAAGGGTTTGGACTTTTCTCAATTAATAGTTGATTCTATCGTGTCGTATATCACCAAGCAATCGTAACGAATTGTTTTACAACCACCTCGACTAATACCTTTACAAAAGTAGGTGGCAAAAAGAGGTATCCAAAAAGATAGTGAGTAGGAGGTCTATTTTGTTTGATCAATAACAATTCAAGACGCACCATGTTAGTACTCATACTAAGGGTAATCTGCGTTGTTTGATTTCAAAAGAAGCAACAGGAAGCTATGAACGATTTGGAACCCGGCAAGATGGAAAATTGACACTGTTTCGTATGCTTGGTGCTACGAACAGTGAATTCAATCTCTGTCGTTCCGATTATTGGCACAGCTCACAATTCCATGAGATTTCACACAGGGGTCAAGTTGTGAGAATAATAGAAGACAATCTTTTAATGGGTTTCATACGCTAAAATAAAACTCCTACCGCACACGTAGGCG
Source organism: Calonectria crousiana (assembly GCA_013406985.1). Lineage (NCBI taxonomy): Eukaryota > Fungi > Ascomycota > Sordariomycetes > Hypocreales > Nectriaceae > Calonectria > Calonectria crousiana. The sequence goes on from VTGD01000008.1 coordinate 674,530, forward strand.
CGTGTCACAGATTCCGCCGACTGGGGAGGCCAATATCCCTTTTCCTTTCTTTTTTCTCTCTAGATAAATCGGAGATGGCCGTTGTTGTTCTCGATTCTCTCGTCCAGAATAATAGAGCTGTCCACCCAGTCACCATTATCGCGACGAAGCTCAGCCTCGAGCCTGCGTCCACCATCGCGGAGACGCACGTGGCGCGCCGAGGAGGCGAAGCCGCCGCCGCTGCCGTGGTGGTGACCGCCGCCGCCGCCGCCGCCTCCGGGAATCTGGAGGACCTGGCCGGGGTGGATCAGGTCCGGGTTCTGGATGCCGTTGTGGCGGGCAATCTCCTCAAAGGAGGTGCCAGCCTGGGTGGCGATGCCCCGGAGGGTGTCGCCGGGCTGGACGGTGACGGTGCGCTGGCCGCCGCCGCCGTGGCCACCGCCGCCGCCGCTCGAGGACCAGCGGAAGCGGCCGTCGTCGTTGGACAGGACGTGGTTCAGGTTGAGGGAGCTGGAGTGACGCGAGCCGTCGGGGCGGCCGCAGTCGGCGCGCAGCTCGTAGTCGTGCGAGTCGAGGCGGATGTCGTGCGACGACGCCGTATAGTTGCCGGCGTAGTTTCCGCCGCGGGGCCTGTCGCCGCCGCGGTTGCGGCTGCGGGAGCGGCTTCGCGAACGGCTTCGTGAGCGGCTGTGGCGGCGGCGGTGGTCGTCGCGGTGGTCGTCGCGGCGGTAGTCGTCCTCCTTGCGGCGCTTCTCCTCCTCCTTGCGCTCGTCGCGCTCGTCCTTCCAGTCCGACGCGGCGTCCTGCATCTTGTGGCCGGCAAAGGCACCGGCCAGGGCGCCGACGAGGGCGCTGGTCTTGCTGTGGCCCGTCATCTTGCCACCGACCTTGTGGCCGCCGAAAGCTCCGGCTGCGCCACCGGCGAGGGCGCCCATGACACCCCGGTCGCCGTCTTGGCCTTGACTACCGGGTCCCTGGGGGCCGTTGTTGTAGTCGCCGGGACGGTTGTTGTAGTCATCGTCCCGACGGTAGTCATGCTGCTGCTGCTGTGGGTGACCGCCCTGTTGGTAACCGCCCTGTTGGTAACCGCCCTGTTGGTAGCCACCTTGCTGCTGGTAACCACCCTGCTGGTGGTGGTCTTGCTGGGAGCTATGACCACTGTAAGGCGGGGGTTGCTGGTAGTTCTGCTGGGGCTGCTGGTAGCCCTGGTGCTGCTGCTGCTGCTGCTGCTGCTGCTGATGGCGCTGCTGCCCCTCACTGTAGTAAGAGTCGGCAGCACCGCCGTGGGGAGGGTACTCGCCGGGAGGGGGACGCTGATAATCGTATTCGCTCATGATGAGATGTTTTTCTAGTGCTTGATGGTGAAGAACAGAATGAGATGGACTTTTTGGAGGCAGGAAACGAGTTCGTTTTATAAACAAAGAGGCCATTGTCAATCACGGCATAGGCATGTAACAAACTCCACCCCGCGCGTCCCCAGTGTGGCTGACGACTCTGCGCCACTCGTCACGCCCGGCACGCACACCAATCATGGCCACGGCTGCAGTCTTGGCTGAGACGCAGCGCCCCAGCGACCGCTGCTTGGCAAAGGTTGAAAAGGGCCCGTAGGGGGGGGTTACCAAGACCTTGCAAGACGCACCCAAGGGTCCCAAAGGGTCCCAAAGGATCCCTCTGGGCGCTGCCACGTATGGTCGTCCTGAGGTGCAGCCCCCCGTAGCAGTGACCGCCATGTACCCCGAGACCGCTTGGTCCCAGCGCTTCGCCCGGCAGTTCGGCAGACGTCATCTTGGCAGGCCCCCGCCGTGCCAAGCACCGCCTGAGGCTAATGTAATTATTTATAGAGGCACAACACGCTCGGAACACAGGCACAGGGCAGAATACGTCGGATTGGATGTCATTGAGTGCTCCCGGCAACGCCGACGCGAAAGAAAAAAAAAAAGGCTTGGCAGACGGCAGCAGGGTGGCCTCGCTGTTGGTGCCCGGTGATGCAAATCATGTCGTCAAGGAGCTCGACACACTGCTCATTAGCTGGCGTGCCTAGGACAGTCTCAGTCCGTCTGCCGATCCAATTATCCCATTCCGTCCCGTCCAATTATACACCCCAAAAAAGAAAAAAAAAACATGAATCCATTCATTACCCCTCCTCTGACAGCCTGCCCGCACAATCAACCCCGCCATGCTAGACGCGCTCCTTTCCCGTACCTAGAGGATCCCTTAGCTTTCCGTTATTCCTCTTTGATAGAAGACGGCCTGCACTTACTCGTATGCGCATGGCGTCCCTCGTTTTGATGCTCTATGCGTTCGTCGGCCAGCTTCTGCGCAAAAGGTGAACGCTTTCGCAGCGTGGGGCCCCACCAGTAAATGGCGTAGACGGCAATGACAAGGACAAAGGAGATGCAGAAAAGAATCGTCGAGGCGTACTCGAGCTCTTTTCCGCTTCCCTTGCCAATGTTTTCGAAGAACGGGGTGGCGGGGACCGTCAGGACACCGGCGAGGAAATCCCGGGCCCACCCGTTTCCACCCGTGGCCGATGCCGAGTATGGTCCGTCTAAGAAATATGTCAACCATCACAACTCACCCAAAACATCACTTTTTTTCTCTTCATAAACTTACAAGCACAAATCATGTAATCAACAGTAGCCATATAGATGCTGTAATTAGCAATTCCCACAATAGCCACGAAGATCATAGACCCGATCCAATGCACCGGTGGCCCCTTAATGGTCCAGGCGAAACCAATCAGGCCGATGGGCAGACACGGCGCCGTGTACAACAGGAACCACAGACGGGACTCGTACTGGGCTCGCTCGTCGTGGGGCTTTTCAGCGCGCTCCTTGATATTTCGCCTGATGGCGGGCAGGAAGAGCAGCCAGGCAATGACGTAGCCGATACCGATCGAGATGAAGGTCAGACCGACCTCGACAGTGCTAAAGTGCCACTGCGCATACACCAGGCCAAAAGACTGGATGAACATGAAGATGAGGGCATCAGAGAAACCAGAGAGGAGCGAGAGAGTGAGGACAATGGGCTCGGTGACAAACATCTTGAAGGGGCGGAACCAGGTGGCAAAGATTTCGCTCCAGGAGAAGCGCTCTCGGAAGGGAACGAGCTCGTCAGGACCCCAGACGTTGGCGTTGGTCTCCTCGCGGCGCTTCTTGGCAATTCGGTTCATCAAAATGGTAGATCGGGTCTCGGGAACAGTGAAGAAGTGGAGGAGCTGGACAACACCTCCAAGGATGAGCTGGATCCAGATGGACCATCTGAAATCCGTGTTAGTTGGTTTTTTTTCTCTTTCATCTTCCTTCTCTTCTACACTGCAACTCACCTCCAGTGAAGATACTCCTCGGTGAAGCCACCGACAATGGGACCCAGCACGGATCCGCCGACGGAGGAAAAGACGACGTAGGCGACGGCGTACTGCTGCGTGTCGGCATCCCACATGTCGGCAATCATGCCGAGGGTGACGGAGCCGCCGGCAGACGACAGGCCGCCGAGGGCACGGCCGACCATGATGGTGGCAAAGTTGGGGGCCAGGGCGACAGGGAGCTGCCACACGTTGACGAGGAACAGCGAGAGCTGCATGATGGGCCAGCGGCCGAGCTCCTCGGACCAGGGCGCCCACAGCTCGCAGCCGAAGGCGTAGAAGACGAGGAAGATCATGGCGCCGCAGCGGGCCGCCTGGGCGCTGACGCCAAACTCCTCCGAGATGCCTGGGATGGCGTTCGAGTACAGCGACGTGTTAAAGTTCATCGAGACCTGCACCCAGAAGATGACGGTCAGGATGTACCACTTCCTCCACGACGGGAAGCCGAAGCCCAGCTCCGCATAGCAGTCCTCCTCCGTCAGGGGGTACTTTGCGTTGGTCGGCTCCTGCTTGGGGCCCGCGTGCGCGACGTGCACCTTTTCGTCGTGGCTCGACGGCGTGTCGTCCGAGTGAGCCTTGTTGGATATGCCATAGTTGGCGTCTGAGCTTTTCCTGCTCGACATGCTGAAGGAGGAGAAGAAGAAGAACAACAGCGAAGGATGATAATATACAGGATGGGTAACAAGGTAGGTACAGAGAATCAAAGCGTGGACAGGTCAAGAGAACCGGCTCTGAAAGCTGTGGATTGATCTACAACTGTCGCTGGTGGTTTTATTTTTCCAAACATCCCCACGGGGTCAACAGTTGATATTTAAAGTCATCTCCAAAATCCCCAGACGGGGGGGTGGGAACATGTTGCTTGGTCTCGCGGAGGGGGGCGTGTAGGCAATTGCTGAGGAAAATCCACCTTTTGACATGACTCCAGCACGTTTTTTTCCATGGCCTGGTTCACCCAGAGACAATCAATGGGCCATTCCGAGGCATCTTGGAGCCCGTATGGGAAGAGAGAGAGAGAGAGCTAGAGAGAGAGGCGCCGGTGGAGACACGGAGAGCCGTGCTATCCGGCCGATCTGCGGCGCCATTACGGAGTTCAGAGGCGCCCCCAGGACGAACAACTTTTTTCCCGCAGAGCCGGGTGCGGCTTATCATCTGCCGGATGTGTGCCCTTCTCATTGTGTCCCGACCCTCTTTTTCCTTGCTGTCTGGCCTGGAGTGAGACACCGTTTCGTGGGGGAGGCCCACGGGGCAGTCGCGACGCTTTCAGAGCCGGTGGAAGCGCTCTCTGCCCCGGCAACAACAGATCACCCGCCCGTCTTCAGATGGAGCGTTTGGCGGATCAATTCAATCGGGCGCTTGGAAGCAAAATACCTGACGGTCTCAAAGTCAATTGCACGATGCTATCTCACCGTCGAATCAGTGGCGAATAGAATGCAAGGAAAAAACACACACTCGATGATGCTCAAAAAAAAAAAAACGATGGTCATGAGGCGGCCGGGGCACGAACAGGCAGCAGTATTTCTCGGTTCCACCATCCCCACCGGGCGGGCATAAGCGTCTGTTCTCCTTCACCTTTATTTCCACTTTAGCTGCGGCCCATGGAACATGTATTGCGTCACTTGGACGGCTTTCGTCCAAGTCGAAGCGGGCCGCCGGTCCTCTGATCGACCCAGCCAGCGCGAGAGAGGACCGTCATGTCCGCCAAGCTCGCGCAGCACCACCGCTTCGAGCGTTTGCAGAGCGTTGTCGACGCCTCCAAGGCGCGCTGCGAGCACTGAGTCAAGCAAGCAGAATAGACGTCATGGCCATCTTCAGCCTCATCATCTCTTGGCATCTCGTTATGCCTGTTTCAGCTTGGCTCCCATTTCGCTGCCGACAAATGAACGCCAGAGTGCCACCCGCCAACATGGCGCTATCCTTGCTGCCCTTCCCGACGACTGCATCCCAACATCGCATCCAAACTCTTTTTTCCTTGTTTTTTTTTCATCCTCTGTCGTCTTCCTTGTCGAGCTGCAAAAATGCCGCAGGGATGTGCTCTCGCTACTGAATCCCTTGACCGTCTGATCCCAATGTCTCATCACATCCCATCACCCCAAGAGGACCCAGCATTGTGGCCTTACAGTGGGACCTGGGTTGCTACCCCAAAAAAACCCCAAACATTACCCCAAAAGGCTTCAACGAGGAAAGACGATGCGCCGAGTGCCATTTTTCCCCCTCCTCTCGCACTACTCCGCCATAGCCAAAGGCTAGATAAGCGAACCCCCGAGCCAGAATAGCTCTAAAAATTTCTTTTTTAACCATCACATGATGGCGTTTTCTCGTTCGATGGCCATCGGCCGTTGGCCAAGGGTGAAAAAAAAAAGTTGTGGGCACCTCGATGCAACGTGTGGCCACGCTTTTTGGGTCAAGAGACTCGGAATATTCAGGGGAAACGGTTTACCCAACATGGTAATTGTTCCAAGAATCATGACAATCCTGGTTTTCCCTGTTCTTTTTTTGCTATTTCGCAGACGATTGCACTCCATTGGCAAATATGTAAGGGAAATAAATGATGCTATTGCAGCCCATCACCAAACTTGCGACTCAGCTTTTAACCGCCAAACAGCAGCATGCAGCCGCTGGCACATATCAAAAACCCGTCGGCATCAATTAGTTCAGAGCCTCACATGGATATGGCGGGTTGTATTAGCTGTGGGGGAAATTTGGCCTTTGATCCCTGCTTGACATGGGGCTCTGAGCGGGAGAACCCATGATCCCTGCCGTTGTGACATTTGGGGAAGAGGCAGGCAAAAGCGGAGGGGACAAAGAACAGTCGGGTGGATGAACAAGGCTCTCGTCCGGCCATTTGCCCAAGAGAAATCGGCCCGTACCCAGGTACGAGGGGTGCATCGGGGCATGCAGCATGCCATATCCATGTTGGAGTCGTTGAAACCCAAAAAATCGAGAGGTGCTCCAATACTGGCAGAGGAACCAGCAATCGTCCCACAGGATCAACACCACGACAAGGAAGAGAAAATCAAATCATTGATTGAGTTAATCCATGCATGATGTAAGCATCTTTTTCTCGCTTAATTTAGGTAGCTATATTTCGAACTGACAAATTTGAAAACCACAACCCAGACCATGTGGTTTGACATTCGAGCTGCGCTGAGTAATATTGCCCAACTTCATCCTCCAATGGGCCGACGGAGTTTAAAGTCACTGCTCTTGTTTATATGTATTCGGTTTTAAGTAGCAAATTAAGCCTCATGGCCAATAATACGAGACTGATCCTATATTTCCCACAATCGCCATGGTTATAAAATCACACAACCACCCTATACCCAAATCCTTCTAGGTAAATGTCCACTGTTAGTTCGAAGCCACTGTTCCTGCAAAACCATAATTTCAATCTTACCAGACGGATTGAATGCAAACGCTATGAATGTAGGAACGGGCCGTTGTTCTTTTGATGGTTCGGTTGCTCGCTCTAATGCATCCCCACTCTCCAATTCCCCAACTTCTTTGATGGCGTCATTGATGTGGTGACGTGGGGATTTGTGGATACACAGTCAGCCCAATCGCAATGCTCAAAACGATACCAACCAAGAACAAGAGCAACACCCATCTTTGGTGATTACAATTGGACCCTGAAAGGTCTTGGAAAATATGCCTGCCTGGAAGATGATGAAACAGGAAATGAGACTGAAGCGTCAAAACCATAAGCTGAATTCCTATTGAGGTAGCGACTCGTCGATCAGTGCGTGTCGATGAAAATTTCGACACCTATGCAAGTAAAACAATCTCCCACGCCCCCGGGGTCGGTATGACTGGAATGAGCGTGTTTCTCCATAGGGGCAGTCTTGTTTGATGCTCCCTTGCGTCTCGGAGCGAGCTGGACCTCGACGTTCTAGAACCCCAGCTTGATTCAGCCCGGTTTCTTGAGTATTTTGGGAACTCTGAGTCTCATTTCCATGTGATTGTGTCAATTATGAGGAATAGCCATGGTGAACATGCGTATAGTTGAGTAGCGGGTTGGATAAAAAAAAGAGGACAGACCGCTGCGCTTGATCCTAGGAGCTTCTGCAGGCATCAGCGACAAATGACGCTTGGGGTTGATTATTTGGTTTGGCGTACGGGCCCTCTTGCATGAAATGAGTGGATGACAAGGAAAACTAGAGCGTGCTTGTAGATGCACTAATCCTGGTGGTGGTATTATAAGACATCTGTCTCACCGCAAGAGGTGCAGGTGGCAAGCGTTGGCTGTTTGTCAGGATGGATTCTGGGAATTCATCATTGGGCAAAAGGCCCGATATTTCAGCTAGTGCGTGAAAATAACGCACCTGTGCGTTCCTCATTGCATCAATCTTGCCACAGTGTACGGTGTGTCGCGCAAGCTAATCGCCCACACATGTGGGCTTGGGTGCGATTTCTAAAGACTGTGAATTTCCATGGCGCCTTTTGAAGAGGGCTTGGCCTTGATTATTTTACGACCAGTGACGGAGCAAGAGCCTTTGGACAATTTGTTAACCAATGTTACTTGAGGCAATGTACATCGGCTAAATGTGGAAGCTATTCTGTATTACAGAATTTCAGAGACCTCGAATGTGCTCTGTTAATTTAGGTTCTGAGGTTCCCACATGTAGAGGCAAGAGCATCGTGTATGAGCGTCCTAGTCGTCATCTCAGAATGTTGGTGTATTTCTTCCTAATTTTGTCATTGATTAAGGATTTGTGACTGTAATTTCGTTTTGGGTTGTTGTATATGTTATTTGTCGCTTTTTTGGCTGGAATCTTGGTCCAGTTCGATAACGTTTAGACGATACTCCATCAACTGATAAAAAGACGATGGTTGTAATGCAAGGAGAAAAAAATATTATTTGGGAGATTTTATCTCAAAATCTAATTTGGGAATTTATATCATGCGTGTGCTGAATTATTTGAGAAAGCATCTTTCGATTCTGTCCGTACCAACTCGGCGTTGGTTTTATGTGTTATCCACCCGCGTTTGCCCTTCATTTGTGAATAAAATATTCCGTGGTAGTTGGATTTGTTCATATTCAGTGGTTTGTGAATTGGACTTCGGAATTTGGCAACCCGGAGAATTCGGGTCAGTCTCGGTTCTTTCTTTGCCGCCCAAATATGGCCTCAGAGTGGGTAAGCAGGCGATGAAAACGGCAGTATTGGCCTCTAGTGAATAACAGAGCACTATATTAGGTGTATAAGTGATTAATAAATAATTTCATCAAAAGATGAGGTCGGTTTATGTCGTGTAACATACCTAGTAGGCTAAATGAAACGGCCGCCCCGCCATTGGGCCCCAGTACTGTTGCAAAGCGAACTGTGCTTATAACTATGTTGACCAAGCCGAGAAGAAAAGTGCAGTACAATCCCAACCTAATAGAGGTTTTCAGACGCATGTTGGGCACAATAAGCCAAGGCAATGCAAAAACTGTGACGTATTAACCAAAGGGAAACCCAGTTATGAAGGCGCTTGTTCAGGACTGACCTGAAAGATCCCCAAACATATGGAGCGCCCAACCTATCCTCCACATTAAGAATCCATTGGTACCGAAGCAGGCAAGGTTATTGAAGCTGACCAAGAGAATTCATGAGCCAGTTTCCAAGTACCAAAGCGCTTGCACTCACTTTGGTCCACACAAGATCAATACCAACAGAATGACGACGACACAGGCCACACCGTTGTACGCGATTGTAATCCAGAGGAATATTCTGCGCTTTACCATGTATATAGGAAATATTCTCGTATAGAGTGCAAGCAAGGCCGCTTTGGCGAAATAAACTGTCAAGTAAAATGGGATTTGGACTAACCACAGAATCTGATCAAAATATGGGTGTTAGCGTACTTCACCTTGATGTCGTACAAATCTAGTTGCATGTTACGCCCCCTCGCTCGAGTAACTGACCTTGCCGATGAGAATTCCGTCCTCCACACTGCCCCGGTAGCCATGCAAACTCACCGCGACGCTTTGATCAAAGGTACCAAGGTGATCCAGGTACGTGAACAGAGCATCCAGGGTGGTTGCTGCCAAAAGCGCGGCACAAATAATTACATCGCTGCATGTTAGTTTTTGTTTTTGAATCCTGAGGCGGAGATGAAGCCGGGCGGCAACGGCAGCAGCAGCGATGGTGACGAGAACCCACGATGATGCCTGCGTTCGTGTCAGCGATTGTCACGGTTGAAATTACACGGGGATTCTTGCCAGAATCGCTGCTGGTCCTGGAGAGAGCCATTTCATGATGGCGAGCTGCTGATGTGAGTAGAGGGGGAAGCCGATGAATTCTTACTTCGCGACCTGCGGGCGCGTGTTTAGAGGAAAAGAATAAAAACATGAATTGCTGCATCTGGGCAATGCTGTGGCAAAATTCATGCTCGCAGAGTTTGATTCAGGTATGTGGTTCTTTGGATCCGGCTAAAGCGTGTCATAGTTCTGAGCTGTGATTGGAAAGTAGCAAAAGTCTGATATGGTTTAACCAAAAAAGAATTGACATGTACCTTAAGACAAACTTTTTCAGCATTCGCGAGCGCTCTTACGGCCGTCCCTACAGGTCATCTAGCCTGCCATAGCTCGCCCACTAACTGAATTCGTTGATCTTTGGGTCTATTGGGAGTTAGCACACTACCCAACTGCTTATAAAATATTATTAATATTCTTATTTAATTTTCTAAATATTTTATTTAGTGGGTCTAGGGTGGTGCACTGTCAGCTTGTCGTAGACTTTTGACCCGAAACTGTATTAGCTGGGAGAGGCCCGAAAGTGTCAGAGTGCATGAGTATTCTGGCCTCTGACAGAACGGGCAGGATGGAAGGAGTTTATGCTACTGAATCTTTTCCAAACCCCGCTGTTCTCCTGATATGACCAGATCCCAATTCCCGGTTCAGATCGCCTCGCTCCTCCATTCGAACTTCTGCCTCTGCGTTCCGCTGGTATACGTGTGCATCTCAAATTCGTGAACTCACGGCTGCCTCCAGCTCTTGCGCTCGTTGACGCGTCTAAGCGTGAAAAGTTCTTCTGCACACTGAGGGCTGTCGGTCACGGTGTCGATGGTTTGAGGCGTACGGATTGTGCAAATCTCCTTGGTTCTCTCCCAATGTATCAGTTTTGAGCCCGCAATCAGAGCATCCCTTTGCGACAGCCCGTCGTGAATAGTCGCAAAAGAACCACAATTTGATAGCGTACAGCGGTTCTTCTTTATGTACACCGAGATCATATTGGTTTTCCTATGCGGAGATACTATACCCATTGAGCTGCTCCGGGGATGTCATGGGCGTGGTAACTGAAGGTTGTTGAGAACAAACGTGGCAAGACTCCGCTGTGGCATCTAGAACAGTTTGATCGGGCATGCGCAGTGGTTTGCCTTGAGTTTCATTGTTCAAACCTAGACACAACCCCCTCCAGGAACAGTCGGTTTTAATTGGGCCTTGGGGCTATTGTTAACGATGCCAAGTCTGCCTCAATCATAAATATGAAATGGCGATAAAGGGAAGGGGACGATGCCCTACATATCCAAGTAACTCTTTAGGCAGAATTGATGTTGATCCAATACAATAGCAAGGCTGCGCAGTAATTTCGCTCCTTGGCAATCAATGCAACGCAGGATTTTTTTCTGAACAGTACGCCTAATCCAGGGCCTGGTAGCAATCTGGCTTTTGAGTCCTTGCCCGTGTTGTGACGTGAATGTGATATTATGTCTGTACATTAATTTGTGTCTATTATCGATTTTTCATGCATCATAATATTGAGGTCGCAGAACCAGCACCGCTCTTCTTATCCATCTCTCTTAGCTCGACCGAGTCATCTTCTTCAATCTCATTCCACGAGCTTGCGAAAAATCTGCTCTGGCGGCCGACCCGGTGCGAGGAGGGCCCTTCTTCGTGGTCTCTTTCCGCGCTGGTCGCCGCGCTCTTCTTCGACTTCCGGCTCTTGGTGTGGCCCTCCGAATTCAGGTTGCTCTCGTCCTTGCTCCTGCCTCGCATCGTGCCGAACACGTTCTTGAACAGGTGCGCGAGGAGCGTGCGGATGGCCGGCATGCAGGCGCAGATGATGCCCACGTCGATTTCGAGGACGGACCAGGTGGCGATGCTCGTGTAGTCCCAGGTCGGGTTTTGGTTGTCGGCTCCAAATCTCAGAACAGCGCGAAATCGCAGTATGCTCATGACGGTGACACTTGAGGTTCCACACGTTAGCTTCGGCAGTTCTAATTAGGTGGGGGGAGAGGAAGAAGTCTCACAAGGTACCAACACAAAACATCAGCCCAATGCCAACCTTTTTCTTCCAATCCAGGTTTAAAGACTTGAGCTGCGACAGCGGCACAACCAACATCCACACATCCGTTATTATGCTTATTACGGCGCTGGCAATGGTGAGCGCGTTGAGGTTGGCGCATTTGCCCTCGTGCTCGCCATCCCACTGGTGCCAGAAGTAGCTGACGGGGCGGCACATGAATATGGTGACAAAGGTAAACGCAATTCCGTACATGCTGTTGAAGACGATTGTTCCCCATAGTACGTATCGGACCAAAGGGGTTGGAAATATACGCAGGTAGAAGAGGAGGAGCGATATTTTGAGAAGCGAGACTTGCGTAAAGTAGAAGAGGGCCGAAATCTGAAAGTATCGCAGGAATGTGGTGATTTCCTTGGGCGTGAGCGTGTATAAATCTCGGCCAAACCCATTGGCGATGAGGCCCTTGATGCCGATGATGGTGTTAGCGAGGACGTTGAGGATAGTGACGATCATGACCCAGTCATCCGCCCCCAGGCCGATTTGCAGCCACTGCCTCAGGAAGATTCGCTGGACAACACACACGCCAGCTATGACCAGAAGGGTTATGGACAATGTTTCGTAGGCGCCGGCTTTGTTTCGAATGGGGGCACCGCATAATGACTGTGTCAAATTTTGGGTAACTATCAATGGTTAATATAAGGTGTGGTATCGTCCCGGCGTTGTGAATTGCATACAGAGAGCCTGCGTGGTGGTGCAGCCGGAGAAGACGCAGGCTTGAACCCCTGTTGTCAAGGATGTATCGCTGCATAGACACGCATCATCGGTAACCGGACAAGAAGACTTAGGGACGGCAGCGGTGAGGCAAGTTTGCTAAAGGGGGGGGTGCGATGTTAGCAAACCAAACGTGCTTCTTTGGACGCTTGGATTCCAAAAGCCGAGACAACACTTACGGCGCATTTGGGGTACTCGCCGAGGGAGCCCAGCAGCGCCCCGTCCGCCACGACACATGGCAATGGCAGGAGGACAGCCAATGAGCACAGTCCCCACCACACCTTCATCGTGAACACGGCGTGGAACCACCGAGGTCCAGATGGGCGAGTGCAGAGAGGCAGCAGCAGCAGCAGCAGCAGCAGCACAGCAGAAGAAGGCCAACAAGTCAGGTCCAGGCAATAGCTGGCAAAATGTGGGAAGCTGCGACATTTTTAATCCAGTCCCGTATCGTCCCAAAAAGACCCACCGCCAGCAGAAGGCCGAATTTCGATAATTGGCTTTGGACATGGGTTGGCTGAAACTGCTAAAAGAGCTCGTGCTATCGCGTCGGTCTGTGGGATAAACTAGCCCAGCCCCGTCGTGTCTAGGGGCCCGGGAGATGATCACGCTAGTCAGCACATCAGCTCGGGGAGCAGCAGCGGGCAGAGAGCTTCATCGCCCACGTCCCTGTCACGGAGAAAACCTTGGTGCGGAACGTGCCATGCCATGCCGGAACATTTTTAACCACGCCGTAATGCGAATTCCACACACCTTCCCAAGACGTACTCGTGCCGTTATTGCAAGAGGCAGCAGATGAAACACGATGACGAAACGCCCTTCGTCCCCCCTCTCCCCCCTCCCGAACCAGAGAGCAACGCGTGGTTGGCTGCTGGTGACATGCCGCCATTGATAGCTCCGCATCTGATCGCAACGAATGCGGCAAGTGGTTGGGGGGCTGTCTAGAGTAACGGGTAAGGCTTCATGGGCCGACTCCAGCTCAGCCAAGGGTTGCTTTTAACTTTTTTGACGACAAATTAATTGTCGGGGGTCCCGTTGATCCCGAGAGCATCGGTTACACAACCGAGGCATCGGGCTGCGCGATAGGGTCTTTCGAAACGGGGAATACGATACGCCGATCTTACTCCCAGGCCAGGCGATGTGTTTCCCAGTTGTCCATTGGAATTTTCTCTCCTCATCCCTTTGGAATTAGAGTTTCATTACGCTCAACGGGGTAACCCCATCGTGGGGCCCGGAAGAGAGCAAGGGGGAGAGAGGTTGGCTAGCGGGTGGGACCTGGGTATATACCATCTAGCCAGATGGGTCCTAGGCCAGGGACCGGAATTAGCACATTTTCTTTTTCCTCTTGTCTTGCAGTTGATCATACGTTTTCGGCCGGCCGGTCTCTGGTGGCTTATAATGGCGTCGTGCTCAGCCCTGTCGCTTTCCTCGTGAGGCGGCCGAGGCAGGATCTGTGCGGCCGGTTTATCTGTGGTCCGCGGAAACGGGAAACATTCAGACACGCAAGGTGTCAAGGTGTGTGCGATCGTGGGGCGGGCACGGTCCTCATGTCAGCGGTGATGTATACAACAAGATGCAGAGTTCTCGGGCGTCCATGCTAATAAACTACAGGCCCAAGGGGTGGAGGTGGAAGCGGTAATGTAACTACAAATGGACTTCCATGCCGTAATAATTAAAATGGTAAACGATGCACCATACGGAATACAAAACTCACAATGGTAGACCTCGGATCTTGAACTTGCTCCAACGGGTTGGGTGACTTCAATACACACAAGCTAATTATCACGATGAATGCCGGGTGCAAGGAGACAGGAGGCTGGATAAAGCCAAGTGCTAGCACTCTGGCAGGGCGGCTTTTCTCTCTGCCGCCGCTGGTGTCTTTTATTTTCGACACGCGTTTCCTCGACACCTCATTTCTCGATCCGATCACGTGTACGGAGTTCAAGTTAGCAGAAACCAATTTCAGAAAAAACGTCCCAGTGTTGGTTGAATCTCATTGGTCGAGAATGACTCCAGGGATGGTATCTGTGTTTTTTTTTTGCAATGTAAAGTAGAAAGAAACGGGGATTTGGGATTGACTGGTTCCAGCCTAGAGTTTACTCTCCCGACGCATCCTGCAACGCCCGCATCAGGCCCCTGGAAACTTGTGGCCACCAGGACGCTGTCGCTGGTCCAGATCCTCTACATGACAAGGCCCCACTCATCTCCAGACCAGGGAGTCTGCATTTCTAGCAGCATCCACTCGTCTGCCTTCACGCGGGGCTGGTTATAAAAGTAGATGGTGTAATCAACCGAACATATTTGCCAACTTACGTTGTGTTTCCAGAGATTCATTGCTCATTTCCTGTCAACTGCCACCTAATATCATATTTGGAGTTCCATAGTTTACACCGGAAAGTGACGTTTTCGTACGGAGTGTCATTTAGATCCAGGAATTCAGGAATGGAATTTCCGCGAGTCTCCGGAAAGAAATAACGAAATCTAACCCAAAGACTCTTTCCGTCATGGCCATTTCATGCTCTGCATACCTCCGAATATGCTGGAGTATCTTCACATGTTCCGTTGACGCACCAGAGTGCATCTTGGTCGTTGTAGTTTGCCTCGTCGCACTTGTAGCGAGGGCCAACAAATGAAGGAAAGAATGAACAGTCGCCAGGGCATGGATTTGGCCCCGGTTAAATACGCCTCTGGAAAATAGATTGACAGACAAAACAGTTACAAGGGTTGCTTGAGTTGGCGTAGATTGTACTTAGGTATTTCCCAAACGACGTTGTGGTTTCGTACAAATTAAGCGTTTGGTTTCCACTTGCTACGGCTGGCATGTTCAGCAAAAGCGCCAACAGGATCGGGGAGAATGATGAATATCGCTCAGCAACCGTCAATGTACCTGGCATTATAACTGTGACTATGGGCGAAAGACTGAGGCGATCAGTGATTTGCTCGCAAGGGAAGGTGACTTGATTTGGCACCATATAATTAGAGCTAGCACGGCCACAAGTGTAGCGCAGCGCTCCGATCAGCTCAAGTCGAATCAACTTAACTCAATTCAAGTCAAATCAAGTCGGCGATTTTAGCTATTCCAGTAATTCAAGTTTAATATCTAACTTAATTTAATTTATTTAATTTATTTAATATATTTTTATTTTATTTTTTAATATGCTATTTACTCTAGATTTTATATTTTTTGGTATACCTAAGATACTTAAATCTTTAATTTCTACTAGATCAAAAAAAGTCCACTATACCAATCCACACTAACTTACATAACAAGATAAATAAAGGTCATAAATTCATATCTATTTTTGGACTTAATCTAATTAATTTGTTTAAGTAACTTAAGTTGGGGCTATTATATTTAAGTCTGATCTTGCTCAATTCAACTTACTGAAAATGTCGACTCGAATTGAGTTGATCGGAGCGCTGGTGTAGCGTGCACCCAAACTTCAAGGTTAAAAGAGACAGCTGACTTGACGAGGCTCCCAATAAGTCATCAAGCGAGGCAACCGTCCAGTATCTGGTTTTAACGTTTACCCATACTCGCTAGGCAATTGTTACGCCGATGCGCAAAGTTAGCGCGAGACGATTAACAACGGCGAAAGCAGTTCCCGCTCCAATCATCCACTTTAACATATTATAAAAACATTGAGCAACGCAGGCAGTATATCTGCATACTTGTTGGTTTGTGGGGGTTTTTGAGTCCAGGAACTTGTACAAAGGATGATGGCTGACAGCTGCTGCGATTGCAACACACCAGAGAGCCAACATGAGAGAAGGCGCAAACCAATGAATTCGTGTCTCATTATTACTGCTGCGTTCCCGATGCCCGGATCTCATGACTGCGAATTGAACTTTGCTCAGGTTTTCAATCACGAGTGCGTCAGAATTCAATATCAGGTTTCTGCAGCAGGCATCGCCTCTATCACGCCGGGTTGAGGGGACGACTGTCTGTGTACAACCTATGTGCCACGTTTTCAAAAAAAAAAAAAAAATTGTACAATCCAGCACTCTCGATTGGACGTGTTCCTGACTAGCTCGTTCACTAGCTGTGAAAGGGTTTCAGTTGTGGCTGGCTGAAATGCAAGACTAGCCACTTGGGAGTCGTCTTCATCACTAAAACTTGCCAAGTTTGGTCTAGCTGATTGAACTTTCCCAAACCAACTCCTAACCAGGTCAAGTTGATAATCCTATTTTTGCCCTATTCGCATACACAGGAATATGACTGGACGATGACAAATACAGTTGAAGTCCACGAGAGCGCCCATTTATGGCACCAGGAGTACCCTCATGCATGAGAGTCGAGTTAGAGTCAAGGCTCAGAGAAGTTGGACACTCCTTGATGCAGCACATATCCTAGCTCCTGCGGGGAATTTCCTTTCGCTCATCCAGCTTGTCCCCACCCATCTGGCGGATATTACAGTGATAGTAACTACAGAGCGGTTGACGGCAGTCGACGTTGGCCATTTCCGGAAATCCTTCATCGACTAATGAACAGTCGCGGACGCACTGTAGAATTGGCTACTTTTTAAAACGAGACACTATGTAAGGGTCAGAAACGAGACAAATAAATGCAACCAACGTCAGAATCATGGCCTGGAGAGATAATAGAGACCTAGAATTTTGAAGAAGCAACTCGTCAAGAAACGGCCTCGGTTGTGTAAAGTTGACTTTCAGCCCTTCAACAACATCTTGATTGGCTAGATGTTCGCATATTCAACAACTGCCAGACTACACCGCCAAGATGATACGGTACCCCTCATCACGTCGGGTCCCACTTTTGTGTTGAACACGATACCGACCCGAGCGCTTGACCACATTCATTTTGGTAAATAAGTGACCCTTTTTACAAGGCAAAATGAAGCCTCTATCAGAGCAAGAGTTTTTCCATAATGTTGTTGAAGAAGATACAGAAGATGATGAACGGGAAGTGATATACGTCGACTCGTCCGACCCTAAAAACTACGGACTTCTCTGCAAGGCACAAACCATATCTGCGGATGAAGTTCGTGAACGGGCCAGTCAAATGTCAGGCAGCATTTTTGAAAGTTACGACGCGTTGAGAAACATAGTCGAACGTCACGAGCTCACAATTCAGAAACGCTGGACAAAGAAAACACGAGCGCAGAGACTCAAGATTTTGCTCACCGCCTGGCCAAACATGGCCGCATCCCACCACCCTGACTTTGATGCTGTCCGCAAGGAATCCCCCCAACAGCGACAACAGGGCACCCGATACGGTGATGCATTCAAGTGGCCTCATGTAAACTAGGAGGACCTTGGGCAGACAAAATCCCTGCTATTATTAATCAACACCCGAGGACGCCACCATCCAGCTACCTTTGCCGGCGTGGACGACGCCGCAATGCGCATAGGAAGAGTTTCAGGGGCGGTGCTTGCGGAAGTTCTCGACCGTTATACTATGGTCCTGAACGGCGTGGCATCTTCCGAGGGGTATGGTGAGCTGCTGTCCTGGGATGATCACAAAGATGCTCAGTACTGGTTCATCAGTGAAAGGCAGTTCTCACCTGGAGGTGGGCTTCTTGTGCTCGAAGCCCAAGAGCGCCTGCTAAAGTTTCTTGTCGATTGCTGCAAGGAGATTCTCCGTGATATCCCCTCTGATACACTGATCGGCGATGCTTTCCCTATCTGACCCGAACCGCAGCTCAAGTCCGAAAATGACTCCACAGGGTTTCACTCATTGGCGGTAATGGCAGCAGAGGCGCCGTACAAGCTTCCTGCGCAACTTAACATTGCCCAAATTGAATCGCTCCTCGGGGCAAAAGTGTTGGCGAGTGAAGACCATCTTTAGGCTCTTCGCGAAGATCCCTCTTACTTTGCTGACCAGATGCTTGAATTGAAGGAGCACCGACGGGAGATGCTCAAAGACACCTTGAATCAGCCACACCCAGTCCTGAGAAAAGGTAGAGAAGTCGTCTTATGGACTCGCGTCTTCGGAAACCTGCTTTCAAAAGCGTACAAATCTCTGGGGGCCTTTTCAGAATTGCACAAACAAGCCCAGCACTTGCGATCCCTCCAGCAAAAATTCTCAAACACAATTTTACCATCCGAAGACCTTCCAGAAGATTACTTGATGGCTTTGCTCAAATTTCGCTACTCCTTGGAGCAGTTTGGCAAGGAACCCTTGCGTCAGTTGAATTACGGTGTCATGTCCTCGCCACCAATGCGCAGGTTCTGCGTCCGGCATCCCGACCATGACAGCATCATGCCCCGCAGTGTAAAGCTCACCTACGTGGAAGAAGTTCTCATATTCCAGCTCCGCACCTTGTGGGAGGACGGCCACCACCTTATTCTAGCCGGTCAGTCTCTGGTGATTGATGAGCTCGAGCGTGTTCTCCAATCTGAGCCACAGGCCAAGGAACTCGTGACCAGCTACGTTGCGCACGTCATTGGTGACCTTTCCATCATCTCTCAGTGCTTGAGACAACTCGAGCTCTATCAGCCATGGGCCCGGAATTTCGGCAACAGCTTTCTATACGTCCAGGATGAAATCGAGAGTGATTTCAAGCGACAGACCCAACCCTTTGAATGCTATCATAGATGCTTTAAATCACAAGAATCTACCGGCTGCTTCAATGTTGGCCCAACCAACGCCTGGAAAGTTTAGTTATCCTTTCGGCAAGCGCAGAACCAAGGCCAACGTAGAGACGCTCCGAGAAGCTGAAGCCAACTTGGACAGGGTGTGGGCCCAATTCGACAGCATGTTTCAAGATGCCTCCCTCGACCTGAATGGAACGACCCTCCATCGACTCTTTTCAGAGTCTCGTGGCGTGCGAAGGACACCAGAGTGGGTGGAGCCGGTGGAAGTCAAGAAGAAGTCAAAATCTGAGCAACATGCTGGTTCTGAGATGATTGAGACGCCGTTTTCTCCCTTCTTTTTTGATCTATCCAGCTCTGGGGTGAAAGGACGATCCTTGGCTGGGTCCACCAAGTCAAAGAAAAAAACGAAAGGAGAGCCGCAAGAGCAAGAAGAGCATTCGCCAGAATCACTGGATATCGCCAGTGTCCATCTTGACGCTAGCCAACCCACCTTTTCCGTTGATGCTCGTGCATTGAAGGTTTTCCGCACCCTCTTCTTCAACCCAGCTGCGACGTCAACTCCGGGCGAAGTCCCGTGGAACGACTTTATCCATGCAATGATGTCAACGGGATTCAAGGCGAATAAATTGTATGGATCTGTCTAGCACTTCTCCCCAACAGAGCTGGATGTGGAACGAAGCATTCACTTTCACGAGCCGCATCCGAAAGGAAAACTTTCCTTCGAGGCAGCCAGGCGATATGGAAGAAGGCTTAATAGGGCGTATGGCTGGCTTGGAGACATGTTTGTCTTGAAGGCGAAATAGGCGTTGGACTAGCTGCAAAAAGGAGCATGCAGAGGCCCCGAAAAGCACTGCGGTGTCTCGGAGAGACCTCTGCACCTCGTGAACAAGCCGTGAATTCGAAACTTCTAGAAATAGATGCCCTCTCGTATTGAACATAGTAAAACTAATCGTAGCAGACTACTGTCAAGTACATTCGACTCAATGAAAATGTGCGCAATACCGAATGAATGTATCCAACCGCCCATCTTAAACCGTAATTTCCCGCCATACAAGTACATATAATTACACCTATTGAAACATTTCCCGTCACATTTTAACTCCCCGCGTCCCGTTTTATCTTTCCGTACTCCTGTTCTGGAAGCGTGCGAGCCATGGTTGCGTGGCCACATCATTGGGGCAAACACAATGACCGCTGCACGCTTGTGTGACGCGCCCAAAAAAATCCCTTTCGCTCGTCTCGCATCTCCAAACCTGGTTCTCTTTCTTCTTGTAAGAGGTTCACCCGGGATTCTAGCAGCTTTTGCCAAAGTTTTGCCTGTAGGCATAGTTTATTCCCACCGCAAATAGTGGGAATGGCCTCTTTGATTCGCCGAACAAGGTGTTGACCCATGCGAAAAGCCGATGTACCCAACACGCCGAGATGCTCTCGATGAGCATTGCTTTGGACATCTCCAGGGTGGCGAGCTGCTTGGCCAAATTTGCACTGAGTATCTGTTCCTTGGTAAGAGCCTCGCGGAGCTGCAGTGCCTGTGAGGAGATCTCGTCTCTCTCCTTGGAGAATTCCTCCTGGTGATGAAGCTCGATGATCGAGAGTGAGTTGTGTTCCTTCTCCAGTTCTTCTCGGTGTTGCAGGTCCAAGATAGATCGGGCCTCCTTTTCCTTGCACAGCTCTTCCAGATATTGCTGCTCTGAGATGGATCGAGCCTCCTTCTCCTTCTCCAGCTCTTCTTGGTGCTTCACTTCAGAATTTAATCGAGCCGCCTTCTCCTTTTCGAGTTCTTGTTGATGCTGCTGTTGCAAGATTGATCGGGCTTCCTTTTCTTTGGACAACTCTTGCTGATATTGGAGCTCCAAGTCACGTCGTGCTTCCTGCTCCTGCGCAATTTCGTCGCGGTGCTGCTGTTCCAGACCAGATCTACCGACTCTCTCCTTCAGCAGCTCCTCCCGAAGCTGCGCTTCCAAGGCAGATCGAGATTCCCTTTCTTTCTCGAGTTCTACTTGATACTGCAGTTCCAAGGTTGACAAGGCTACCTTGTCCTTTGATACCTCTTCCTTATGCCTTGATTCCAAGTTTGATAGAGCGTCTTTGTCCTTGAGCAGCTCTTCCTGGTACTGCTGTTGCAAAGTCGATCGGGCTTCTTTCTCCTTCTCCAACTCCTTTTGATACTGCAGTTCCAAGGCGGATCGAGCTTCTTGCTCCTTCAAGAGTTCTTGGCGGTGCTGTTGAGCTAGAGCTGAGATGGATTCTCGTTCCTTTGCAAGTTCGTTGCGAAGCTGCTGTGTCAGGGCACGACTGGCTTCGAGCTCTGCTGCGAGCTCGTGCTCAATTTTTCCCGCTTCGGAAGCAGAACCCCTGAGCTTGCTGAGGTCCGAGACCAGAGAAGCTCTTTGCTGTTCAATTCTATCAATTGTAGCTTCGTATTCCTGGTTCAATCTGACGGCTTCATCCCTTTCGCTTTCGCTGGCTTGCAATTGCGTGTCGGTCTTTTCCAGGCGCGCTTGCAGCGTTGAGAAGGACTCGCGGATCTGTTTAATGGTGGTGCGGAAGCAGTCGTTTCCGTGTTGAAGGCTGTCCCTCTCTGATTCCAGCTGCTGGACCTGGACCTTTGTTTGCTGCAATTGCTCTTCAATGGCCGATTTGTCCTTCACGGACTCTTGCCTTTGTGCTTCGATACTCTTAATGGTGTCGCTCAGCCTCTTTTCATTCTCTTGGCTGATTGCAAGCTGGTCTTTCCAGTATGAGATTTCATTCTTCGATCGTATCGCCTTCTGGGATTTCCAGTTCGCGAATCTTCTGTTTGCCTCCTCCATACAGTAATCGTGCCACTGGCTAGCGTTGGAGCGTTAGCGTCTTCCGGATCGGCCGTGACGTCTCGATGGCTGAAAAGGGGGGATGTCATCCTTCACTTGGGGTACTTACGCTGGGTCTCTATCGGGGTGTTCTGGTGGGCGAAATGATTTTTTGCATATATCGTACCAAATGGCCTGATCTTCAGCGTCCATTCTAAGAAGGAAAAGGGAGGAGACGGGTGCGGGCTCTGTGTGCTTTTGACTTGTTCGTAACCGGGAAAATCCGTAATTGCCGTAAGCAGTCGATAAATTATGCTATAGAGGACCGAGTCATCTGCACCCAAAGTCAAGAGAATTGGTCTGATGTTTGCAGATCATCTCTCGATGACAGCTGAGGTGGCGCACGAACAACTATCGTATGACGCCCAGCAGCGTAATGTGCGATGGGCCCACACTGACAAGGGGGTCTAAATTAGGCACCTCGAAGGTTGCGCCCGGATTCTAGAAATCTTCGGGCTTGCAATCCTTCCATTGTCGCCAATTGGCAATATCTTAACCCGCCAACTGGCCAATTGAGGCAAGTTTTCTCATTGCATTATTTTTATTGATGTCTATTGCACTAATAGTTGTGGAGCAGGTTGGTGGCCAGGTGGGAAATTCTGATGAAGGGATGTTCGATGATCTTCTTCCAGGATACGGGCTGAAAAAAAAAACACGGATGACGGGCAAAACATACGATTCGCCAATGGGTTGTTTTGGTGCTTTGACAACCGGGGCCTTCCGACGTGGGGCCGCCAGTTCCGATGGATGTCGTAAAGCTGCCAGGTTGCCGCTGACTGAATCGACCAGATCAAATGATGATTGCAGATTCTAGCTTGTTGGGGTTGAACGAGCCAGGATGTATGCAAGAAAGTGCTCCGGGAAACAACCATGGCAATTGGCACAAAGGCTGATAGGTCCAAGAGCCAACCGCGTCTTCGCGGCGCTGCTCAATCGGGACAGCACGGAGGCAGGTTGGACGTTGCGCAATAAGCAGCCAACTGTGATCACTCAACAATACGGGGAGAACGCACGAACAAACCAAACCGTGTCTTATCTCTGTTCGCCTTAGAGATGCGACGTCGCATTCCTTGACGTCAGCGTGTCTGAGGGCTGGGGGATGTCTGAGCGACGACACATTAACCACTGTGTTTACCAACAAGACCGCGGAGCATGATGTGATGAACCTGATACGCCGGCATTTTCTATTATATAGAAAAAAAACAAGCATAGATACCTAATCTAAGGAGAAATATTGTAGGTGTTTGCCATATCCTTAATCACGTGCAATTTCCCGACGCATTCAATCATCGCATCAGATGGTTCAAGGAACCAAGTAGCTTGGCGACCAGTAACTTATGGACTACGTCATATCCTGGCCACTATGAACAAGATAATTCATTTATAACATCTCCCAAGACTGATTCTATTAAAAAATATAACCTCGTCCGATGCAATGGTTCGTTCTCCTGGTGCTTTGACCTTTCGGGGGTTTCCGCATCTAATGCGGTCCGCGCACCGGACCTACCCTGTAACAAATGACCACCGACACATTACTGAAACTTACAAAGATTTACATCGCCATGTCGGGTTTTTTTTTTGGGGGGGGGGGGGGGGGGGGGGGTATAGAGGATATAAAGGAATAGATGCTATATTGTGTTAGGTTGGGGAACTGGCTAATGCTGTCGGACAACACTGCTTATTGTCACAGGACCTTTGGCAGGGCGGGCTGTGAGTTAAAATGTCGAGTTATATAGAAGGTTACCACAGAGCGACTCTAGAGTTGCATGAAATGAGCAGCCGACTTATTTATATCTCAAGTATTGTTTTATGCGGAGCCAGTCCTGACTAAAAATCAAGACATCAAATGCCGTTTTTCAGATCCGCTCGTATAGCATTCCCAGAATGTGCAATCAATCTTTGTGGAAGGAAAGCTTTGCGTAAACTTGCAAGCTTCCTCGCCTAGTCCTTGGCACAAACATCTCCTTCACAATGCGGACATCTTCTGGGTCGGTATCGCATAGTTCTACATCGAACTAGCGGGCAAAATGAGCAAGTGCCATAAATATTTCCATTTGAGCAAAACTGGAGTTCAGTTAGTGACAGCCCAAGACATTCCAGCAATCTTAATTTACATACTTCATGGCAATACAAGATCGGCTTCCTTTGGAAAATGATGTGAGATATCGGCCGAGATTTTGTCCCTGTTCGGCTGCTCGAATCCATCTCTCAGGCTAAAACGCTTCTGGGTCAGGAAAGACGGAAGGGTCTCGATGAACAAAGTATGTAGAAGTGCTCATCAGGGTCTTCAATTTACGTTAGCGTATGGTGATTCGGGAGAGAATTTTACGAACCCCTGGTGGAATAACATAGCTCTTATACGTGAGAGTCTCCGTTGGTGCGATCCGGACAAGTCGCCCAATGGTGCCATAGGATAGTCGCAACGCCTCATTGACAAATCCGCTCTGGTGTTTCAGGGATTAGTAGTATTCGGATCCAGCCATGTCTCCAGTCCGAAAATGCACACACCATGTACGGTAACTTTTCAAGCTCGGGCCAGGTTGGCCTACTCTCAGTCCTTGGCATCACCTGTTTCAATTCTGCCCTCAACTTATCGCGGAGAGCCTTTTCTCTGCCAAGATGGTAGGCTGATAAGACCAGAGCGCTTGTTGTTGTGTCGGTACCAGCGGAAAGCAGGGTGGCCATTTCGTCTCGCACTCGATTGTGGCTTCGTTCACTGGCAGGGAGGTTTGGATCGACCATGGCCTTGATCATATTACCTTTCCCGGATGTAGAGGTCTTATCTACCTCTCCACGCGAAATCTCGACGGCATAGTTCAGAAAGCTATCCAGGAACTCGAATAAGGCCGATTTTCCAGGTAAAAGCACTGCCATCGTCCGCGGGGAGAAAATGTGCATAATGGGGGCCATCCAAGGAATGAAGCGGTTGTAATGAAGAATCTCTATACCCTCTTCATTAGACTGGCGAATATCGTTGCGAAAGTCCGGGTCGTCCAAGAATCCCCAGTGTTTGCCACAGGAATATGAGCAGATAAGATCCGACGTAAGCGCGGCAAAGAGATTGTGAAGTGGAACCACAGATTTTGTTTCTTGGAATTCCTTGAGTCGTAATATTGCCCGCTGTATTCGCTCATTGAACGTTTCAGAAATTTGCAGTACGGAGGCTTTGGAAAAGAAATTGTTTAAAATACTGCGTCGAAACCGGTGGTGGGAGTGATCAAGAGTTGTCAGCATGGAGTCAGGGGCCAAGAACATGGCTGCGTGGCTGCTATCTTTGTCACGTTTTCGGCTGATAGGAGCATATATTTCGTTGTAAAAGTTTGGGTCGCTGATGTGAATTTCCTGTGGGTTGATGCGCACAATGGGACCTGTGTAATCAGTTAGACATGAATTTCTTTTTGGATAGACAGCTCATGCTTGGTACCGTATTTCTTGTGCATCTTCTCGATCTCAAACAGAAACACGCCTGGACGCATAACGGTATAAAAGAACTCGTACGAATACGTTGCAGCGGCCAATTTGGGGCCGGGGATGCCGGACAAGGGATGGAAGCAAAGCCGATAGACTGTCCTCAGGGACAGATATGAGACAAGAGCAATTGGCAGCAGCCAAGAGCTATACAAATCCATAAGTGAGATACCCATGGTAGGCAGACTGATTGTTTTGGCAAAGACTTTTCAAAATCTGAGGGGTCGAGTTACGAGCACACCTCGGTTATAAAGGCATTCGCTTAATCACCAAGATTGCGACAACCGCCAAACTGACTGGAACTAATTGGGTGATATGATCTGATTACTTCAAATCAATCAGGCGTATTTTGGCGAATAGGAAGCACGACAGTTTCATCATATTGACGTGGTCCTCCCACCAACACACACGCAAAATCCAGGGGTATGGGGTATCCCTGTACATGGCCAATCCAATTTCACAATTTTGGATGCAAGGTCGCGGCAATGATCCATAACCTGACTAGCCTCTACCAGTCGTGGCTGGGCAAGGTCTCTTTAATGGCTGGGACAGCAGGATGCTGCATACACCATGTTGTTCAAGAAGACAACAGACCTGAGTTGTCCGACTCAATTTAATGACGCAATGGAGGAGTAGTTTCATCCAAGGCGCTAAGCGGATGAATCTGCCGACACAGCCAACGCTTCATTTGTCGGAAAATATGTTGAATCAATTAGGATGAAGAATAGCTGAAGTATTCTTTTACCGAATTTTCGTCAAAGATGTGTGGTCGATTGAGAAAACAACTAGCACCAAAATGTACTTCTGTTGTCTTAACTCAATACCCATAAGTCTCGCTTACAGCGGCCCGGCGGCCCCTAGCGGGAGCCAAGCAGAGCTAACAGGTTGCCCAGAGGGCCAACGCTCAGCTCCTGGAGTCAAAGACAATATTGCTGGTTGACTCACTGAACCCACAGGTTGATGGCTTTGCATTTCCCCCATGTTATCGGACGCGATATATAAAAAATGGCTATAAGAAAGATTCTTACAACCAAATTTATCGCAATTCTCTTGTTGTAATGGCCCCAACTAAGGCGGGGTTTTATTGCGGCAGTGACATGCTAGTGTTCATTCGCCCATGATGGGACTGGGAATTGATAAGGACGACGAAAACTTTATCAGGAGGAAGCCATCAATTGACTGTTAGAATATAAGCAGAATATACTCTATTTAATGACAAGTTGGGCTTCGGGCGTGTTGTTGCAGCTTCTATTCTCGCGGGAATTTTCACCACTCAAAACATACTCCACGTTGCACAAACCAAGAAAGTGTGGCTTGGTTTGACAACACGGCTTGGATTCATGCATGAATGCCTGGCTTCCCCAGCTCGCTTCAGTGGCAAGACTGACTAGAGTACTGGAGTGGGTTCCACCTTTGATCCCATCTTTCGGGAACACATCATTCCTGACGAAGCCATTATTGGAGCTGAGCCAATCGATCCTATCTAAGTGGGACCATTGAATCATCTGTCTTCCGCTCGTTTGCCGTGAAAATTCCGTTCGCCAAACAAACCAAAGAGACATCAATAAGTTCTGCATTGCCCTCGATATCAAAAGTTTGGAGGTTTTATCACGTCCTTACTCTACCCAGATTCGAGATGAGGCGAATTTCTCGAATTGATTGAGCCTGGGGAATCGAGAACGGTCTCGTGATCTGGCAACCCTGCATACCCGAACGATAACGTGAGCGACTTCTTCACCATACCCACCATGATCATGTCGCGCTGGTTTACACTAAAAAGCGGCAGAGATGCAAAGACCGAAGTCTCGGCTTCGCGCTAAGAGGCGGCATAACTGTAATGCAAGGCATGTCTCAAGTTAGACTACCCACATAAATGATTTTATACCAATTGCGGGATTATCTCATGAGGAGCTAAATCAACTCCATCAATCCCAGACGGTCCATCATTGAGCTAAGGAGTGACCAGATATCAAGATGCATATTGGGACCATTTTAGTTACTCAAAAAACGGCCTAGACTCGATGATCATAGCCTCAGGATCGGGGTGCCCGTCGACGAGCTGGTTGCTTACTCTACCACCTTACCTTTGGTTGAGGACCGGAATGGTTTTAAATAGCACGACACAATCAACCTTGCTGATGCCCGCCGAGTTTCTCAAACTCTCGCCCACTGAAATTTTACACTCAAAAGTATTGCAACATGCTCTGGCACCCCCCTGCAGTGGGCTCTCGCCCTGTTGTTGTTCTTAGTGCCGGCGCACTGGGCAGACATGTCGCATGTGTTTTTGTCGCCGGTGGCTTCAACGTTAATGTTGTCGATCCAGACAACCACGCAAGGCAAGCAGCTGTGGATTATATTACCGATCGCAAAGACGAATATTCTACTTTTTCGCACTCTCGTCAAGAATTTGGCTTTTATGTCGGTATTGAGAGCATTGAAAAGGCCGTTCAGGATGCCTGGCTCGTGATCGAAGCACTTCCGGAGCTATCGGGCTTCGAGGATGAGAGCTTTGGTCAACTAGACGAACATTCGCCTGTGGATTGCATTTTTACTTCAACGTCGTCACTACTGAAATCCAGCCTTACGCCGGAAAGGTTCAGCAATGAACGCCGAAATCTCATAATAGAAACCCGGTTTTTCACGCCTTCAGAAATGCGGGTTGTCGAGCTTTTGACCAAAGGCCGGTCCGACCCGCGTGCGATTTCCTTCCTGTCATCAGTCTTTTCCCAATGCGGCCTGATCCCCTTTACTTCCGACAAAGACTCTGCTGGGTATGGCGTATGTCACACATATTGAAATTCTCATCACTAACTCCTTGACAGCTTCACGTTCAGCCGGTTACGAGCTGCGATGAAACGAGAAGCCCTCTCACTTCTCGTAGAGAGGCTTCGTGATCCCCTTCAAATCGATGCCCTATTTGAGCACATGCTGCGTGCGGACATCCTTCCCGACGAATCGAAAAATCCAAGCAAGATCGCCTTTGGTGAAAGTGGTATTCGTGGACACACTCCCAACGGTCCCACAAATCATCAACTTCAGGAATCAATTAGCAGCAAGGCTGTCAATCAAATCAATGGTCACCAAGACGTTAATATTGCAAATGGCAACACACCTCACGAACCAGTGGAGGATGGCCCGATCATTTACGCGCTTGACGTTGGTGTTGGAGAAAATCTAAAGGACTTTTCCAAGTATGTGACAAATGGTCGAATCATTCAGATCAATCCTCGTACTGGTGAAGAAACGAACATTGCCATTGACCAAGGTCCGCTTGATGGTCTTGACATCTCCAAATCCGAAGGCCGTCTCTTCTATACAAGTATGGGCACAAGCTTTTCAAGCCGTACTGGATCAGTCCTGTCAATCAAACTAGATGGTACTGATATTCGTACGCTTCTATCAGATGGTAAAGTGTGTACCCCAAAGCAGTTGGTCGTTGTGGAGCAGCGCCGAGAGGTATACTTCTGTGATAGAGAGGGAATGTCAGTTCATCGAATTGATTTTGATGGAAAGAATCACGAGGTCCTCGTTCAAAGACATTCAGATGAAGAGGATGCGACGCAATGGTGTGTCGGTGTCGCCGTGGATCTTGAAGAGGACAAAGTGTATTGGACCCAGAAGGGCCCAAGCAAGGGTGGTCAGGGTCAGATCTTCCGAGCAGGCATTGAAATCCCCGAGGGAGAGACTGCATCGAATCGTTCAGACATTGAGTTATTGCTCAGTGGTCTTCCAGAACCTATTGATCTAGAGATTGATGTCAAGGAGAAGATGCTCTATTGGACAGACAGAGGCGAACACCCCATGGGTTGCGCGCTGTACCGTGCTTCTCTCATGGAGGGCGAGCGGCGGATGGTGCGCGAACAGCTTGCAAGACATTTCAACGAGCCCATTGGTCTCAAACTTGATCGAGAAAAGCGAAATGTCTATGTGACAGACATGGGTGGATGCGTGTATAGCGTGAATCTGGACACCAAGGAAAAGAAGGTTATCCTCCGTGGACTTGGATGTTACACTGGTATTACCATTAACGACACCAGGGTCTAAATTATGAAGTCTAGGCCAAGAGCTGAAACAACCTTCAACTATTAGTGGAATTAAAATGGCACTGCGTCATAATAGTCAATGGTTTACTAATAAAATCATGTCGAAGATGAACCCGGGGCTTTGTGGATTGGCTATAGAAGATCACCAATGAAAGAGAAAAAGTCTATGAGATCAATCCAGTCCAGCCTACGCTACAAGGAGAATCTGAAACAGACCAAGAACGCAACGTCTATAATCTGTCTCATAATTGAACCTCATAGCACCTGGTGCAAAGGGAATAATCACACCACAAGTCCGCGTATAGGGAATCGAACGAGGTCATGACGAAAAGTGAGGTGGCGATAGAAATATTGGGGTACCGTCCGTTCCAGGACAGCTGCATAGAATATACATTCAAATTCAGGTAAACCTTATTAGAAAGGAATTTACTACACCGCAAGTACGCGTAGCCGTAAACATGGCGGGCATGGCTTGAAGGGATGGTACGAGTGCAAAATAAGACCAGAAGGGATATACATGTGCTTTGAGCTGCGTTGAAAGAATAGCACCTCTAAGTTGAAATATTTCGACAAGAACAAGTGTCAGGTAATTTTAATACCATTTATTTTCGATCTGCTATTTCTTTCAACCCCTACTCCTCAATATATTATTACGTAACAGTCCAGTTAGTTAGTGGTGCAAGTTGCGACGCATGGAGCCAGGACAATACGAAAAATATCGCGATCAATCACTATGAATGTGCCCACGTGCACGACTCCTCAGATGCTATCAAAAACTTGCAATTTACATTGTTCCCACAGACCCCGAAAATCAGTCCAGGGGATTCGCAAATAAAGAGTCGGAGCGCACAGGAACCTTTACAGGCCGCGATCCTTCCAAACAGTTTAGTATGCATCTTTGAAACGCTTACCTATGAAAGATTTGGACCTCACGCGAGGCTAATCAAGTTCCAACTTCTTGTTAGATCAAGTGAGTATCAAATAATGATGAGTTATACTTCTACCCGGTACCACAGCCTCATTTGATACAAAGAAAACAGCCTTGTGTGTTGATTCAAAGATGACTAGATGCCTATGAGCAAGATAACATGGGGGCTTTGATCAAAGGTGCACGACGAGTTCGTCGCACAAGCCTCTCCCATAAATGAAGCTTGTCCCCTTCGCAGAGCCAAGCCAGTGCACGATTGTATGGTGCACTTGTTGGCACGGGCCGCTATAAACATCACGCTTTGGCTTATTCGGTTTAAATGATGAATGAGGCGTGTGAATTAGAGTTTTCGCAACACCTGTATTTCCCAACAATTGGACAGAGAGCAATGCGGCCAGGCTAATGAACTAGGTCAAACTCAGGATGGCCACGATTTGTTCAAAAGTATTTAAGTATCTAAAGTTCCCGGTCGCACCCAAGCGCTTAATAGAAAGTTTTTGTCTCTTTCATCTAATTTCTTTTTTTTAAAAAAACACGAATTGGTTCAAATGCCACCCTTCCCCCGCGACAGCAACACCAACCTGTCCCACGGCTGATGCTCCTTCGATTCCACTCACGACAGCCCACCAGAAATGAACCCTGGGCCTTCCAACATGTGCCCCACGAGCTTAATACTTTTAGACGTCATAGAATCACCCCAAAGTCGCAAAAATGTCTGGAATCGCCCCAGGTCCTGAAACTGTCTTGGTAAGATGAGCAAAATCACGAATTGGTTCGCTACTGATCTGCCGCATGCAGGCGATAGGCTTCCTCCTTCTCGCGATTGCCGCGTTAGCAATTGGGGCCCGTTTGTATTTACGACTTTCTATACAACGCCGAAGATTAGTCGTCAGCGACTGGCTTATGTGTACGGCATGGGCCTTTGGATGTGTTTTGACCTCATTCAACATTTTGCTGATGCAGATCGGCGCACTTGATCCTCAAGTGGAAATTAATGCCGTTGGCTTTCGTGGCAAGCCAGAAATCATTCCTCAAATCTACAAAGCAAGAATTTGCAAGTGAATCGGCTAGAGAATTACAGACTAACAGCACCACCAGTTACTTTGGCTGTCCAACAGTCCCTTTCTCACGACCGTTTATCTCTGTAAGGGTGCACTGCTGTCTATGTATCTGCAAACATTTCCCGAATTCATGCGTAAGAGAAGGATTTTTCTATGGACCATCATCGTTTTTACTGGTCTCGCCTATGTGGTCACGATCGTGATGGGGTTTTCCATCTGCTCGCCTCTTGAATCGGCTTGGTAAGTTTACAAATGGCGAATGCATACTATGCGTGCTTTTCGACCTGCCGCTGATACACCGTGAGTAGGAGCATTGATCCTCGGAAGGCTTGCTCAGCTGATCGAAAGATATTCTTCTTTGCGCTCACTTGGACCCTTCATATCTCTGGGGATGTCTTGGGTAGGTGCAAGATGACAAAACACTCAAGTGTACTTCAACGAAGCTGATTGCTTTAGTTTTCGTCCTCCCGTGGCTGATACTTTCAGACCTAAAACGTATGAAAATGTCTCTCAAAGCTGGGTTATGTGGCACCTTTCTTCTTGGAATTTTTACCATGTCGATATCTGTCGCCCGCTTCATTATGCTGCAGGATTCACCCTCGCATCGGACAGTTAAAATAAGCACAATTAGTACGCCAAACTTCTCTCATTCGTCCCTAGCCCATACGCGAGCTGGCAAAGAACTAACTAGGATGCAGTATTGTGGGCTACTCTGGAGACCAATATCGGACTCATCATCACATGCTTGCCATCCTTGCGGCCATACTTTGGCCTTGTCAATGGTAAAACAAGTGAAGCTACAAACACACAATCGATATCAAGGCCTGCAGATATAGAAATTATACCTGAAGCCAATTCCTCTTCGGAACCATCGGATACCACTGGGAAATCATTTAGCTCTGCTCATCATTCCTGGGAAGAAAAGAAAAGACAGAACTCAAGTCAAACTAACTTGGTTCAGCTCGTTCCATGAGGGCGGGTTCAGCTAGGTTGGTGGAGCTTCAAATCCATGTTGGAATAGGGAAAACGGATAAAACGGAAGGATCATCAATAAATAACTCTCGGGCATAGGAGGATCGTGTTTGTTTCACATTCGCATTATGAAGCGCACCTGTATCAACCCATTTTTTTTTTCAAGCCCAAGACTAGCATTCATGAATTCACACTGCTGACGTCACTTCTTCATTCTAATGCTGGGTAGCAGATGGGACAGTTCCCTCCGCATCTCATTCGGGTAACAATGGGCTCTGCTTCCCGATAAGGGATTTAAGGTCCACTGTGAGTCATCGCGCCGCACCATCAACCTTGTTCGCACATCGAAGCATCATTATCTCGGCGCCTGCTTTGTCCCAATCTTTTATAATTTTCAAAGCCTATTTATTCAAGGAATTTTTGGCTTGCAAAAATTGTGCACCAGAAGGTTGAAAATGGCCGACGCTGCGCCCGAAGACGGATTGTCAGCCCCAAAGTTACCCATTGAAATCATGATACTCATCATGGAAGCCTTAGTCAATGATGGAGATGCTTCAGTTTTCTGCTCGTCTCATGCCGTCACCAAAACTCTTATTGCTTTAACACGCGTTTGCCGGGCGACATCCCAGGTAGCATCCAGACTCATTTGGGGATATTGCATCTTTATTGACTCCCGGGCGAGACTGGCACGCTTCTTGTCCTCGCCGAAATTCGCGCTGCCTTTGGGAAATTGTGGACCTATACGTCTCTATCTCCGACCCTTTCTTTCAGCGAGGTGGACGGCTGGGGTGGGTTACGAGGCATCCCCCGATGACCCTTTTACGAATAGCATGATCGAGGTCCTTCTTACAAAGCTCGCGCCAGTCCTCAGAATGCTGATCGTCAAAATGCCCGGGAAAGGATGCTCTAGGCACCATTTTTACTGTACCGCCGACCGTCTAAGAAGTGTGTTTGAAAACCTGGTTCATCTTGAAGACTTCATCAGCATCCATGACCCAGTGTGCCTTCCCACGCACTCGGATTGCCGACCGGGACAGTCCGAGGTCTGGACGAAATGGCCAAAACTCCGCCGATTGGCTCTTTACAATCCGTATATGGATTCTCGACACCAAATATGGGAGCAGGTTGCAAAACATCCAGCACTGGAACTGATCGTTCTTGCTCTCGCTGATGCCTCCGGTCTGGGAGAGGTCGACATCAAGAATGAGGTTCTGAGCTTATCTCGAGCCAACGCTGATGGAATCCAATTATACAATTCACCAAGTCATAAGCCCTTATCGTTGGCGGTTGTCAGCCACCAAAATAAAATGCCAGACTTTGCAAGTTTCGAATCATCATGGACCAATATCGACCCCAATAACTCAATACGCGTGCGTACAGTTGAACTGTACCCGAGATCCCATGATGACGAGGTAGATCTTGAGGATAGTTTCACCACCTACGAGAATGTTTGCCGGTCTTGGATAGTAGCGGCAGTGTTCAAGAATGAGCTCTGGACAAAGGCGATGGTTGGGGGGAGGGAGTTGTTCAGCTGCTGAACCAAAAATATAAATCAATTTGGGCCAGAGAAATCGATGTTTTTCTTATGTACCAATAATGAAATTCTACCCATCATACCAAAATTTAATACTCTTTTTAGTTGTTGGGTATGTGGTCGATCAAATCCAGTTGTATTTCGGGTAGTGCAGACAAATGGAAACGACCTCGAATTTCCAAGCCCAGATTCCGCAATGAAGTACACGGGCGCTTGCGCGGATCTAAAATAAGAAAAAGGCTATTTTCAGCATGTCAAACGCCAGAAATTTAAATAGATAAAGGAAAGTATAAAAACATCGGTGCTGAGCCTGTGCGCCTGTGGTACCTTAGTCACTTGGTTCTAGGGTGGCCGTGTATGCATTTTCGCCTAATCTCAAAATGATTGCAAAACACTGGACCGAATTCTGTGGGTTCACAGAGGAACGCGGCATTCGGCTAGATCGGTGCGCACCGGCCAGACTTCCCCGGCGTTTGGGTGTATTTAAGGGAGCTCTATCCCCAACCCATTCACAAGGTCACTTAAACCAATCTGCATCTACGAAAAGCTTGCCTACCTACCACACAGTATGTATGTCCCAAATCATGGTAAACTCAACTAAATTTGCACACAAGGAGCAAAGCGATCATGAGCATCCACGTCAAAACAGCAACCAAGACCATCAATGCCCCCATCGGCGAGGTCTGGGGCATCATCTCCGCATGGGGATCTGAAAGGCTGTGGTTCCCAAACGTCTCCAAGTCCAGCCTCCAAGGCCATGGAATCGGGGCAATTCGCACCTTGACATTTGCTCCTGCAAACTTCAGCATGTCGGAGCGTCTGGAAGTCCTTGATCCGGCCTCGTACACGCTATCATACCGACTTTTGCAGGACGACGAAAAGTACAAAGGATCGCGGGGAACGCTCAAGTTGAAGGCGCTAGCCAAGGAGCAAACACAATTCACATGGACCGGCACGTCAGAGTGGATCCACCCCGAATATAAGCCGCAGCTAGAGAAGGCGTTGACTGAGATGTATGCGAATGCAATGGATTCTGTGGCCAAAGTGGTGGCTAAATGATGGGAAGAATATGTAACGTTAGCCCTGGTGGTTGGGGTTATTTGCATTCAATTTACAGGAAATACGTCGTAGCTGTAAATGAAATGAATCAAAATGCATCGCATTGACTAAGGAGAGATTCTGTGGGTTTGCTGCTTGCGGAGAGTCCGGGTTCCGGCACCGGAAACCGCGGATCCCGACGTGAAAGTTGCACGAAGATGTTAGGACGAAAGATGGAGTTGTGAAAAAAATAAAAAATAGAGTTATGCCAAGACTAGAGGAAATGATTTACAGATAAGATCAAATCGTAATAAGCTTAAATTTTGGCCCATTATTCACTGACGGGTACCTCACTTACCAAGTCGTCAAACCGGTCTATTGACAATCCATCGTACATGTTTATACCGCCGTACCTCGTCTTCGAGCGAATCAGGTCGGTTACTGAGCAAAAACAATAATAACTATTAGAAAATATGCGATCCTGTCAAGGACTGGTATTCTCAGAATCCTATCAAAGAGCTAAGAGAGAAAGTAAAACATCACCTTTTGAAAAAATGGTAATGCTAGGAAGTTATTAGATCCCCAATACGGTTCTTGACGAGTATAAGATTGGCTAAGCCACTAATCCACAATTTTTATTCCCCACCCCAAGTGTGTATGTTAAGCTCATTGCCTATTGAACGTAGTAATGTCATTGAGCGTATCACATTGTGGAATTATCACGCCACAGTCACCCTGGCCTATTCAAGCCATATGACACCCAGCTCAAGGTTACCGGTACACTCGCACATCTTGTTAGGCACGCTTGTTATGAAAACGCAGGTCCGGGCTTGGTGTGTCAAGGTTTTGCTGTATTACACTGTGAAAGAATATACTCCATGCACTGGCCTCGTCATGATAGTGTCATGAGAGTTGCCACTCAACCAGCGAGCCAGGGCCGGTGATTGTGGAGATAGCAGGGATTCCGCGTCTGTCCACTGGTAGGTTTTTGACGTGGTCGTTATTGTACAATGGTAGTGCATATAGCCGATTGGTTGCCGGCAGTATCAACTGGTGACACGTGACTGAAATGGCCTGGGAGTGT
Source organism: Calonectria crousiana (assembly GCA_013406985.1). Taxonomy (NCBI): domain Eukaryota; kingdom Fungi; phylum Ascomycota; class Sordariomycetes; order Hypocreales; family Nectriaceae; genus Calonectria; species Calonectria crousiana. The sequence continues at coordinate 710,398 of VTGD01000008.1, forward strand.
TCCACAAGAAAGGGCAGGGCTCTCATTCCCAGGTCCACTTTACTATTGCCATCCAGGAGTTTGTCGCAAACCAGTACAACAGGATAACCTTAGGATAACTGCTTCTAGACGATGGGTCTGTATCTACTCAGCGCCACCCTATCCCGATTCTGAGATCTTCATCAGGGAGATGGCTAGGGCTTTTTCTTTTTCTTTTTGCGAGATCTTGGGTTTTGCGATAATTTCAGATAGGTTGTTTCTGAGTACTGCTGTTGAGGCTGGTGGGTGGCTGAATGAACACCACAACGCCACTACGGAAGCGAGCCCCATTCAGCTACAATCTCCCAATCAATAATGGCTGAAGCCGCCACACTATGATCGTGTGCAGACTGCGAACGCGCTTTGCATTTGGCTATGCTGGATAGAAATTAAACACACTCAGCCAAAACAGCCAACCCGTACACAGCTGCCACCTTAGATAGGAAACATCAGCAACCCCAGCGGCCACAGCCAGCAGTAAGAAACCAAGCTGGGCCATTCAATTAACACACCAAGGGCTTAAACACGCATCCGGAATGATAGCTAGTGATGCACAAATGAGATGATACAGTAGGATAATATCGGTTTCTGAGGCTTAAATGTGATGCTAAAAAGGTGGCTTATTGTGACACTGCCTGTGGTGCGCGTCACCCACCAGAGACAGGCGGTCAAGAGTTGAAGACGAAAGAAAAGGGGGATGGAGGAAATGGCTGAACTGTGGTTGAGGAACAAATTGTCTTGGCTGACTAAGGACGCGCGCCAAACACCACTTCTGCCGCTTCTTGGCTGCCGAATGCCGCTTGCTGACCGCTGGGCCCAAGTTACTAGCCGCACTAGCTCGCTAGGTGCTGGAAGAATGGGCCGATCACGATCCCTAGTTTCTGCGCGTGGCGTCGATTCTAGGCATACTAGGCCGCTCGAAACAAGATTTGTCAAACCCAGCCAGCCGTCCCCACTTGATTAGCTGTACAAACACCAGCCACTCCAATACGTTGCCGGCCGATCTGAATGGAATCCGGTCAAGAATTTCCCGCTCAAAACGTCGATACCTGACCCAAGGACGTAGCCACCTTCGAGCCAGCATGGAACCACTACCTATCTCCGTTATCCTTAGGTAATAAGTTAAGGCCTTTTATCGTTTATGCCTTTTATCGTTTATGCCTTTCACTAAGAGATAGCAGCCCCTGACCCTAGCCGCCTCCTCCACTGAACTGGATCAAGGATCGTCAATACTCAGAGGACCAGATCTTCATTACCCAATTGGGAGAACAAAGAATATAAATTGAATATCACAACACGAAGCAACCCGAATTGCTCCAGTTATTCTATCTCTACTCAATCTTGTATAGCTTCGTTTCACCTGCTCATCATGTGTGGATTCACAGCCATTTATTCTCTCCCTCTAACCCAGGACAACTCCTCTGTCCACAACCATGTTGGTGACAATCAGAGTAATGCGAATAGAGTTAAAGAACCAAATTGCGTTATAAACCATGACGAAAATTCATATTCCAAGGCAACGGAACGCAATGAGTTGATCTCACAACTTTACGAAAGTGTTGACGTCATCAAACATCGTGGGCCAGATGGCTCGGATGTCTGGGTCAACGCTGATGCCAGTATCGGTCTCGCACATTGCCGCCTATCAATTATAGATCTCTCCCCCAGTGGCATGCAGCCACTTCATAGTGCCGACGGCTTGATTCATGCCGTGGTGAACGGCGAGATCTATGACCACGATCGTTTACGCCAGATGTGCATCAAGAAGCACGGATACACATTCACGGGTGAGAGCGATAGCGAACTGGTCGTCGCCTTCTATCGCATCTATGGAGCCCCGGGTCTTTTTGAACACCTCCGCGGTGAATTTGCCTTCGTTTTAGTTGACGAGAGACCAGACATGAACAAAGTCATTGCTGGTCGTGACCGATTCGGGATTAAGCCACTTTTTTGGACCCATCTTGACGGAAAGATTTTGTTGGCCTCGGAGGCAAAGGCATTTATCCCATTAGGGTGGAGACCAGAATGGGATGTGCGCAGTCTTATGGATGTCGGCCACATGATAGACGACAGGACCATCTTTAAGGGAGCGAGGAAGCTTATGCCAGGACATTGGATCGAAATCACAGGCAAATTCGGTGTGAAGATCAACAAGTACTGGGATGCTGAATATCCAGACAAGGTATGTGAAGACAGTATCTTCAATTTGTTCCAGACATGTATGCTCACTCACTTCAGTCGAGCCTTGACCCACGTTCATTTAATGAGATGGTGCTTGGAGTCCGCGAACGACTTGTAGAGGCGATCCGACTACGTCTGCGAGCAGATATACCCGTTGGAATCTACCTATCGGGAGGCATCGACTCCTCAGCGGTAGCGGGTATTGCGGCGCACCTGGCCCGTGAGGAGAAGGTTCGAGTGGGCAATGGTAGTTCTTCTAATATTGCCTGCTTCACGATTCAGTTTCCGCATGAATCAGGTCATAACGAATCTGGTGTGTGGTCTTACGAGCTAATAGAAGAACATGCGCTCACTCCAAGTGTTAGGAATCGCTGATCGTACCGCGGAATGGTTGGGTTTGGACATAATCAAGCAGAAGATTGACGAGGAGGAACTCGCGGAACACTTTGCTGAAGCCGCCTATCACACAGAGAGCCACATTCTCAATTTGAATGCGGTTTCCAAGTTTGCCTTATCCGCCAAGGTCAGGGCGCAAGGATTCAAGGTGGTCCTCAACGGAGAGGGCTCCGATGAGTTATTTGCCGGATACCCTCTCTTTTTCCCCGAGTATCTGCGCGAGGCCGATTTAAGCATGCCACAAACTATCTTGGCTGAAGATGACGCTTTGCGGGAGGATTTGCAGAAAGCCGTCAACGCAGAAGTGACTGCGGCGTGGAACTGGGCTGGAAAGTCCCAGGGCGACCAGCAGATGCCAAAGTTCCTGAAAGATGTGAATGGCAGTGGTATGCCACAGACAATTTCGACCATGAGCTTCTCCGATTCCGTTTTCCCCAAAGAGTTGAAAGAGCTATATCGAGAAGAATGTGATCCACGACAGACGGTCATAGCGAGCCTCTCGCCAGAGGTCCGAACAAAAATGCGAGAAAAATGGCATCCTCTACACACGGCCTTTTACATGTGGTCCAAGAGTATCCTTCTCAACTTCGTGTTGGGCTGGGAGGGAGAGCGCCTTGAAATGGCGAACAGTATTGAGGGACGCACCCCGTTTTTAGATCATCACTTGGCTGAGTATACCAACTCTCTGCCGCCCAGCTCCAAGATGAAATTTACACCACCCGACGAGTCAGACCCGCTCTCATGGAAATCTTCTGGGTCAGTGGTGAGCACCCTGACAGAAAAGTGGGTGCTTCGTGAAGCAGTTCGGCCTTACGTCACCGACGAGATTTACGAACGGAAGAAGGTTCCCTTCCTAACTCCTACGAAATGGTCGAGAGATGGCCCTCTCCACAACATGTTCAAGAGGTTATTGACACGGAAGGCTGTGGAGAATCTGGGATTTGTTGATTACGATGTGATCAGTCATGCCCTTGAGATTGGTTTTGGAGACCAGGCTGATTCAGTAGCGCTTCGCACTCTGTGTAATGTTGGATGTTGGGTAGTGATTGCAGAAAGATTTGGAGTAAAGAAGGCATTGCATCGTGATTTCAGCTTGGCTTAAGAAGGGCTGGGGTTTTGGTGATGTTGTTCGCTTTCTGACCTTTAACGTTTCCCTCCTCTTTGTCAATCTTCAAAATCACTCCCTAAGCATAATAATACTCAATAAGTGTGCAATTCGCATGATATGATGCCTCACAATGCTACCCTGAACTATCTCATGCATCATGTACACTTGGTGCATTCCTGCAGAGAATGACTCATGTCTCGACGCCGAAAAGCACTTTACTACAATAAGCATCTATTTGATCCAAAGATTCATTTTTTTGAGAGTTTTGTGACATGGACTCTTGTAGAGTGAATTTCTGGAGTATGAAAAGTTCTTGAATAGTACTCGAAAGAGTCTGTTCCATTCCATTATGAACTTCTGTAGCGAAATACGGGCTGATGCAAGCCAATGCGAAAGCACAAGAATAGTCGTGCCTTTCCCTCTTCCTTTTGACAGCTACCATTTGAAGCTAGATATGTACCTTGGGGGTTTGAGCTGATATTGGCTGGTCGTGCCCATGATTGATTTGCGGCTTATAATATTGAGTAAAATCATGCTCAAGTGAGTATATGCCCTTTAGTTGTAAATTAGCCGACCTCAAGAATCAATTTATAAAGGCACCTGGGTTCACCCACTGTCATCATCTCTTTTGCGAACGATACGTCCTTCTCAGCCTTCTTGCAGAGCTGGAGAAATTCGTCCTTCTCAAGCACCTCGTCCGGATGAATAGAGAACATTCGCAGAAGATTTTCGCTAGAGATTGGATCTATAATTTCCTGGTATTTCTTTCGGCGGACTTCATCGTACTTTTCCAAAATTGTATCATCTGCTTGGTTGCGATAGATCCCAACTAAGCATTGATAGAGACCATCTACGTCGATGATCCCTCCAGTTAATCCTAGACCACCGCTAGACTAAAAGTTAAACTTTGGATATCATTTGTGCCTTGGTGGAACGTACAATGGATTGCACAAATGAGCAGCATCAGCGGCCAGAAGAAAGCGGCCAACACGCATTCTCGTAGCGAGTCGCTGGTGGACCTTGTAAGGGCTGATATTTGTGATTGTGTAATCACTCGGATCAGGATTACCTGGGAGCATGGCTCTGAACTTTTCTGGCTGCCGAACTAGCAGCTCATCGTTTGTCAAGCCTGGAATCTCCCCGTAACTTACGCGCCACATGCCGTCTGTTGTTATTTTAGCAGCCATGAACCAGTGCTCTGGGTCTATGATGAAGTTAGAGTCACTGTATCCAAACTTTTCAAAGTCGTAATAGACCTAATAAAGTTAGCATGTTGCTCAGGTTTCAGTTCAAATTTCACTTACATTAGTCGCTACGATCTGTTCATCCCACGTTTTCCCAGGAAATTCCAGTTCTCCAAACAATGAACGTCTTATAATGCTGCTTGCCCCGTCGCAGCCGATAATATAATCGGCTTCGAAACGTTCTCTATTTTCAGTCTTGGTGTTCTCAGCATCCACCCAAGCCTTGCCATCGTCCTGGCCAATTTCAGTCACGCGATGATCGAATAAATATGTTACTGTAGGGACGTTTTCGCAGTGAGAGTAAATCAAGTCGGCCAGCTGGTTGAGAGGCAATGCAGCTAGCCTCTCTTTATCGTCTTCGAAAATGCGGTTGTGGAGACTAGCCAGCTGGGTACCATCTGGCTTGCGCCATGCTACTGTATCAGGTTGAAACCCCTTGGAGCGAATGTCATCACCCACACCAGCTAGATTCAGAACCTTCATCGCAGGTGGTGCGTAGTGCGTGGCACGAGGTCTGTCGTCGCACTTGGACTGCTGATCCAGGATGGTGACAGGTATACCTTCCTTTCCGAGCAGGAGTGCCAAAATTTGACCCGCAGGGCCTGCTCCCACAATGATAATCTGCAAAACTATTGATTAAGGGTTGACCCAGGAGGAGATGCCGAGCCCGTTTCACGTACCTTCTTGAATCCGGGCGTCATGATTAGCGATGCCACAAAAAATGATGGTGCAACTAATTTATTTTCGGTCGGATGAATGATATATTATTGAGTCGCCACAACAGTGGACATCGGTGCCTTTTTTATAACACTGCTTCCATCCCTATATTCAAGGTGCCCCACATGAACATACATCTCGTGTTGCGAAAGTGATCATGAAGCCGTGGTTAGCACGAGTACTGAAAATACCCCACGTAAAATACCCCACGTACGCAAGATGATGCTACCACCTGCCCCCTCCATGCGGCCTTTCACTTTCTATTAAGAGGGATCAAGTCCTAAATTATGCTATACCTATTACCGAAGCATTTGCTACTATAAGCATCCAGCTCCTAGTGATTTTTGAAGTATCGTGGATGGTCGGAATTATTTACACAAAATCAATTTCCCAACGCAGTCTTAATCCTAGTTTGTATTTCCTTACTGGAGCAAAATACTAAGATGTCATCAAACCACATCGGAATCCAGCATCGTCAGTTTCTGGGCCGCGATGGTGATGTGGTGTCGTTTAGGGGCATACCCTATGGCACTGTCAAGGATCGATTGTCCGAACCGCAAGTGATCAGCCAGTATTCTCAGCCCGTTGATGCAACGAACTTTGGGTAAGACTAATAGATTAGTGCTATCATTCAATCTTAATTAATAAACGCATACTGCAGTCCTGTCTCCCCACACCCACCTGGGGCTTTCCAACTGGAGATGACTTTGATGCAGCAATCTTTAACCGAACCCTTGACGGTCAAATCTGACTTGGATGCCTTGAACCTCAACATTTGGGTGCCGAAGATTGATGGCCAGCTTCCGAAAGAGAATAGTTTGCCGGTGTTTGTTTGGCTTCATGGAGGTGGCTTTGTGAGTGGAGCTAGTGCTTGGCCTCAATATAACTTGGAGAGACTTGTCAGATTATCTGCGGTGAAGAGAACTCCGATAATTGGCGTCTCAATGAAGTAAGTGCGGATAATTGCCTGAAACACGGTTGATCATGGGCATCATCTACTACGTTATTCATCCTTTCCATATGCCAAACTTGTAGGCTAACAATTAAAAGTTTTCGATTAGGGCTCCCGGGATATTTGACGTCTTCTGAGCTTCGTTCAGCGGGTTATAAGCCGAACAACCAGCTCCGTGATCAACGTGCCGCATTCAGTTGGCTTCACAAGCATATTGCAGGATTTGGAGGAGCCGTGGATGAGATTACTGTGGCCGGTGAAAGCACTGGTGCAGGTAGGTATCCGACATGACACTTCTCAAATGCTAGTACTTAACTCTCAATTAGTTGATTTAGGACTGCACCTTCAGTCAGAAGAGCCCCTTTTTGCACGAGCTCTGATGACTGGAGGATCCTCATTGCTGATGCCAGCGTCCAATGCCGAGTACCAAGAATGGGTCTACGAAAAAGCAACAAAGGCATTAGGACTTGAAGATAAGACTCCATCTGAGCGGATTGATGCTCTGCTTAGGGTTTCATCTGAGGAGATCATTTCTAGACTTTCTCCACCGTTACCATATAGGCCAATGGTAGATGGTGATCTTGTTCCCTTTTCACCTACTTACTCTATGGTAGCTGATTCATCGTCAACTGAAATTGCCGGTAAGCGTTGGCTGAAAGGATTGATGATCGGAGATTGTCAATTTGATGTAAGTCTTGGCATTGGGCCCCCATTGACACTGTCTAAACTGCTTTCTTTGTCATTTTCACTAATCGGCTGCATAGTCATCTAGCATGGCCATTTTCATGGCACAAGTCAAGCCCGGGATCTCTAAAAGATTCCCTCATCATATGCGAAAGGTTTTGACAACTACAAATTCTGAAGTAGAAGAGCTTCTGGAGGTTTATGGATTCATGGCTGACTCCAACGATGACGAAGCCGCGTTTGAAGCTTGGTTGGCTTTCGTCAATGATATCTGCTACTACGCTGCAACTGCTTCTTTTGCCCAAGGTTGGAGCCACAACTGCCATGTCTTTTTTATGAATGAGCGAAATCCTTGGCCAGGTATGTTTCAAGGACAGGCTACCCACATCATGGATGCAATTCTGCTTTTCCAAAACTTCAACGATGACCTACCTACGGCGATGAGGGAAGCGGCGGAAGGATTTGCGAGCGACGTCTTCAAGTTCATGTACGGAGAGAGCCCATGGCGAAGTTTCAGTGAGATTGTAAAGGCTGCCAAAGTATATGGTCCTTCCTCGTGGGATCCAGATGCAAGGGAGCCATCGTCTACAGTTGTGCATGACATCTTTAGCGAAGAGACTGGGAGAAGATCTGCGATGGTTGAAATAGGAAAACGAATTGGACTTGATCGGCTAGCTTCAGCATTTGCCAGCTTTGTTGGTTCATAGGTGCAAAGTGTGGGGATAGATGAGTCCTTCATTTGGGGTTACAATTTTAGAGCAGTTGGCTGAGAGGAATACGATTGTCGCCTAAGCCAAATTGGCAGCCAGTCACCTCGTGTGTACGGAAGTTGACATAATAAAATCTCCGATTAATACACCATTCTAGGAAGGTTTCCTGAGGATAGAAGAGATTGAATTCACAGATCATTATCGAGGTATTTATTCAATGTGACTCGAAATTCCTGCAGTTATTGCCAACGAAATTGATTCCAAGGCTCGACAAAATAAAATTCAAATATCACTGGAATTCTTCCAATAGAATAGTTCGTTTAAAAATGGTTGACCAGATGTGATGCTTCCCGGCCTGATTCACCGTACCAGCTCTGCATGAGCCGGACAGATAACTTGAGCAAGCGTTTTTAGGTACTATTAATTACTGTAACAATTGCAGCGATAACGATAGTTGATTTACCTTTAACCCTACGACACTGCGCTACAAATTTAGTGCACCTATGATCGGAGGGTTAGTCAGGGCAATGGCAGGTTGTACCAAAGGCTAACAGATGAGCAGAGACCTTGAACTCAATCACCAACGCGAGAATACAAGCAACACATGAATGTTTACGGCCGCAAGCAAAGGGTAAAAAGGTCCCAAAAGAGAAACCTGAATGATGTTCGGGTGGTCGGTCTCCCACCGGGAATTAAGCTCAGGTGTCGAGGGTGGCAAGCTTGCACTATACCACGGAAGATTGGCGGTTGCGACTAATTACTGACATACCGGAACTCGAAGATTGAGACCTCAATAGTCTCATACATAAGATCTAGTGGACTGGGTTGGTGGAGATACCCGACACAAAATCGTAAACTGGCCTCCTCAACTACTCGGAAGCTCTCACGGCGATCTGGCTTGCCCCCCCCCCCCCACATTTGAGCTCGCCTCCACATAATTGTGCGTATTTGGAGATTTGAATATAGAGAATTTATCCTCTACGAGCTAAAATGGAATTGGAATGTGAACACGAGCCGGCCATGGCCCACATTCAAAAATAATGTGGGGTAATGCGGGGTGAACCCAGCTATTCAACAGGGTCCGAACATAGCGGCTCTAGCCCACCAGCCGAATCCTTGACTTCGTTGGCTACTGACTGGCATTTCTTACTATCAACATTGGCAATGTGGGATAGGGATTGCCCTTTTGATTTCTCCACATGAACTGCTCTATAAGTGGAACCCATCGTCAGTGTTCACCATGTTTAACAATAGTTCAAGGCCATCGATTCTCAATTCAGTTTGCCCAGAAAGATCAACTATCACTCGCTATTTACTACCAAGTATTCTTCAAGAATTTTCTCAAGAGTTCCAGGATTTCATTTGTCAAAATGACTTCGGACCTTCCAACCGGCACTTATTCCAAGTTGGATTACCAACAGGCACACGAGAAAACCTTCTCGCCACCACAGGTCGCAATAAGATCCGTATTGCCCCCAAATATTAGCAAAGCAGTATTTTCGCAAGCTATAGAAGAGTTTTTCGCAGTGGTCGGGAAGGAGCAGGTATTTGTTGGTGATGGTCTTGCGCACTACATTGACCCATACGACATTTGGGAGAATGATGAGACAAAACGAAAGATGCCAAGTGCAGCAGTCTGGTATGTTTAGCCACATGTTATAATGCTCAAATAACAACACAGATCAGCGGGTTAATCTATTCACTTTAGCCCTGCTTCGGTTGATGAAGCTCGCGCCATCATCGCGGTTTCCAACAAGTACTCAATTCCTCTCTGGACATTCTCCCGAGGAAAGAACTTGGGGTAAGTTTTTCTTGCTCATCTTTGGATTTATTTTATATTGATTAATTGCAGGTATGGTGGCCCTGCTCCGAGAGTCAATGGGTCGGTAGCTCTTGATCTTCACCGGATGAACAAAATCATCGAGGTCAATGACGAATTTTCCTACGCTGTCGTTGAACCGGGAGTTACTTGGGGAGATCTCTCTGACTACTGCATTCGGCATAAGAAAAAGGTCTGGCCGAGCACTCCATCTCTGGGCTGGGGAAGTGTGACTGGTAATGTTTGTGACCCCCTCTCCCTCCACATCAATACTCGACTAATGGGAATGCGCACGGGAAGACCCTAGACCGTGGTACCGGATTTGGGCTCAACTTCAATCATCATCAGCATATTGCGGGACTTGAGGTCTTGCTTGCTGACGGAGATGTTGTGCGCACCGGACAATTTGGTATCAATGGTTCGCCCTCCGCCTTTCTGTCCAAATTCACTTATGGTCCTTCTATCGAAGGCTTATTTTTGCAGAGCAACCTTGGTGTTGTGACCAAGCTTAGCATCATGATGCAACCCCAGCCCCAGGCCTTCATGGAATGCACTCTGTCCGTTCCTGAAGAGGAGGACATTGCTCCCTTGGTCGATTGCCTGGGTCGCATGCGTCAATCTGGCATCATCCCGAGCTGCGTTTGGTTTCTGAGCGTTGTCGAACAACTGTGCATTCGTGGAAAGCGAGCCGATTGGTGGGATGGCCCCGGTCCGATTCCCGAGTGGAGACTTCATGAATTGAAAAAGGAGCTCGGACTGGGATATTGGAATGGTCGATGGGGGCTCTATGGTCCTAAAAGAATCATTAAAGCTCAATTTGATGAGATAAAGGAGATTGCGGCTCGGGAAGTACCCAGTGCAACCCTCAATGGCAACCTGTTTGAAGGTGAGAATGGGCTCCCTCTAGACAACAGGGCGGTCCCTGGTGAAAACGGTGTTCTTTTGGTCGGAATTCCTTCCCTAATGAGTCTCCCGCTCGTTGAATGGGTGCTACCACGCAGCGGTGAAGGAAAGGCAGCCCACGGTGATTACGCTCCAATCATACCAAACTCTGGGCAAAGGGTGCTTGAGTGGGTGCTTGCTAGCAAGGCACACTACAGAGCAGCAGGCCTAGAACCGATGATCGACTTTTTCATGCATGAACGCCACGTCGTCATGGTAAACATGTTTACTTATAACCAGCAGGACCCAGAACAAACAAAGAAAATGGACCAATTGTTCCACGCGTTTCACAAGGAGAGCGCAAAGAGAGGATATGGCCAATATCGCGCACATGTCAATCACATGGGTAAGGATTAGCCAGAGAAACGCTTCATTAATCTGCCAGAGAAAGATGCTAACTGCTTCATCTGCAAAATTAGATTTGATAGCCAGCCATAACAACTTCAACAATCACGCGTATCACCGATTTGTGGAAAGGTTAAAGGTAAACATCTATCTTATCAATCCTCAGAGCACGAGTATGCTAACCGCATTCATACAGGATTCTCTTGACCCCAACGGAATTTTGTCTCCTGGAAAGCAGGGCGTGTGGCCAAAGAAGTACAAATACCTGCAACAAGCACACGAAACGACGAATAGAAATGATAGCCGGCTGTGATGAGGAATTCAGATCATATAGGAATTAGTGGGAGACTTTGTAGAATTGAATATATTTGAACAGATAACTCTAGCTTCTTCCTTGAACTGAACTCTGCATGTAGCATATTGCAGGAATGGATACTATTTTCAATTCTCAATCTGCTTCTTCCAAAGAAAACCAAGTAGGTATTTCAATAGTAGATTTTTATTTTCTCTTGAAATCTTTTCTCTGCTGCATGCTCTTATTTCAATTCTGGCTATGCACGGCTTTACAGTAACAAGTAAGACTTGCGAGTGCTTGTCCCGGGCTCTCGGGGACTTTGGTCTCCCCGTTGCACTAAACCTTTTGGACCTCCCACCTCCGCTGAAAATTCACAATCAACGCGACATGACCACGACACAGTCAATTCAATACCATGATGCAGCCTACTTCCAATAACCAAAAGGAATCATGATTAAAATTAATCAAACCACCGAAGTTGCTACCAGGATGCACCGAGGCGGTTAAATCGTATCCGGAGGACCCGAGGGTTTTTTCCGTCGGGATTTTCTTGGACACGAACATCCCTGCGACCACGCTTAACACAGCTTAGCGCCACCACAATCCTGACGCTCAGGGGAACAGTTTGTGCCCATGATTTTCGGGCCAAGGACGGTCTCTCCGCGATTCCCCCGCAAAAGAAGCCGCATAAGCCTGTGTTAGCGTGGGGATCGGAGGTCAGTGACGTCTCTTGGAGCGGGCAGGGATTCTTTAGTCAGGACTGATTGATCATGGATCGGTCACGCGTAGAAAACTTCCCCGCAAAAGTCAAGAATCGCATCCCTCTTTTCGTCGGAATCGACATTGCCTTGTTTCGCCATCGGCTTCACTCAACCTTGACAGACCGACAGCTGAGTCCGGTTGAAGACCCGATCCTACAAAGTCGCCAGCGTCACAGATTGACCGGCATCTTGGTGGCTTTTCTTCACCATGTTCCATAGCTAACTGCAGAGGGCAATCCATCTTCCTCTGAAGGCGCTAGCAATTTCGAGTGATGTCGCCAATCGGCACTGAGTCTGTGAATCGCGCACGCCGCCCTACAAGACAGTACAAGTGCGATCACTGCGACAAAGTCTTTAAGCGCAGTGAACACTGCATTCGCCATGAAAGAAGTCACACTCGAGAAAAGCCCTTCTCTTGTCGGTATTGCCGGAAGGCATATGCAAGGAAGTAAGGAGCTTACCTCAACTGCTAGCCGCATGTGCCTTCCAGGATAGAGAATAACAAATATGGCAGAGATCTCGTCACTCGGCATGAACGCACTTTGCATGCAGATCGCCACCCGTCCAAATCAGCATGTGTTTCATCGAAGATACGAGCGCCATTAGGCTCATCCCCCAGCGATGCGGAAGATGTTGATGGTTTAGATGAGCCCACCTCCTACCAATCCGCACACGATGCACCAGTGCCTACTCACCATGTTCGCTCAACGAAATTAAGCACCACTCTCACGAATACAACAAAAAGTAGCGAAGTCGTCGTTGCGAACATGGATCCGGAAGTCGTAATGGAAGAGTCGCATCGACCTGCTCGAGAAAGAATAACAACTCCAATCTCTCTTCCTTCTGAACGTCTAGTGGCTTCACGGAGAACGTCCCTTGCCTCAACAATGGAACCTAATCTTGAAACGCCAGGATCTGATCAACAGCTAAACATGGTACCTGAGAATATGTTACCCCAGCAATTTCAAGCCCAGTCCGAAGAGCAACCCACGAATCGGGAACAGCAGAACCAGCAAGATGGATCTTCCAACATACAGATGAACGACGCGGCACCCACTATTGGACAAGCATCGCCGTCCAACATGCCATACTTCGACATGTCTCCATTTCCTGAGGCAATGTTCGAGATACCGCCTGACTTGTTCTCACTCAATTTTTTGGATTTTCCAGGGCTCCAAAGCCCCATCAACATGAACCCAAGTGTGCCAACAGATGTGACCAACCTTGGTGTTCGAATGGACATTTCCGATCACCCAGCATCTGAACACTCCACCTCCGCCATCACAGACCGGGCACAGAAGTTACTGCCTCGTCTATCGGAGGACAGCCGCCCAAAGCCCCCGTCTTTTGATTTGAACCAGGATGTTCATGACTCGATCCGGAGGGACTTGGCAGAGCGTTTCTTTAGCCAGTATCCAGTCAAAGAGATTCCTCCTGCAAAGATTTGTCAGAAATTTCTATTCAGCTATATTGAGTGCTTTCATGCTCACCTTCCGATAATTCATCTTCCAACGCTTTCCCTTGATACCACTCCCAGTCCTTTGATTTTAGCCATGTGCAGTATTGGCGCACTTTATCGTCTTCAACATCGTGAAGCGAGACGGTTATACGAGATTGCCACCCGAGCAGTCACATTGGTATGCAACCTGCCTCGTGTTCACTTGGATATCACTAATCTGAAATCAGAATTCCTCATCGCTGCAATTGATTACGGCCTCAATGGATGAGCGTCCGCTGTGGCTTATGCAAGCCAAGTTGCTATTAACTTATTTTGCCTTTCTCAGCGGAGAGAGCGAGTTGGTGTCTTCTGCTTGGAGTGACTACGGCTTCTTTGCTTTGGTAAGCAGACTACATCAAAAGATTAGCAAGTGGCGGACGCAAAGCTCACCCAGTTGTAGGTCTACGGAAAGATTCGATTATCACTTATAGAGGAAGAGACCGATCTGGCCACCATAACTTGGGCCAATTGGATTCAACGAGAATCCTGGAAGAGGTTGCTTGGTGGCATGTTCGTTGCCAGCACCTTGAGCATGGTTATTTACGATATGAATCCCGGTTTCAATGCCACCCAGGACCTAGAACTGGAGACGTTTCATGATGACGACATCTGGAACGCTACAACAGTAAATGAATGGCGAGATGCTCGTTGCAAATCACGCAAGGCCGTCTCGAGAACGCTGAAAGAGGCATTAGAAGACATTGTATCGGACTCTCAAAATGGGTCCCAGTTCGAACCCTACCACATATCCACATTTTCAGCCTTGATTATCATTCATGGCGTAGTGGTGCACATGTGGCATCTATTCCAGTTTGCCCACATCTTCCTAAGAGATTATTCGGCTGCTGAGCCTGGACAGACATTGACTGGACCCCAACTCATCAATTCCGCCCTGCAGTCGTTGGATAGGTGCCAAAACCTGCTCAAACACAATCTCAATATTAATCAAGAAGCCCTGCACCATAATTCCCAGACTTCACTCACTTTCAACTGCCAGGCAATTCTCAGAATTGCACATGTCAGACTCTTCAATGCCGCCATTGGTTTCAATAGACTGAGTCTGATCTCTCCTGATATCAGTGCCATTGAGCTTTCCATTTCCACGTTTGTGAGTTCAAAATTAACAAGAAGCCTGTACCTCTTCAATGCAGTAGAAAGATCCTTTGACGCTTTCAAAGCACCAATGAAGTTTGGACACTTGCTTGTTCGTAAAACAGCCGCATTTAGCTGGGGAGTCGAACATGCCGTGGCGGGCTGGGATTGCGGTAAAACACCTTGAGACATCAACTGCTTTGTTTCCAGTCTGGCTAATTGTCAATACAGCCCTATTTGTCACAAAGTGGGTTCATTCAGTAGAAATGGACGCTTTAAATGGCATCGAGCCTACTTTAGCTGAGAGAGCTCTCCTCAACTCGATGGGAGAGGTTCTCAGAGAGGCGGAGTTCGATCTTGATGAAGGAAAATCACTAGCAGGCTATCTAGCAACCATGTGGAGCCTGTTCTTTGGAGATGTAAGTTTAAAATTCCAGGTCAACTTGGGCGCATTTTAATTATGAAAAATTGTAGGTTTGGGTGTGGGGAGTCACGCCTCGAATGGGATTAATCTTAGAGAGGCTCGCCACTGCGTACCAGCGAGCAAATGAAGCAAGTCGCGGTTAGAGAATGTACATTTAACAGGTCATACTGCAGGAGCATTAGTTTGGCCGAGTTGCTCGAATAAGGGTCAAAGGTTTGTGTAAATCATGAATCATGAGCAATGCAAAAGAATCGTTCCTTTTTCCATACATGGTGATTATGGCGATAAATTACCTCGGTGTATATATGACCTTTTGCGCAGTAACTCAGACGCACGCCATTAAAAAAATCAGCTTAATACGCCTAATACTGTACTTCCTGCAACTGAAACACCTCAAATCTAAATTTCTCTCTGCTACAATAAGGAAGGGTCGATAACTGACTAATCTCAGGAGAACTTGCCGTTGAGGCGAGAATGAGTAGCCCAAAGCCCCTCGATGCATTCTGATCCTCAACCGAAATGTGTTGCATGGTACACCAATGTGGGGTTGCAAGATTGGAATGTGGGGGATAATTTCACAGCCCGACGTGGAGTAGCTTGACCAATGTGGGGGAGCTCCCCCACCTCCCCAGAGGGTTCTCATGGATTTCGCATACCTTCAGTGCTCTTGAGGTTCAAGTTAGATTGTGAATATAGGGTGGCTTCACTCTCACATAGGCTTAAGCATCACATCTACTGCTCATGAGTCTACAAGTAATAACATCTACTTGACTAATTTAATTGTCTTTATTGAAAGGAATTTTATTTTCAAGATCATATATGAAAAAGAATTCCAAGGATATCCTCCAAAGAATTGAAGTGAAGCAACGCCGTAACCTCACGATATGCTTCCATTAAATCCCGAACTCAGGCCGAGATTTCCCTCGACCCTTGTACATGTTTACGACGTAACACACATTACAATGTTGGTGGTTTGCTATTCCCGGATTTTGATCCGATAAGGGCGCTAGTATTCTGGGTATGCAAGTCTGAATTTTAATTAATAACCCCGCAATATACACATCTATTCCCCCACTTCCCCAGATTTCTTTTAAATCTTCTCTTCTTTTGTTCGGTTTGTAATACACTCGACCAGTCGAACTAATCCCCACATTCCAACTTGATTGTAGTTTAAATGCTGAGCCTAAGGGCGCGCCATATGATGATCCAAATGATTTGTGACCCGAATGCTTCCCAACGCAGCGTGATAATGAAGATGTTCAACTTCGAAAACCACACTTTCATCTCTTCTCCAACAAAGCTTTTGGGATGGCTTAGTCTTGGTCTTTGTCTGGGGTTGATCCTACGTTCTATCGGTAGAGCGGTATTCTCACGTTTGCGAAATGTTCCTGGACCATATGCTGCTCGATTTTCTCGAATCTGGTATCTTAATCGCGTTGCAAAAGGGAATTTCCATAAAACAAACATTGAGCTACACCAAAAATACGGTAGGAGCGACAATAGGAGAGAGAGCTTATGCGGCAGCTTGACTGACAAAGTTCTGAAACAGGACCCCTGGTTCGCATCGCGCCAAATCAATTCAGCATAGATGATCCTGCTGCAGTGAAAATCATTTATGGACTTGGTAAAGGTTTTGTGAAGGTAAGATGAGGCTATGTTCAAAAACAGAGGCACATGCATATTAACGTAGATTTGACGTTTAGTCATCATGGTATAAGGCGTCAGCGCCTCCATCTGCCTCTTTTCGAGATCTTTTTACCGATCTAGATCCTGTACGCCATTCTTCCAACCGAAGATTGGTAGCAAATCTCTATTCGACCACATCACTCCGAAGCATGGAGGGGACTGTTGATGAATGCGTTGACGTCTTGTTAACTCGCATAAAAGAACTTGCTGATTCGAATAAACTGTTTAACTTGCAATTCTGGATGCAATGCTATGCAATTGATGTCATTGGTCAAATTACGGTTGGTCACAGAACTATATTATATTGATGTCGGAAGTCATGGTGCAGCTAATACTTGTTGTAGCTCGGAAAGAGGTTTGGCTTTACGGATCGCGGTGTCGACAATGCCAACCTTTTTGCCAACCTCCATAAATATCTTAGGTATTGTGCTGTTATTGGCGTACTGAATGAGCTCCATGCCCCCCTTACTTGGATCATGTCCAAGTTGCCTTCTACTGGAATTTCTTACCTGGCTGATTTTACACTTGACCAAATAAAAAAGGGTCGAGAGGAGAGGTCAAGAGGGGGTGACTCGAAAATGAGACTGGATTTTCTGTCCAAGACATTGGAGATTAATGAGCAGAATCCAGAGAAATTCCCACTGTCGGCCATCGAAACAACTTGCAATACGAATATTGGAGCTGGATCGGATACTACAGCAATTTCTCTCTGTAGCATAATTTTTAATATCTTTAGTCACGCAGAGGTCCTTGACAAGGTAAAGATTGGAGACTGGGCCAGAGTGCTGCCAATGAAAGCTACTAATTTCATGCGCAGCTTCGGCAAGAAATAGACGAAAAGATTACGGCTTTGGGCGGTTCTCACAGCATTCAGTTTAAGGAATCACTGGGGATGCCATATTTTCAGGCTTGCATTAAAGAGGCCCTGCGATTGCACCCAGCAACTGGGCTACCCTTGGCACGGGTCGTACCTGAAGGCGGCGCAACTATTTCTGGCATTTATTTTCCTGCTGGAGTAAGTCTTTTTTGCGTGGACCATAGCTCACATTTAACCCATGGTTATAGTCGGTCGTCGGAATCAATTCATGGGTGGCCCATATGAATCCAAATATATTCGGGCCCGATCCAGAAGCATTTCGGCCGGAACGATGGTTGAACCAAGATAAAGAAACGCTTTCGATGATGGAGTCCTATTGGATGCCGGTTAGTATTGAGCTATTATCCGTTTGCGACTGGCATAAACTAACAGCTGTACTTTACTTCAGTTTGGGTCTGGGTCTCGCACTTGTATCGGAAAGAACATTAGTATCTTGGAGATAAACAAGCTGGTGCCAATTTTGGTAAAAGACTTTGATTTCGCTTTCCCTGAGCCCCAGAGTATAACCCACGATAATGTCTGGCTTGTCAAGCAGGAGAACATGTTGTGCAGAGTGAGTCGAAGAGTGTGAGCGGATAAATTAAGACATTTACATGCGAATTCTCGGCATCTCACCTTTATGTATTAATGCATGCTCTTTTTGCCACCTGGTGATGTTTAAATCTGCCAATGTAATCGCGTTGAAGACGATCTTTTGATGATGTTATTGTTGAATGTGTCTGATTCGACTCGAGACAACAAATCAGAAATCACCTTCGTACCCCAGTCGCAAATGTTATGGGACGAAAAGGTTGGGGCACATTGCTGTCCAATTTGTAACATCTGAGGTTTTGAATGAAACGAGCATCTGACATGGAGACGATAAAAGCAGTGTGCCGGCCCTCAAAGGCAGCTTTTTAAACCAGGTGTTTCTTCGATTTGTGGTACCTACGAAATGCCGGCACGGTTGCTTTTATATTGAGTGCATGTTGGTCGCTGCCTTTTATTTAGGTTTCTGTTTATATTGTCCTTCCTTGTCTGGTGCGGATCCAGTTGTCACTGAAGTTGGAGTTGCCGTTCCTCACGTACTTGTAGTTGACCAGTGGCAAAGCCCATAACGCTCAGGAGAAGCTAGCCCCAGCCGTCCATATTAGCTCCGCTGGAACTCACGGTTTACAAGTCATTTAGGCCGCTCTGGGTCCAAGATAATCTCATTCCCATATCCAGAAACAGCACACCCTTTGGCTGCGTTCTCTATCAGTAAAGACCAAATAGCTTCAACCAAACTCTTCTAATATGAACTGGTCATGACAGACAGCCGACCACCATCTGCGGTCAGAACGGTACCATTGGTGAAGCTTCCCGATCGACTGGCAAGGTACAATATGACTCCAGCCATTTCCGAATCACTGCCAAACTTTCTTGCAGGTATAAACGCTTTATCTTCAAACGTTTCCTTCTCTGGACGTCGAGTCCCTATGAGACCAGATGCCAACTCGGACGGAAACACTATGCCCAATTCCATGTCAGTCTCATACCAGTACACAAGCCACGCTACCAGATTAAGCCTTGAAAATATAGCGTTACTTACATCCAGGGGCAAGCGCATTGACTCGGATCCCAAACTTTGCCAACTGACTACTGGCCTGTTTGGCCACTTGCATGATTGCGACTTTGCTAGTCAGATATGGAGGTGGTGACATCCAGTGTCGACTGAACGAGGATATGCTGGCTGTGAAGATGACCTGGCTTTGAATCGACTGAACATCGCCGCCCTCTTCAATCGGCTTCCCGAAGCCACCTTTGAGGGCATTCTTATTTCCTGCATCCAGAAGCTCCAGAAATGCCGTCATGGTAAAGAATGCTCCAGTTACGTTGACATGTAGAACATCGGTCATCTCTTGCATTGAGAAGTCTGTGAAAAGCGTCTTGCGCATCTCTGAGATTGACTGTTCAGGATTATATCGCACCGACGGGCCGCCAGCTCCAGAGTTTGCAACAACGAGGTTTACATATCCAACATCTTTGGTAATGTAATCAACGGCTGCTTGGAGATCGTCCTTGGAAGTCACATCGCATTGAATCGGCACGAAGCTAGGATGCTCCTGGGCTGCCTCCGCGAGGACTTGCATTCGACGGCCCAACATGTAGACCTTCTTGGCACCATTGGATGCAAGCGCGCGAGCCATGGTGAGGCCAATGCCTAAAAAAAAAACAATTACTTGTCTGATGGGCCTTTGCGACATTTGGACTAGGTTGACTTACCAGTTCCTCCTCCAGTGATGACAGCTACGATGCCATCAACGCGGAAGAGAGTGTTGAAATCAACCGAGGATACCATTTCTGCTTGAGGGTGGTTTGGAATCAGTGAAGAGACTTGATAAGGTGAGTAGTAAAGATAAATACTGCTTACCTGAGGCACCCAGGCCTGTTTATATATGCATTCATGGCCACTTCCGGGCTCATGGTCGGCACCTTGCTGATTCATAATCATTTCGTTGCATGGCAGCATGGTAGGAATCGGCAATTCAATTCAATATCGGCATTACTGCTGCATGAGAATACGTCATCAGCCAATTGTTTAGCTCTCCAAGCAGAATAGTACGACAAACCGGAACACGTCTCCAGCTTCCCATGTCAGAATGGTTGGTGCAGCTGACAAGACAAGCCGAAAGCAGCTTAGCGTCGGATAACAAATCACAGTAATGATTGGCCAGGGTAGTACCGGATTACCCATGTCTCGCCTTCAGCTGCGGAATTATTGGAGAATTAAATAACTACCCCGATCTCCGATGTCCAACGATATTAGCGGATATTTGCCCACTGTCTGATACATGCGACCATAGCTCCTAGAAAATACGGGATCCCCTCAAGAACCTCTCTACTCAAGATTGATCTCTATTTTTGGAATCCTATTGCGGAGCTAAAAGAGGAAGTAGGGCATCGCCGTTTAGACAGTGGGAACATCCAATTAGATGTCTACAAATGAACTACTAGACCTACCCACCACAACGCTTGGCCAATGCTATAGGGGCTCGTTTTAATTCTCCTTCGGCTACGTTAGAGCTGCATGCGCGTACCTGGTGTTAGCAGTTGCGCCAAATGGGTTGACAAACATCAGAAATGTTTCAATCATTCGAATAATCACGGAACGTTGAGATGCTCAGTCAGCACGTATACTGGCGACTGTAGAACCTTGTACTCTTAGTTGCTTTTTGACAAACTCACGATGGAAAGAAGAAAAAAAGAAATCCAACCTGGGTAGCTTGGCACTGCCTCCGGGACGAATCAAAGATCCATTTTCCACATCGACTTTCACAATTGCCATGAGTGTCCCGCCTGGGTGGCCGCCACTTGGACTGGCCTCGTCCAGATTCATCATGTGCGAGTTCAGCTCCCCACAATTAGTCGCTCGTCAAAGATAGCGCAAGCCACACAGGGTCGAGACCAAGATCTCGTGCAAACTTGGCTGGTTTCTCAAAAATGGCTCTGGTTCCAGCTGGAATCGACAAATGATGTTGAGTAAGCACAACCTTGAATGTTGACATACCGCGACACATGGCTATTTCTTCTAGTGACTTGGGAGGGGCAGAGCGTGCTGGCAAAGCGATACCATATCGCTTATGGCCATGTGCATTGCTCGCCCAGACAAAAAGTCCTCTCTCCAGTTCGCGCTCCAGCGAAACAAGTTGGCTGGATTCCAAAGCCACGCGACCGAGGGATGCGCCAACTAATAATGACTCAATGGAAGTGGCTGCATATTAGCTGCTTGTCAGCCGCTCACTGGTGGCACTATTCTGGCTCCAGCCTCGATACCGCATCAGCTTTGATTCAGAATCTAGTCCAATCGGGATTCACAGAACGATATTTGGGCAACAAGCGCGGCAAATGGTAAACCCCATCAGACTTGGCCATTTCTACGCCAGGTAGAACTAAGCAAGCGGCTGGACCTTTTAGCTATTAAGCTTATTTCCCCCTCAACTCTGGCAGTGCCCTCTTTCTTATTCTCGACCTGACACATCCAAAGAAAATGTCGCCCTCTTCAAGCAAAGATGATGGCATTTTCATGTGCACCCAAACTGGTTCCAACCCTCCTCGTCTAGCCAAAACCAACGTTGCGACGACCAAAGGTCATCCGCCGCCACTGGGTCTCGTTCTCTCGAGGGAAGATCGCTGGGAAAATGGCCAAACTCTCCGTATCAAATTCTTCAACGACGTTTCAGAAAACCTCAAGAATAAAATTCGCCAATATGCTAGTCAGTGGACGCAGTATGCCAATATCAGCTTTCTCTGGGTGGACAAGGAACCCAGTGACATCAGGATCCTGGTCGGCGGCAGCGACAAGGCCGATTCCCAACTAGGCCGTTGGGCCAAAGAAATTCCTGATTGGCAGGAAACCATGATTCTCGGCCGAGTCACGGACACTGCCAGTGAGGAAACCATTGCAAGGACGGTCCTTCACGAGTTTGGCCATGCATTGGGCTGTATCCACGAGCATCTAAGCCCAGACGGTGGCATCCAATGGGACAAGGAGGCGGCTTACAAATGGTTCTTGTCGATGAACAAGGGCTGGACCCGGGACGATGTCGACAGAAACGTCTTTGAGAAGGCCGAAAAGACGACGACACAATTCTCAAAGTTTGATCCCGACTCTATTATGATTTATTCCATCCCGGCCTCCATCACGCTCAACAACTACTCGGTCGCCTGGAACACAAAACTCTCCATGATGGATAGATCATACATGATGCAGATATATCCCGGTCGCAACGATCCCACAACATTCAACACGCTTGAAATTCGAACCTGGGATCAGAAATGGCACGAAAATTGGAGAACCAAGAAATTTGAATATTCTCTGGACCGCCCCGACATGGTGACGGGTCTGAACTATGTAGATATCGGAAATGAGAATAATCCCCGAGTCAAGACTTGGATAGACAACATCCAAAACACCTCTGCCGACGTCCATATCAATTCCTGGAGCGACACGTCGTTTTATGGAGCAGGGTGCACTTGGTTCCGAGCACCTGCGAATGACCCAGACTTTCAGATGGGGCAGTTCGGCACCGACGAGGACCACCCGTGGCATCAGCCTCGGTTGGAAACGACGCGCAGGATCAACTTTTCCAGACCCTATTCCAAGACGCCCAAGGTCATCGTTTGGCTAAACGGCTTTGACATGGTCAAGGACAAGAATTATCGGGTCAGTGCTTCAGCATCAGACATTGACCAAGCAGGCTTTACCATCCATCTGAGCACGTGGTCTGATACGTTGCTGTACGGAGCCAAGGCGTCTTGGATTGCGTACCCGTCCGACAAGCCAAACATTGCAAGCGGAACGGTCTCCATCACAGACATACGACCTGCCGACAAGCCGCAGGAGATAAATGGTGGGTGGGTCAATTTCCCAAAGAATTTGTTCTTCAGGCCACCCACTGTTCTGGTTGCCTTCAATAGCTTGGATGTGGACTGCAAGGCAGTCATGCGCGCCAAGCTGTGGGTCGACAACGTCACCGACACGAGCATGGACTGGCATATTTTCAGCTGGGTAGACACTGTATTATACTCGGGCAGTGCCTCGTGGATTGCATTTACTTAAAGGTCCAATCTTTGCGCCAAACAAGTTGCACACCAGGTAGTATTGGAGCCTCTTAGTCACATGGAGCTTTAAGGTCCATACTTTTTTTGCCGCGCAGTGTTGTTTTCTTGTTGATGATATTTGTTGAACACATAGCGCAGCATTAGGATCGCTCTGCGCATGATGAACTGATTAATCATAAAGCTTTTCTTACGTTGGCTTCAGGCCAAATGTAAAGGTTTCCTTTGTCCAACAGATATTGAAAGATATATTGTACAAATATGTCTATATAATCGAAGTGAAAAAAAGCCTGTTCACAGTTTATGGAACTTTCACGCCAAGAGAGAGCTCCATGAAACGATCCAAAGCTTCCACATCCATAGCGATGTCTATGCTTCCCAGAATATTTCTACCAATATTAATCAAAGGCCTCCATACTAAATATTCTCTTTTTTCCCGGCTCACCTAGCATTTCCAGAGGCAATCGGCCTTGCATCCGATACAGTCCTATCCAAATGCCAATTAGTAACATTATACAACATTTGTCGCTTTCTTCCTACTTACGCCCTTAGCAGAACTTCCGCACGCAATACACTCACGGCGTTCATTAAAATGCATGAAAGATCCTGGTGCCTGAGCAGGCGCGTCAGGAGACGCCAGTGTGGCTCCAAGGAGGGTAGAGAGAACGCTGAGAACAACTGCGAACTGCATTTTAGCAATGTTTCAATGATTTTAAGAATGATAACAAAATTATTCAAATTCAATAAAAAAATAAGAGAGTGAGTGAGAACTCGTTAGGGTTGAGTTGAGTGTTTGAAGAATTAAAGAAAAGTTCCAGGTAGAGGAATTTCAAGTACTTATTCATAGCACACAAAACATCTTACCTAATCGGAAAGGTCGGTATCGCGCCGAGTTAACCGAGTCATTAGAGTTTTTAGATCGATACGAAAAGAGTTTTCCAGGGCCCAAATTTAACACGAGGTTGCCTGAAATGGCGATTACAATCTCAATATCGCAATCACCGGAACGATCTATGGAAAATTCGATGGCCGGGTGGGATAGATGAGCTTGAACAATTTCCGATGCGCGAATAGCAAACTTTATTTGTTCTCGAAGCAAGAATACTTTGTTATATGGTATGAAAGATACTTTAATTGCATGTCGAATTATGGTGTAAAGGAGGCTTGGATAATAAAAAACCGCGCTAGATAACGCTTATTGCAAGCATTAACTGCAGGTTGGGTCATTCCAAGGCGGCCTATCTCATATAGAGTTCGAGATTCGCATCCCATGGCATTGTTGAGTTGGCGCCACAGAGTAGAGGTTGGTCAGGATTGCAGTTAGGTCTTTTCAGTGTCGAAATGCCCTTATCAGCGACTATATCCCACTCCACAACATCCCTACTCCGTCAACCTCGCGTCAGGGATCGGCATCAATAAAAAATACTAGCAATTTTAGCCTAAAGCTGGCGCGTATTGCTCCAGTGTATTTACCGAGCTGCATCCAAAAGTTTGATGACCTAGTCAGATTAACCAAGGCGTTGACGATTGGGAATCATTACGTGCCAAAAGCTTGGTACCATATGTTCCCCATCTAGATAGAATGCACTCTGTTCCATGACATCGGCGCAATTTGTCAAGATCCGTACCTCCCATTACGTCTAATAGCCCGTCAAGCCAAAAGATGAGTCAAGAATCACAATGCTCGTGATTACCGGTGCGGATAAAGTTACTATCAATGGAGCCCTGTTCGCCCCATTGGGCGGGTCCGAACACAATCCATCATCAACCGGATAAAATATTCTGGGTCTCCATTTCGCTATATTCATTCGTGCAATGAGTACGGAGGATAAGTATATACATCTCGCCTCGCTTATTCTCAAATGTTTGAATTGTTTATTTCCAGCTAAACATCAAACTATAAGCTCAGCTCGGTGATCCCGGAAAAAGGCCACAACAATGGCATATAATTGGGATTGGACAACATGATTGGTCGGTAAAAGTCTTATGGCCCTAACTAAAAGCACAATTACGTTAATGCCCTCTTGCAAAACAAACTTTGCCCTTGTGAATTGAAGATAAAGTTAGCCCCTCTCCACTTAAGAGGACTCTTCCTGCCAAGACCGGTCGGCTCCAACGGACGGCATCCATCATCCGAGACCACCGTCAACCACACCAATACGATGTTTTCTATCCAACGTGTTGCGTCGCACAACAACTATTGGATGAAAGTGATCAAGGAGAGGGCTGATGAGGTAATAAACAACAGGGGGGCCTGGAGCCAGGAGCTTCAATCAAGCCAGTAGCTGGCGAGCGTGGCACTGATAAGACCGAAAAGCTAGCTGCCTGGATCAACGAATCAACAACGCGTTCGGTACAAATGCGTGTTACAATTGGAGAGTGACAGTTCAGGCATTTGGTGCACATATATTCCATTTCGTTCATTCATGGCCATGCTCTCAATCACAAACCTCATTTTAATTTACCAGATTCTCGATGCTGTAGCGTGCCGAAGACATCAAAATCACATAAAATAGGAGGCCTTCAATTCTCTATCCGTGAATAACTCATTAACTTGGTCAATACTAGTATCCGTCTTAACATTCCTCACATCTTTGCAGCCAATCCTTTTGAAACATTTTACCACAAACATGTCACACACGATCAATTTTACAACTCTGAGATATGATGAGATTCCAAACACAAAATAAACAATATGGCACTTTATTATATGGATATGCTAATAATACATTTCATTTCAACACACCCGAACTGGAATACCCACGAGGCGTATTCCTTTGCAAAGAACTGCGGGACAGATATCAAACCGTGGCATTAGGCTCTTAAACCGCGTAGCCGGTAGATGAGGAACCAGGGTTACCATAGCCAGTCTTGCCAGAGTTGGAAGATCCGGAGTTGGAACCGGTGCTGCCGTATCCAGTGGAGCCAGAGGTCTTGCCAGAGCCGGAACCAGTGCTACCGTAGCCGGTAGAGCCAGAGCCGGAACCAGAAGTCTTACCAGAGCTGGAACCAGTGCTGCCATAGCCAGTAGAGCCAGAACCAGAAGTCTTGCCGGAACCAGAACCAGTGCTACCATAGCCAGTGGAGCCGGAACCAGAAGTCTTTCCAGAGTCAGATCCGCTGCTGCCATAGCCAGTAGAGCCAGAGTTGCCAGAGGTCTTGCCAGAGCTGGAACCAGTGCTACCGTAGCCAGTAGAGCCAGAGTTGGATCCAGAGCTGCCGTAACCGGTAGAACCAGAGCTGCCCTTGCCAGACTCAGAGCCAGAGTAGCCAGAGCTGGGCTTGCCGCTACCAGAGCCACCGCTGCCATAGCCAGTTTCACCAGAACCAGAAGTCTTACCAGAGCCGGAGCTACCGTAACCGGTAGAGCCGGAGCCAGAGGTCTTTCCAGAGCCGGAGCCGGAGCCGTTGCTGCCGTAGCCAGTAGATCCGGAAGTCTTGCCAGAGCCGGAGCCAGAAGTTCCGTAGCCGGTGAAGCCAGAAGTCTTTCCAGACTCATAGCCAGAGTGGCCGGAGGCCTTGCCGGAGCCGGAAGTCTTTCCAGACTCATAACCAGAGTGACCGGAAGTCTTGCCAGACTCGTAACCAGAGTGGCCGGAGGCCTTGCCAGAGTCGGAACCGGAGGTCTTTCCAGACTCATAACCAGAGTGGCCGGAGGTCTTGCCGGAGCTAGAGCCAGAGTCTCCGTAGCCGGTAGAGCCAGAGCCGGTGTTCTTGCCGGAGCTGGACCCGTTACCGTAGCCAGTTTCACCAGATCCAGAGGTCTTGCCAGATGACCCAGAGCTTCCGTAGCCAGTAGACCCAGAGCCAGAAGTCTTTCCAGAGCCGGAGCCGGAGCCGTAGCTAGTAGATCCGGATGTCTTGCCAGCATCAGAACCAGTAGTCTTGCCAGAGCTGGAACCGCTGCCGTAGCTGGTAGAGCCGGAGCCAGAGGTCTTGCCAGTGCTGGAGCCAGTGTTGTCATAGTCCGAAGACTTGACACAGGCAGTCTTGGCAGAGTTCAGGACGTATCCCTTGTCGCAGTTGATCGTAGTAGGGGAGCCGTAGCCAGTGCTACCGTAGCTGTTGGTACGGACATCGAGGCCGCGGTTGCTGAGTCTGCCGCTGGGGGCAGCCGTGACGGAGCCCACAGCCATGAGGGCGGCGACGGAGAGCTGTCGGAAAAGCATTTTGATATCGAAGAGAGTATTAGAGAAGATGGGAACGATAGGACAGGTTTTCTTATAACCCAAAGATGATGAGATGCTGTGGAAGCTTGCGAAGTGTGAGGACTGAAGTGAGATGATTTGGATCAACGAGTGCGAACAACGGGGATTTATAATGAGAGCATCGGAGCAGAAAAAGAAACCCGAAGCTACGTCGCTCCAGCTGATGCCGACAAGGTGATGGATCAGCCCCAGGTATCGATCAGCCCACGGGGAGCTCACTAGAGGGCGGTGGATGGTGCCATGGCGATCTGTTCGCAGGCTTCCCCAACTACAGGCAAGATTCCCTTCTCCACTCTGCAGCCATGCAAAATTGGCGCCGAAGGAGGCGGCTCTCAAAGGCCCCCTTCTTTGGTCTAGAACCTAAACCAATAGGGGCACCACTAGCGGTCCTAACGAACGCGGACAGGCCCGAACCATTGAACTGTCTACGACATCTTTATTCATCGTCATTTTGTGTCATCTTTTTTTCTTAAACCGAAAAAAAATCCCCGGTTGGCTTGGTCGCATTTCTTTCTTCCTTCTATCTCTTCGCTGTGTATGATAGCCTCCTGCATCACACAAACCCCGTATCCGGAGTACAGTTGCCCCTCCATGGATCCATCTGCCTTAAATGTGGACATTCAGGGTGCCGTGCCGGTATCCGGACCGAGGAGCAGCAGCTGAGAAACGAGATTGGCGTACCCCAGACCAACTCGCCATTTTGAGCAGGATTACGTGGACGCTTGAAACGTGGCGCAGGGGCAAAGTACGGGTAAAAGTGGACGAATGCTCACTGCGATGCCCTCTTTGGGGGATCAGCCTCCAAAGGCGCCAAACGACTACAAGGAACCGTGGCGATTGGATCGGCACATTGTGTTTACCTCCAATACCGTGGTATTGCCGCCTGGGTTCCCCTGAAAAGGATGATCGCTTGGCATGCAAAACAGTGCTAAAGTAAAATTAGACACGCCCGCTACGGTGTGGCGCGGAGCTATTCGGCTCCTCTGGAAGCCAGCCGCTTTGTTTACCAATCACGTCGGGGCTGCTTCCCGTGTCGATCATTTTTTAGTCACGGCTTCGACACGGGCCTTCGTTTTTAAGACATTGTTCACCCCGAGACACCTATCAACCCGTCCAGAACCGTGAGAAAATTGGGAAATTCACCAAAGTGGCGTTTAGCCCACGCCTAAAATGTCCACTAAGAAGGCGCATATTTTTGGGCTGGAACAATTTGAATCCCCAACATGGGCGACAGACAGGATACTATTGTTCCGATCCAATAATATTCATGCTATATGTGGGCTAGAGCGATTCGCCATTCGTGGCGGAGATGTTGGGACATCTTGGCTTGGTTGCTGCCAAGGTGTCAAAGTCTTGGTCATAGTAGCGTACACTAACGATTCATGGGGTACATGTCACCAAGTTGACTGGAATTAGCATGAAATCCCAACATGAATCCATGAAACACATTTGGTATTATTTCCATTGAGAAAATGAAAAAGAGTAAAATAAAAACCATGAATGAAGCTGGTCATGAATAAAGCTGGCGAGATTGGCTTCCAAGTGGGATACCATACCTCGTAACCTACCCTACACCTTAGCTCGAGTGTGTCACCAGGGACCCACATTCCCAATGTTTCCAATATCAGCCTCATCACGAATCAGTGATCCGCATGTAACAATGCAAGGATGCCCCAGATATTGGGCAGCTCTATAGGTATAACGCCAGGAGCAATGGTGAAGCTTAGATCAGAAGACCTATTAGTATTATGATTAAAGCAGCAACAGTCGCGAGCAGTCATCAGAATCCGAAGGTTCCAGCGCCCCAGATCGGCGATGATGACCAGTTCATCGGACCTCAGAACCTCAAGGTGCCTGGCTGTAATTATTTCGTGTAAAGAACTGCAACTAAACCCACCGAGAATCGAGAACTTCGATAACGCCTCGAGATATCCATCGTGATTTCTAGAGGAACTGATGGGGAAAGGGTAGAGAGAATTACTTGGAGTGTTGTCAGATGAAGGGAATTCGTATGGTTCCGACCTATCCGGTGCATCTGTGCGGTGCATGCCGATCATGGTGGGTGTGCTCGTACCTTTGCTAGTGCGACTCCACAGCTGTCTCTAAAGCTGATCCGATTGTTGGACCTAACTCAGGTCGAGGTGATCGTTGCTTTTATTCTCCGTATCCACAAAAGCAAGTTTCAGGTCATGCAAGGGGAGTAACGAAACAGAGCAATGAGCAATAGAAGACATCGCATGAATTATCGCATTTGGGGTAGACAATAAGCGAGCTGTGGAAATAGTATTTACCAGGCAGAAAGACAGGTTACAATGGTTTTGATAAATATCTGTATAGATGACTTCTTACTGTCGATCTTCACAACACTCCCAAGATATAATCCTATTTTCGATAAGTAGTCAATGGCTGCTTCACTTGATTGCAGCTCATCAGCCATTGCGAAGCTGCGAAGGGGATTCAGTGCACAGCACATATCAAGGGTGAGGAGATCAAATAACAAGCAATTTAATTATCAACCTCAAATTTGCTCTTTACACTTGTATTGCTCTAGATTGAGGTACTGAAAACAGTAGTATGAGAGTTGCGGAATGACTTGTCAACGGGTATTGCTTGGCTGATCCAAGTGGTGGTGATTCTTCAATGGTGATGTGCAGTGTGCCTTTACTACAAATGTGTTCTGTTTGTTAAAAACAAATGTTCCATGTGAGCTGCTGTTTTGCAATCCTAAATACTGGGTGTGAGAGAACGACCTTGGTTTCTTTCCGCCCTCGAGACATGCCAGGCCCCAGTCATCAAGCCCAGCGAAGCACCGCCAGCCTACAACGACATCATGCTCGGCCAGCTCTCTTTGAAGTGGCTATAGTTATGCATATCAAGTGATATGATATCGCTAGGTGGATCTAATACACGCTAATTTCAGGATAGAACAGACTAGTCGCAAGACTTCAATCATAATTGAACTGGATGTCAATTGCACGCACACTACGATTTTCCTGGGCTTCTTTCTTTGTTCCTTTTCTTTAATCACTACAACTTGTCAAGATGGGCTCCTGTGGATCCTACCCTGACTTAAAGATCTTATGAAAGAGGGCGCTTGGACCAAGAAATTATTTCGTGCCGATCAAACCTTGAAAAAAAATCTAATCCCACGCAATGGAGCTCTGGGCTTCGAAGCTAGCAGCTCTATGATATTTGGCCATGAATAGTTTATTGAAAATCTTGGTTGGGAAGAGTGACCTGGGCTGATGCCTCAAGGTTATCCCATTGGAGGTGCGCGGAACCCCCCGTAGCGTGGTATACGTGCAGAATGTTTGTCAGCTGGCTCCTTGTTTTCCTCGTGAAGTTTAGTTCAGTTTAGCTACCATGGGTCAGTGCTTTGACGAGCTTAATATAGTGGAGCTACCCCGAGGACAAGACAAAGTTGGCAATTTGATGCCGAGATTCGGAGTTCATGTACAGGATGCGACCAATGCCGCAATGGAGAATTTACATTGACCCAGAGGCGAAGAGTTTGAGTCATTTTAAAGTGATATTTCAATCTTTCACATCTGAATTTTTCGCATATGTCCTGGCCGAAAAGGGTATTGTTGACAGGCTGCATTTAGCATCTCATTCGGTTTTACTACCAATCGACGATTGACATCTTATTTTAAAGCCAGCAGCCTTTATCAAGGAACGGCCGGCGGCCATCAACCATCGCACGCGACCAATTGCCAAGTTTGACCAGGCATTTGATCAACGCCGAGGGGAAAGTGGAGACGCTTTTCGTTATCCATGGAGATAAGGGCGATTTTGCCAGGGAATGTTCTTGGCTTACATGGAGGTTTTAACCCGGTCGGGAAGGTATAGATAGACGGTAAGATGAGTGTTCATGGGCATTACCAGTACAAAAAGCTCCCCTCTCTTTTTCTTTTGCCTTTTCAGCTCCTTCGACCACCAAAGCCTGCGGTTTGTGACCCGTTCATTCGGTCTCTGTCAAGATGCGTCTGTCCAGCATCCTCGTCACTTTATTTGTGCCTCTTTCGCACTCCCTCAACATCTTGCTGAATAATGACGACGGGTTTGGGTCTGCGAATTTGCGTGAGCTTTACCGTCTGCTCAAGGAAGAAGGCCACAATGGTACGCAATTTCTCCTGCTTCCGAGATTAGGAAAAAATTCCATCTCTAATTCTTTGAATTGCAGCTTGGATAGTCGCACCTGCGACAAAACAGAGTGGTCAGGGAGGCCGCTCCTATTTCACTACCGAGGCCAATTTGACTGGACCCTCACAATACGACCTCATCCCGGCTGGTGCTCCATCTGTATGTTGGAGATCCCATCTTCGTCTGCTCTCTGTTTTCGTTTCTGACAATAAATGCGCCAGGTCGGGAGTGATCCCAACGATAGCCACATTTGGTATTATAATGGCACACCGGCAGCGTGTACCTTTGTTGCGCTTGACTACGTCCTTCCAAAGTTTGCCGACTTCAAGGTCCCCGATCTGGTTGTAACAGGCCCGAATTATGGAACTAACCTTGGTCCCTTTGTGTGGACTGTCTCCGGGACCGCAGGCGCCGCGTAAGTGACCGACACGCTCCTCAATGGCCTAGACTAACTCGACATCTGCAGATATGCTGCGACACATCGGAGCATTCCAGCCATTGCATTTTCAGCAAGCAACGACGAGGTTGCGTACTTTGAGATCAAGAACAAGACCAACCCCGCCACATGGGCTGCTGAGGTGTCCCTCAAGGTGGTCAACAGCTTTATCGGAAGCATTCCCGCAGGAGGGCCCATTCTGCCACTGGGATACGGCGCCAATGTTAATATCCCTCCATTGGACGGGAACACGACAGGATTAAAATACGTTCAAACGAGAATGACTGGCAATGCACACGTCAATGAGGCTGTTCTAGATTCGGCTGAGGGCACTTTTGACTGGGCCAACATTAAACCATATGCTGCCGGCGTCAACACTTGCATCAATGGCGATTGCTCGCTTCCGGGAGAGACATACGTGGTTGAGAACGGAGGTGTCTCCATCTCCATTTACACAATTGATTACACTTCACCGAGCACTGCGAGTACTGAAGGCATAATGAAGAGGCTAGAAAAACTCACTGAATAAAAATTTAGCATTCGAGTAGCAATTTAAGCATAAATGAAACCTCTGACAAACTTTCACTCTTGATCTCATCCGTGCATATTCTGCCGACATTCGTCAAGGTTAAGTGTCTATAATAGGGCTAATTGTGGTCACCATCTGTGGGTGCACGCTGGCTCTCAGGACACACGGGATCTTAGTGTGACTGAGTGACATCTACTGTGCAATTGGCACTGTGCCCTGGCAAGTTATTGTTAGAACTGCGTTGCTGGCGACTTTCCAAAGGCGCATGTAATCCTGCCTCTATTGAGGTCCAACTTTTGAGACAGCGTTATTTTCCGGTTTTCACTTTTTAATTCGCCCTTGGTGGCTACTTGGGTATATTCGCTGTGATTCTCCGCAATTCAGCACCGTGCTGACATCTGGTTGGCCAGCAACATGTCCGCTCCATCACGACAAGGCTGACGCGCAACAAGGGCGCGTGTCGTCAGCCGTAAGCCCAGATGTTCGGCTATGAGGGGTTTTCTTCTCCAAAATAGAGGCCAGCCATTCCTCGCCATCATATCGCTATTGGTTACTCATCTGTCCAACGACGCGCGTCTCTATCGCCTTGAAGTTTTATTGCTGGCCGCCTCGTCGGCACTAGCGCTGCTATGCCATCCACCCCTTGCGATTGGACGAACCCGTCCGATTTCGTCAACCAAGTCCTGGAGCCACATTTCAATGTCACAGACACTGTGGCAACATGTCCCAATGTTTGTGATTTAGTTTACGGCGAAGGGAACCCGGTGAGCCTGTATTCGGCATTGCAAGTAGTTCTTCTTCTTGACTAACTGTGCCAAGGATATATCTGGAAAAGGGGTTTGTGAGTTCTATAAAAACCTGCCTATCGCGTGCTAACTTGATTCGGCTCTCTAGGTCATGATTTCATACTTTATCCAGGTGGGCCTTACCTGTCTTTACGGGCCTATGCTTCCTATTCTCGATTACGTCGCTTCTGATACCTCGACGCGTTTTCGGTGGGTAAAACGTGCCGTAAAATTCCTAAGAGAATGCCAAAGCTCCGTCACTGAGGGCAATCTCTTCTATTGCCTCACTATACTGGTTGCTTCCGTCGTTAGATGGACACAGACGCCGCCAATTCTTGAGGTCTATTTTATCTACTATCTCACCCTCACGCAGGGTTTTATATTGGTCACTATGAAGGCAGCGGCAGATCTTGATCAGCATTTAAACTCAACAGTGACTGCCGGATTCGGCACCACAGTATGTCAGCTTACCCTGATTTTTGCTCAATTTGGAACTATCCCCTCCTTGGTAATACCCACATCAGCATACAAAGCATACTATGATATCAGCAAGACTTGTCACGAAGTACGAGGATACCTGGACGCAAGTTTACTGTTCCGACCAGATGGTGATTCCAGAAGCGTGGCAATAGGCCTCGGTTTTGGAGTTGGCATCTTCGTCAGTGTCATGCTGCTCATAATACTAATTCCAGGAAAGTGGTTCAGCTACCTGGCATCGAGAATCCGTGAGAACATCCCACATTGGCTGCAGAGTTGCTACAAGGAACTTATCTTCTTTTTGTTGCCGCTCCTATTTATTGCCATGAATGTCGCCTCAGTTATCAATTTGCAAAGAATAAGAGATTTGACTCAGGGTCCCAATGCAAGCGGATCTGGAGACGAGTGGGGTTATGGTCAGACGACGGCTGTGTTGCTATGGGCTCCCGTTTTGAGGACTGCAGCGAAGGCTACCTGGAGTATGTTCTTTTCAATTATTGGAATGAGATACGTGCTGACATCAGAAGATGCTTGGTGGGGAGAAGAGCCCCTGTTACCCGCAGCCAGCCCCCCGAACTCGCAATCGCGATATCTGGATCGAACCCCACAGTCTCAAGAACAACTTCCTCAAAACCGTGTGTCCGGTGCCACACCTCATGCATATTCTGGCACAGGCTCGCCGTCGAGTATTACTACCGCCGTCGGAGATAAGCGAGCACTGGCAGTCGAAATTAGTGGAAAAGGGGAGTTTTCGGAAGCCACTCCAGGCTCTATGAGCCAGAACAGCACATACGAAGGATCAGGATTAAGGGATACTACAGAACCAACTGGATCATACGAAAATCTATCTAACGAAAATGGCTGGTCACAACCTGGTGCTGCCCGTACCTCTAGCTGGACTGTCGTGGACGTTCAGCGATCCAATCTTGATCTAGAATTGAGGCGAAGAGATACACAACCTCACGAGAAGTGATTTTCATGGGGAAAGAGTACATGGATAAAATTTCTCAACCTAATAACATCAGTTTCTCCAGCATATAAGCGTCTCTAGGTGACATGGGGAGTTGAGACAGTAGGAATTCTAGTTAGCCTCTTGGCACTAATTAGTACAAAGTAGGAGAATGTCTATATTCATTCAGCGTGTTCAATCAATATCCACAGGGTCAGAAATGTCACTCGACGAACCATCCAATTTTTGAACCCATAAAGAAAAACCCGTGATAAAGACTTTGGCATAGGTGAATGGTCTTCAATCTCTTCTTCGGAATCCGATGCGTAGCCAACCATTTCCAGCCACTCGTGGTCGCGCAGTTTCTTTTCGTGGGATGCAAACCCATACCAACGTAGCCAGCCGAATATGCTCCCCGTCGCAGATTTTGAAATACATTCTTTTGTGTGATCCAAATCATTTGGGTTTGGGATGTCCATTTCGAGGACATCGGAGCTCAAGTTAGCGGGGCTATTTTCGGCGCCACCACAAGATATCGCCGCAGGCGGTTCAAGCCGGCACTC
The DNA here is from genome assembly GCA_013406985.1 of Calonectria crousiana. Classification (NCBI taxonomy): domain Eukaryota; kingdom Fungi; phylum Ascomycota; class Sordariomycetes; order Hypocreales; family Nectriaceae; genus Calonectria; species Calonectria crousiana. The sequence continues at coordinate 745,817 of VTGD01000008.1, forward strand.
GCCTTCCGCACAATTCCACACAAAGGCCTCATATTTCAAAACATGTGCCTGGCAGTCTTTATGTAACCGGACCTCAATTTCTGTGTCTTCAATCGGAGTTGAACCAAAAGGTGCCCATTGACAGATTGGGACTCGGGAGTGATCTTCTGCTTGTGACAGGAAGAGCAATCGACATTCATCCGCGCGTGATATCGATGCACTGCTCTCAAGCCCTCCCAATGCGGGCTCCTGAATAAATGACTGAATAGTATCAGACCCTGCGGCAGTATTCAAGTCCACCAGAATTTGCCCGTAGCTCGCCTGGCGCATCAGCCTTTCACCAAGCCCAAGAATTGTTGCACCTAACCAAAGGGGTGCTACTGCAGGCAGACGGTGCATGAAAATTCTCGACAAAGCCGAAGGCTCTTTTACGGACATTAATACATCTAGCGCGCCTTGTAACCATGGTCCTGCTTTGTTACACTCCACGCCTGGCTCAAAAAGCACGCTGAGCAATAGGCAGCTTATGCCTCTCGTGTAACAGCTGAAAGTAAGAAGTCTGTCCAATTCTTGACACGGAAAGGGCTGTCGGAGTTGACCACTTTGACGGGAATGTCCTCCATTGCGTATCGTGACTGTATGATCAGTGGGGCCTTTACTCGTTGAGGGATGGATTATTGGCGATGGTAAGCTTAAAAGCTTGTTTCCTCGTTGAGATGGCAATAAAAGCACAGCAGAAAGCGCCGCTAAGCTCTGATCCTCAATATCATGAAGCTGGCAGAAATTATCTAAAAATCGTACAGCCTCGGAGAAGGTTGCAGCTTTGGTTTCTGCTGGACATGTTTGTGGCTGCAGTGTACTCCGTTTGGCTCGTACGGTGAACTTGGGGCTATCACCAATACAGATAGACCAAGGCGCAAATAGAATACCGGTATCATTGTCAATTTTCATTATTGCCTGCCATCCTTGGCCGGGCGCTAGGATTGCAGCCCACCAACGAGCCTCTTCGGGATCGGAGGCTTCCAGACAGATCTAAGTAGCGGATGGTTCAGGGTCAGCTGAGGTTGTATCTATTACAGGGGCCTGGCAGGCAGTGTAAGAGATGGAGCACTCCACAGGCATCAACTCTGTCTACCGAGCGGATAAAATGTATGTCCATGCTAGTACAAGTAATGAAAGATAGCTTTCGTCGTTGTGGCGAAACCAATGTTTGTAATCGTCAACCCCGTCAGTGCTGTCACTGATGGAAAGAGGGATGGGAGCAGCGGCTGAGACCGTGATCTCAACCGGTTGGCGGAAAGGGGTCATCTCACGATGGCAACTGGAGGATGAAGATGTCCACTCCGAAAAGCCAGTGACGTATGCCCGACTGTGTGTCCGGTATCTCGCGTGTTGGAGCTTCAAGTTGGACGGGAAGGCGGGAGCACGGGGCAAGGTGCCGCTGAGTGACAAGGCGTAAGAGGGCAATGTTGGTCTCGTGTCAATTTTACGACGCAACTCTGACCATATCCTGAAGCTGGTGGCGTATACGGCATGGTATTCTTCAGCGCTTGGCTGAATGATATCGTCCATGATTTGATTGTTGGTAGAAGATGGTTGGTTGAGCGTGAACATTGTTGTGTTGAGATCTCATGGGCCTTTTTATTGTGGGGTAGCTGTTTCATGTCCGTGCGCCCTAGCTGCATCAATTATGTGAAGAATCGTTGGCATTGTATATATTTTGTTCCCTTTTTTCCTTTCTTATTTCCCTTTCTGTCAATTGTCAAATTCAGTCCCCAAGCGCGGGAGCATCAAATGATTATGCAATCTTACACGCCCTCTTGTGGCGGTCACGTTGGAAGCCAACCTTTTTTGGCATTAGCCCCCATAGGTCATGTTTAGGGCACACCGATTGAGTCATAGGCCTTATTCCCGGACATGCACCGCTGACGGCTGCGCCTCAGTGGGCTATGTCAAAGAATCCGCTGCTGCGCCAAAACGAATATAGAACGAGGATATTCATTGATAAATATATAAACAATGAGATTCAAGACACTAGTACGTGAGGCTCGTCTCGCAGTCGCTCATGAGCTTCAGATATGGCTCGCAATTCGCTTCCCACACTTCCACTCGAACTTCACTTGGCCATCACTGAATACCTCGGCTTCCCTGACACAGCGAACCTGCGCGTTACATGCCGTTCATTTGCCGCAGTTATCCCCCGCCAGCCATCAAATTACATCGACCTTCTAGCTGCAGAAGACTCGCTCTGGGCCCGGAGGCACCGTCGGCTCACTTGCGTGTATTGCGCTCGGATGCGGCATGCCACAGCCTTTACCGAGCTGGAGAGATCCAAAACCGCCGAGGAGGATGTGCAGTTTCGTTGCTGCTACGAATGCTTACCGACCTATGATGTCGATGATGTAATGGCGCAGGGGCGATGCGCTCCGATCAATCATACCCGCACACGATTTTCCAGCCACAAGACGAAAATCCGCGTGGATGGGTTTGAGGTGTCCATCTGCAAGCTATGCCACAACACCTTTAATAGATGGGGCAGCAAAACTGCCAAGCGCAATGTCTGCTCTGGGTGCTTTCTTGACAACCCTGCCGAAAAGGCGATTCACCAATCACTGAGATTCCAGAACGACTTGATTCGAATGGAGCAGAAGCTTTGCAGGACTCGCCGTGGTCGACGGGCATTGGGGAGTCTTTGCCCTGACGATGAGGATTTGAACTACATCCTGGACGATGAAGAACAAGACAGGTGGCACCACTACGAATGGTTTTGCGGATTGCCCGCCAAAATTCCCATGTGGAGGGGAGGAAGGAGAGGCGTCTTTGTCAAAAGTCGCCAAGAGGCGGAGAATATATATTGTGAGGTGCCGTTGCTTGGGAATTGGACAGCCGATGACCGGCTCTTGGCGAAAACCCTCATGTCCATAATAAAAGATGAGGAGGACCAGGCAATTGCATGCACCTGATTGATCAATAATTCTTTTCGTGTTGAATACCTTCCCTCCTGGGTTGGAGAGAGAAAATACCCACTATTGAACATATGGTTAGACTAGTAACAACGAATTATACTGTCTTGTAAGCCTATCAAGACCAATGGAGTGGAAAGGAGTTTTGGGACTTAATTTCAGCTTGTCCAGGAGAAGAATCTTTCAGGCAGGGTTGGTTGAACCTCTGGGGAATAAATAGATATGTGCATGACTGCCAGGTATGTTGTGGGCGGCAGAATCTGCCTGGTCGCCGAGGTCCGTTGTCTGTTCGCTTTATGCTTGAAATTTACGGGCATCGCCAATCAATCATAAGTCTGCATCTCAGCTATTGGCGTCGCCGAAGTCCGAGTTTGAACGCCGGAACCAATCACAACCCTGGCCTCATCAGCTACGCTAGCTTCGGCCATCACTGCCTCAAATCTCCCCTCGACGTGATTCGTCGTCGAATGCCGCTGATCATTTGTGGCGTTCATTGCATCTGGGAGGACGCCGCCAATTTCATGAGCTTCCGAGAAGGATATCTGCTTCATCTTCTATATAATGCCTTTCAGTCGGCATCTTCGCTAATCATTCATCACCCATCATTCATCGCTCATTGATTGCAAGCAACCCAGCCTGAACGAGAGAAAAAAAACATCATGCACATTTTCCAGACGACAGTTTCTGTTCTGGCGTTCTTCGCCCTTTCAGCTAAATGCAGTCCAGCTCCTCGGAATGTCAGTACTCTGACAACAAGTCAAGGTCAGTTCCCGTCAATTACTTATTTATGGATCTATTTTCGCTCACATGATAAAGATGACCCGGTTTTCGAGCTTGATTTCGAAGATACGAACTATGACAAGTGGTGGTTGGACGCGGCAAACGTAGACACGGATTTTTTCATGGACGTCCAACAGTCGCAATGGCACAGCGGAATCAAATCCTGGGCCCTCCGGGTCGGCGAAATCACACAAGTCAAGGACACCGAGGCCAAGATTGGATATCGGCCCAAGTTTCAGCTCGAAGCTGGCGTCAAGTACCAACTTGCTTTTTCCGCAAGAAGCAGCTTGATGGGAGCAGGCGGAGCCGTCGTCCCCGCCCTCGGGTCCAAGTTCGGCCCCTACGTGCAGGCTGTCGTATACAACGCCCAAGACACAATCTACAGAGTCAGACCCGGGAAGGGATACTACTACGAGAATGAGTGGTACCGCTGGGGCTTTTCCTTCACCGTCCCCCAGTCTCAGGCCGGAGATGCCTACTTTGCTTTCATCATCGAGGCTTCAGGGCTCGGCGTGGATTGGTGGTTCGATGACATCAGTCTGATCAAAGTGTGAAGACTGGAATAAGAAGCTTCAAAATCTTTGGATACTTATCCGCTGTTTCCTTTTTTTTTTTTCTGTTGGTATGGGTCGGACTGCGAGGCGATTCTATAGAATGAGACATGCAAAAGTTGGTTCAATGAAAATGTTGTAAAAGTTAGGATTGGAGAACTCAAGTCGAATAAAACAACATTTGGAATTAAAACGCTTGCATGGCTAATGTGTGTCTCTTTGCTGCTGTTAACATTGACGTCTGCAAAAAGTGATTAGGAAATATTCACGGACCAGTTCGACTCGTTTCATCAGCTCCAAAGTGACAGGTAATTTATCACAATAATCTGACTCCTCATCATGAAACCAATATCCATCGCTGGAATATGTAATCCACCCAACTCTATGAGGAATGAATGAAATCAAGCCCCGCGAGTTTCCCTTTCCGCTCTTTGCCTTACAACATTGCTCCTGGTTGAAGCACGAGTCGTTGCGGCAGTCGCCTTGGCTTTCCTAGCTCTAGCAGGTTGGGGTGACTTTGGCTCAACCTTGATACGCATCGCGGCTTTCGTAATCTTGGGCTTTGAGGCACCCTCCATTACTTCCACATCAAGGGGGTCTGCAGGAGCCTTTCCCTTATTCGTGAGCCGGGTTGATCCGGTTACCTTTGCAGGCTTCAGCGCATCGACTCCCCTCTTTTTGGGACCGCCTTCACATGTAGTTAGAATGCTACCCGTCGCTCCAGCTTCAGTATTTGGTGCAATAGTTAACTCACCTGTTGGCTTCTTGGATCTTTTGGATAAAGGTCCGGTCGCAGCTTGCACTGCTTCTGCAACAGCGCCTATTGGAGATTCCGCAGCTTCTGGCGCCTTTCTCTTTTGTCTCATGGTCCTCCCTGTATTCTCACCAATGTCAGCAGTATCTGCCGCCTCTGTGAACTCCTGCGTATCGTCGACATCCGGTTCCAGCCCATCATCTGAGTCGTTATCACTCTGGTACCGATACAAGGGGTCATGCGGCTGCCGCGCAGGCTTGGGGTCTCGCCTCCGTCGGCTATTGTTCGTTTCTGGAGTGCCAGGGTATTCCCATGTGCCTGGGAACGGCGGATTCCCTTCAAACGGTGGCCACGGAATATCCCACCAAGCTTTGTTATCCTCATTATTGGGATCCGATCTCCACACGCTGGTGTTTTGGTCGGCAGGTTTTGTGGGATACAGCGTCTGAGCGTATCCGGGATACTTTTTACGGAAGCCGTCCTTAATAGCTCCGAGCTTCTGCCCTCGAAGATCTTGGGCTGGTATCCAACCACTGCGGTTGGGGAGGTCTTCTGCCATGCCGACACCATTGCGAATTCTGCAGCAACGATCGGGTGCAGTGTGAAGCTACCATCTGTTAGCCATCTTCTCGTGCGATTACGCGCCTCCTTTACTTACCTCCATCTCGGCGCTGCGCCCCATAAGAGAACGCCCAGGGCTTTGATCCTCCAACTTGGGAGCCTTTCGCAGACATTTCGAGCAGTACATGTCTTCAGAAGGCACGAAACCAGGGCTAGCTGGGCCAAGTATGTCATTCCAATCAGCAGAAGGAGATCTTTGTCGGTGCCCCTGCTGGGTGTGATTGGGTCTTGTACGACTTCTGCCACGAGACGGGCCTGGTCTGTCCTCCTCGGCCCGTCCATCTTGTCTTCCGACGGAGTTATGCTTCGGCTTCTTCGCGCGCGGTCGTTCGCTGGCCTTGTTTCCAGCTGATGCGCCAGTCGCCTTGGCTGTCCTTGACACTGAGGCCTCACCTTCTGATCCCTCCATCTCAGAAAGGTCCCTTTCATTTCGCTTTCTTTTCTTCATCTGACTGCGTATGAGAATGGAAGGGGACGGATCCATCGAATTGCTGGTAGACCGATCCTCCTGGACATCGGAAGGCGTGCGGTTATTCCTAGCAGGTGGGCTTCCATAGAGCGGAGCCAAGGGAACTCTGGCACTGGCCCCTGTTCCGTGAGCCTCCCGACGTGGAGGCTCTTCTTGTGGGGGCGTTGGGGATTGAGGAATGCCCAAGTCTGTCTTGTGTGAATTGCGCAGATGCTGAACGACTTGGTCATCCGTCATGTACTCAATGACAGCGCCACAAGCGGAGAACAGAGGACATTTCTTAATTCCCGCAACATCATTGGGCGCTCGCGATGAGACTGCCGCTTCTGGTTCTACGTCACTCGTCTTTGCCTGACCCCAGAGTTGGTATACATGGCAGTCAAAGTGCTTGATGATTTCATGCGGATCATTGGTAGAGAATTCGAGGCGACAAAATGGGCAGATCTTGTCTGCCTCTGGATGGTAAGCCCAAAAGTGCTGATGGACCTGTAGTGAGTCGAGGTTCCTCAAATTTGGCCTGGGACAGTCGGGCAGGTGGCACTCTTGGCATGGGTCCGTGTATGCTTGAGGGCCGTGAAAATCGTACCAGTCGGTGGGTGGGTGACTGATTGTGCGCGGAGGGTTCTGGCGTGAGAAACTTGGGGCTTGATGAGATGAACCAGCTTCGGATTGTTGTCCTCGCGCGAGGCTAGCTCCTGAAGAATGCTGCTCGCTTCTCCCTGCAGCTTCCAGTAATTTATCCATGTGCTGCGTCCTCAGGTGCTCCATCCGCTGCTCTTCGCTCCACTCTTCAAAGAGTTGCGTATCACACCACATGCATTTCGACACCGGGCCATGGCTCTTTTCCAAGTGCCCATGGATCGTCCCTGCGTCCGTCAGATGGCATGAGAAGTTACAGTTTGCGTGGGCGCACTTCCACACCCGCGACAGGAGCAGGTTCCGGAGATTCCAAATTGTTGACTCGGCCCTTGCCTGTTCCGTGGGCGTCATGACGGCTTGGCTAACCATTGGGACTTGGTTTGTGGTTCGCAAGAAATGCTCTGCGGGCGGTGCGTTGGTGGGAATTCGAGGTAATGGGCCGTCAAATATGCTTGGCTGCATGATCCAAGGCCCGGCACGCTCATCCTCGTTCTGGTTGGCGGGAGGGTAGTCAGGTTGATCGGGGGCAAGCTGACTGGAAATTGGCTCATCAATCGCCGTGCTGGGTGCTGCGGTGACTCTCTCTGGCTGACTTGTGCTGTCTTCCCAAATACGAATGCTGCTTCGGCTCAGGTCCACACGAGGCGCGCATGGCTGGATGTTGTGCCTATTTAAATTCTCATCGTTTTCGTATAGCAGTGCTGTGAAAGGATCAGGGTGTTTACTAGGTGGCGGCGCTGTATAAAAGTCAGCCATGTTGTCCTCTTCTATCGTAAATGGTGGGAATGTTTTACCAGGTTTAATTCCCCACACATTACTTCTTGGAATACCGAAATTCCAATCCATCTCCATGGTGGAAAATATAGTGACCTCAACATCACAGGAAGTGATATAGGAGCGGATGAGATACCAGGCCGTGTTGGTAGTTTCCGGATCAATCAGGAATGCCGGTGCGTCCAACACTGGCGCAATCTCAGGATCGTGGTCCGAAACGGCCTTAAGAAAGATGGAGTCCGTTTCGGGATCATACGTCCGTTGGGGGTTCATGCGGCAGAGAATCTGAACTGCAACTGTGAGGTCTGAGAGGCTCGATCCCATTGGAGGGAATTCGACAGTACGTGCGTCGGCTCCGACCCAACTTGGATATATTTTGGATTCCGCAGTCTCCCAAACGGGAGAGAGCACCATCCAGTGATTTGACGGCACCGAAATCAACTCGTTCAACCCTTCATCCAATTCCCTCAATTGATCGTCGTCATGTTCCCCACTCATTTCTATTTCGAGAACATCGGGATGGCGAATAGGCCCCCTCAAAGAAGCAGAGCCAGCCCGGAGCTGAACACTGCGCATCTTCTTGACCGAGCCAGCCGTCCAAACTTGCTTTACCAGTCGACGGATGGCCGAGGGCACATTGCCGGCATCCATCCGTGTTAGAGTAGGAAATCGAGTACGATAGTAATTGTGTATCACGAGGGCAATCTCATCATCTGGGATGTGAGAAATCTTCAGCATCCAGCGAGCGTTGGGCGAGTTCCGAGGGTGAAGTCGATTCCACACCTCAGTATGAAGGCCGCTGCCGCCCAAGGACCCGGCGGTGCAATCGACGGACAACTTGCCTTCGGGTTCATTTTGGTCGTACAGGCTAAAGACGGCATCGTGAAATCGCCCTGGTGGTGTGCCTATGAGAGTATCAATGGCGGTCTGCAGACAAGGGTTGTACTGGTTGGCAGCAAAATGCTCAACGTCAAAGGCGCCAGCGCCCTTGGCCTCGGGGAAAGTGAGATAGGCGTAATTCACAACTTTTTGATCGGCATCCTCTTCTTCGTCGAAGACTGGATATCCGATCCTGGCGACATCGGTCCGTAGCTGCTCCGGCTGAGGTTCGAGGTGGACAGGATCCGGCTCAGTCGTAAGCTTGACGAAAAATGCACAGCAATTCTCATGATCATCCTTGTCAGCAAAGTGATTTCTCATGTGCAATGCGGAAGGGCTTGTCCTGGAAAAGAGAGTGTGGTCAGCAACAACAATTTTGCGTCCTGTCCCGCTGCAGTCAAATTGGATCAAAGAAAATGGTCGAGAAGTGCCACGCCCAAGAGGTGCAAATGCAAGCAGATTCTTAACAGCACGGGCAAATGACGAAAAGTTGGTCGGCACAAAAGGGACACATCCGCGAAACCCATATAAATTGATCCAATTGCTGTTAGGGGTCAGCTTCGCTTCATTATCGGATATTGAGTGGTCTAGAATCGTTGACAGCTCGTCTTCAGAAGCCGCTCCTCCCCTGAGACTGAGGGTCAGCGGCGTTTCAGATTCTGTCGCAATGTGAATTGGAAGAGTTGTGCCTTCTTCTCCTGTGTCATGTTAGCAGCGGTCCATCAAGGCCAAGAACAAGCAACCCACCTCTTGGTTCATCACCTTCCCAGTTCCGGTGCTTATGCGCGGTCGGAATATGTAGCGGAGGCTCTACCTCGAAGCGACGACCAACAAGTGCACTACTGTCCCGCCCTGCATCCAATTCATCCAAGGCTGTCTTCATTGGCGCAACAGGCCTGCCAAAGTACATCATGGTCAACTGTGACGCAAGTGATCGGTCTACGCCTTTGAAACGTCCTTGGAGCAGCGCCTCGTATCTCTGACTCCTCAGCTCTTGAAGCGCCTTGATCTCCGTATGTTCAGAAGGAGTGAATAGCACAGCATCGTGACGAGTGAAGTTGTCCTTAAGGATTCGATCCACCGACTTTCCGGACATGTTCAGTAGCTGGGTGAACATTCTGTGGATCCGTAGCCATTCGTCGTCATTGGGCGAAATATTTAGGTTGGACCGCGCGTTGGCAACATCGGGCGACACGTATTCGGGGGCCTCAACACGAGAGTGTTGTACATCCGACACGCCGTCCATCTCCGTGTCGACTCCCAGAGCCATCTTCCAGGAGTGAAGCAAATCACGACAGTTTAAAGCCTACAACCAGATCACTCAAGGTGATGAGAGTGAATAAACAAGTAAGAGAAGAGATTGGAATAAGAAGATATGAGTGGTACGAGGAGCAAATATTCACAGGGAAGAAAACTACATGAAGGGAATTATGGGGCACGACCTGGTTATATGCGCAGAATGTCGTTTCTTTGAAAGGTGAACACTGTCAAAGACGGGGTCGTTCTTCTTCACAGACGTCAATTGGCTTGCAATCCATTGTTCTTGCAAGGTGATTCCCATACATTCCAAATTGTGGCTCCTTTCAAACAAAGAATAATTCTTTGCGCTCTTTGCGAAGCAAGCATGGAGACGGCTGGTGTCGGTGAAGTCCAAAAAGGACGACAATCATACCAGACCGGCATATCAAACCACATGAAATTGGAATCACTGCGCCTTACAATCGCAGCCATACAAGCGACTCTTATATTACTTGCTGCAGCATGTTTGCGCATCTACGTGAATCAGTGCTGGAGGATGTTGCCCACAGATGGATGCACAGCAGCAAGCCACACGAAAATGAAAATGACAAAGAAACGCCCGCGTGCCAGTGTGTGCAACCATCAACAGGGAAGCATTGCTTCTCACAGTGATTAATCCCAAACAGCAACCCAATGGCACCAGTGATTTATGATTCGGCACCACCCGGTCGACAAACAATCAACAGGCGCTGTGTGCATGCGAGGAAGCAGAAACGCGCATGACGCCAGGTAAGGATCATTACATGCAACATGCACACCATTGGCAGTTTAGACAAAGAACCATTCCCCTCCCTCCAATCTAACCCAGAGAGGGGATGGCTCTCCTCCGCGAGCATTAATTGGGAACAAAGAAATGTCACGAGGGTGCAACCGGCAAGGTAGTTGGTCTGAATGGACATGGAACTGGCTGAACAAGAGATGCACTGATGCCATGTAATTGGACTGCGCAAGCGATGGCTATTGTCGGGGACAAGATTCAAGTCGCAATCTTCATCTTCTACGACTTGACTTGGCGCCCACCGATCGCGGCCTCGGCATTGTGGACCCGACCTGTATGCTAGATCAAAATACACGCAACAAAAATCGCAATCCCTGGGGCAATACATGACTGGCATGTCAATTCGGTGTTTCATATTCTCTTTGTTAATCTTTTCCTCGCCATTTCCCGATCGGAGACCATTGCCCTACGACATTCGTCGCACAGAGGAACGTCGTTGCTTTCCCCCGGCCTCCGCCAGCTCCGGCAGATCAGCGTGCTGCTGCACCAGCTCCTCCAGCTGCTCCTGGAAATCGGAAAAGTAGTTGATGGCCTGGACAATCTTGCCCTCGCTCTTGCCAAAGCCGCTGCGCGTAAAGGCTATCTTCCACGCGTTCTCGTCCTTCACCAGCATCCCGTAGTCCTTCTTCTCCCAGCTCCTGCTGTCCGGTCCCTGGGCAAAGTAGGCGCCGAGCTTGCCGTCCCAAGCCGACGCGTCCCGCTCCGACAGGCCGCGCAGCAGGGCGGGGGAAACGGTAACGTGCTGGATGCCGGCGAGCTGCATGACTTCCTCGACAGAGGTCAATGAAGCAGCCAGCACCTGGGTGCGGAACGACTTGTCAAGGTAGTAGGCCTGCGCTTCGCGACAAAAGTCAAAGGCCTTGTGCTCATCCACGTAGCTGGTCGAGGTTAGAATTGCTTGCGCAACGTGAATAGAAACTAAAATCTCACCCCGCCTTAAAATGCACCTTCAGCTCGTTGACATATGGGGCAATATATGTGCACTTGGCATCGGCCGCAAGAGCCGCCTGCTCCATGCAAAACATGGTGGTGGCAAGTGTGGCGATGCCCTTGTCCTCCAGGATGCGGCACGCCTGCATGCCCTCCCAGGTCGCAGGGACCTTGATGCATACTCGTTTGGTGTCAAAATCGGGAGATAGAATCTGGAAAATTTGAATAACTCCTATATTGCGAATGTCAATTAAATGAGCAGCGATGGTGAATGGGGCTTGGGTTGCATACGTTCTGCATTCTCGACTGTTGCGGTGGTCGAGTAGGAAAGCTTGGGGTTGGTCTGGATGTGCACGTAGCCTGTCAAGTTGGGAACAATGTTGAGTTGCAATTTGACCATCTAAAAATTGTCATTAAAAAGGAAAAGAGAAAAAAAGAAGAAGAAGAAAGGGTTAATTAGATTGCCACGCACCATAATCTCGACCACAAACTCCTCAAGGGCAATGCTACCTTGAAGCTCTTTCAGAGTCCCTCGAGCCTCACGGATGGCGTCTTTGATGAGTGTATGGTGATGTAGAGTGGATTGTCCCTCAGTGATCGCGGATAGCTCATAATATGCAATCGCCTTGGGGAAAGAAACGATCAGCCATTGTTACGGCGTGGTGGAAGGGTAACATGAAGTACTTGATTGGAAGTGCAGTCCACAAAGGGTCCCAGGTCTTTGGCGACTGCGGTTGAAGAGTTAATTGAGTTTCATTGTCACTGGGCAGCAGGATTCATACCATTGACGTCAAGGGTATCACAGTCGACCTGGGTGGTCTGTCGAAGTGCATCCAGGAGGTTGGGCATTTTGGAAGAGCGTTTTGGGGATCAATTGATGGAATTTGACAACTACGAGGAGCACAAGAGAGGGAAGAGGGAGATTTGGTGTGTTTAAAGCAGAGAGCATGAGATCCGGGGCCCCCGAATATGTTGAGGAACACATGTTAGATCAGATCGTGGGAAGCGAGCATGTGTAGCAACCGACCAGCGTCCTCCCCGCTCTCAACGCAACACTCAAAGCGCCAAGTCAGATTATTCGCTGGGCCATTTCCATCCATCAGGTTGAGGGATGGAGCCTCCATCGTGCGGCTACAGCTGCCGCATACAAGGGGAATGGCAGGAGGTGCAATCGCAGTGGGGAAAGCCGAGAAACCATCCGCATGATCAGATGCACCTGTGATTCTCCATTCTAGGCTGCCACTTTTGTACTGGGCACCAGCATAGCAGACGCTAGTTGTCGAATGCAGACAGGTTCCTCGGGTCGGGTGCAGGTCAGGTCATGGGGTCTGAAAACGTAAAGATATGGGCCCAATTAATCTGACATGAACCCACCCAGACACCAAACCGACTTGCATATTGATGACTTGACAGGGCCGGGTCGCAGCTCTCACCGCGAATAGCTCCGGGCAACCGACCACCACTAATTTCAAAAAAGGATAGGCGTCGTAGTTGGTCAACAGTGTAAATAATGACAAGTCCAGTTCTTCTTTCGTGGCCATTGGAGAGGCGGGGACCGACTTGAACTGGTGGGCTCCCCACGTGACAAGTCACGCTTCTCCAGCCGGTTCGTCAGAAGTTCCCAATTGGGACGAAAAACCACCAAGAAATCATCACATCACGAGTCGTACCACTGATCAACACCCGCCCGACTCACCTCGCGCCCGTGCACTTCCTCCTTTTCCGCGCGACGGTAATGGATTGAGCTCCCTCCTGGGACGCCATGAACCAAGTGCCTGGCGACAATGCGACCACCACGATGTCTCGTTCTCGCCGCGGAGCTCCCGTCGTCCAGAGCCTTCAGCAGAGCCCCTCATAGCGCCCCGATCAGACGATGGATCTCGTCGCCTGCGGCTTTCCAGGGCCCAAGGCTGGCCGCCGCCGTGCCATTGAGGGCCCCGGCCTTTTTTCTCTCGAATCGCCTCTTTGAGCGCTCCAATTGCCTCGATTTCATCATTGCCCGCCGTGCCAATGGCGGCATTTCGTCAACCGCATCCGCCGCCTCCGCACCCGAAGCCGCCGACTCTGCCACCACCTCTCAGGCCACCCAATCCGATCCAGAACTCGCTCCTCACCGCCGGCGGCAAGCTCAGCGACGCGAGAAGGCTGCTGCCCAGGCTGCCGACAACAACGAGAAGCCTCTGCCTCCTGATGCCTCGTCGATGCTGACCTCGCACGCTGCTGTGCAAACCAGCGCTTTCCGACGAAACATGTCCACCTACCTCTCGCTTTCAAAACCTCGACTGACAGCCCTCGTCGTCCTAACGGCAATGGCCTCGTATGCTCTCTACCCCGTTCCTGAACTGCTCTCGCCGAGCACCACCGAGACGCCCAGCCTGAGCGCCCTCACGCTGCTTTTCTTGACCACCGGCACGACGCTCTGCTCAGCAAGTGCCAATGCCCTGAACATGCTTTACGAACCCGCAACGGATGCCAAAATGACCCGAACCCGAAACCGCCCACTTGTGCGACGCCTCATTTCGACTCGAGGCGCCGTTCTCTTTGCCATTCTGGCTGGAGCTACAGGAGTGGGAGGGCTCTACTTTGGTGTAAACCCCACAGTCTCATTTTTGGGTTTTGCCAACATCTTTCTTTACGCCGGCGTATACACGCCGCTCAAGGCCGTTTCTGCAGTCAACACCTGGGTTGGTGCCGTGGTTGGTGGGATTCCTCCCCTAATGGGCTGGGCGGCTGCAGCTGGTGAAACGGCCAGCAAGGATGGATCCTGGCGCGAGCTGTTGTTTGCCAATGATGGCTCCTCCATTGGTGCTTGGCTCATGGCTAGCTTGCTCTTTGCTTGGCAGTTTCCTCACTTCATGGCCCTCAGCTGGCCCATTCGCGAAGAGTACAAGGCTGCTGGCCTCCGAATGCTTGCCTGGACAAACCCTGCGCGCAACGCGCGTGTCGCCCTCCGATACAGCATCGCTTTCATCCCGATTTGCCTGGGCCTCTGCGCTGCCGGTGTGACGGAGTGGTCATTTGCGGTGACCAGCTTCCCCATCAACGCATGGCTCGTACGAGAGGCCGTGCGTTTCTACCAATTCGAGGGTCACAAGGGCAGCGCGAGGGGTCTCTTCTGGGCCAGCGTGTGGCATCTGCCCGGCGTCATGATCCTGGCCCTCGTGCACAAGAAGGGTTTGTGGAGCCGAGTCTGGAGGAGCATATTTGGCGGGGACGAGGGTGAATGGGAAGAGGAGGAACTGGACGAGATGCTGATCATGGCGGCAAACGAGTCCAACGATAGATTACAAGCAACGAAGCCAGAGAGGTCATGATGATGTTGTAAAAACAATTGTATGATTGAGAACAAGATGGCGTAGCGTGGCAACTCCGTGTTGGAATTCGCTTCTTACCAGCTGTGGTTTTATTTGTGGTCATGCCTACTTTGCTCACGACTCAATACTCTTGTAGACTATTTCACGTGTAAGATAGTGTGGAGACGAACGAGTTTTAAAAAAAGGGAAGAAAAAGAAACAGTCTTTGAAACAAAAAAGGCAGACATTGTATTTCTCTGTGCAAGGGAGCTAATTCCTCGACCCGAATACCATTCTTCTCCATCATCACGCCCTGGCATCTCTATCTCTAGTGTTACAAGACAACTGAAAGTCCGTCTCGGCCGAGTGCCGCCAATTTTGTCAAGCAAAGAAGAAAAGACAACCAAACAGGGGGGCCAACATATGATTACGCGATCCCAGAAAACAAGCAATAAGGACAAAAAACATAAAACTCCAACCCATTTAACCGAGAGAGAAAAAAAAACAAGAAGCAATAAAGATGGCTTGATCATCATGGTTCGTTATGTGTTCCCTTTGTGTGCACCGTAAAAAGAAAAACGCCCTACCCGCGCTACTCGCCATGCAGAGAAAACAAAAAAGGCAAATTTTTTGAGTCCACAGAAAGGAAAAGACGGGGGTGCCTCTCTCGCTCCGAGAAGAGGCATCTCTCTCCTGGATTTGACGAGGAGGTGAATGAATGGACGGTGACAGTGGGGGAAATCCCAGACTGAATAATAGTAGTCGTTGCTGTAGTTGTTGCTGTTGTTGAAAGTGGCAAAGAGCTATAACTCTTGCGGGGTATATGTATGCATATATTTTGAGAGGGAGAAGGATGGAAAGAGAGGAAGAGAGAGAGGGGGGGAGGGAGGGAGAGATGGCTTAGAGGCCGCCAGTCCTGTTGATGAGCGAGGGAATGGCAATGTCTGAGCTCTGAGGTCGCTGGTTGTGCATGTAGGGGCTGTTGCCCTGGCTATGGCCGGCGTAGCCGTGGCCGGCGCTGGCGTTGGAGCTGACGCTGGACGAATAGCCGTGGCCGTAGCTGGCGCCGTAGCCGGCGGCGGCGCCGATGCCGTAGGGGCCCGGGGCGCCGCCGAGGGCGGCCAGGTGGTGGTGCTGGGGAGCCATGGCCTGGTACGAGACGGAGGCGGCGCTGGAGTGGGCCGAGTGCATGGCTGAGGACGTCGTTTCGGGGCTACTATATGATGCGTCTAAGTCGTCAACGGGGGTCAGGCCCATGCCGGAGATGCCGCTGTCGTCCTCATACCCTGAGAGAGCACCGCCGGACTCGAGACGGTCCCGGCGGGCAGCGGCCCGGGCGGCGCTTTGCAGATTCTTGAGGCCGTTGGACATGCACTGGAAGAGTGGGAAAAGAATACATGGTCAGCTTGTTTCTTTTTGTTATAAGTCATCACAGGGGGGGGGTGGGGGGCTTGGCTCACCTTTTGCTCAACAACGTTCCACTTCTCTCCCGTGCGAGCAGCCAGGCCGCTCCAAATCTCCTTGCGCATGCTCATGTACTCCTTGGCGAGGCGCTGGAGCTTCTGGTTGTCCCAGTCGTCGGAGCCCTTGCGCTCCATCAGGCGCTCGTGTCGCTTGCGGCAGGCGTTGGGCGTCTTGGAGGGGAAGAAGTTGGCCTGGATCTGGCCCCAGTTGAGGCCCTGCATGCGAGCGCTGAGGAGCTGCTGGTCGTCCTGGGGCGTCCAGGCTCCGGAGCTGGCGCGGTGCTGCTGGACGGGAGGAGGCACGACGGCCGGGGCCGAGCTGCTCGCGTACGGGTCGTAGGCGGCGGCGTGGGTCTGCGTGTGCGTCTGGGCCTGGAGGGCCATGGATGAAGCCGTCGTGGTGGGCACCCCGTAGTAGTTGCTGGGCATGGCCATGCGCTGCTGCTGCTGCTGGCTGTACATGGGGGAGGGGGCAAGGGAAACTGGCATGGGGCCGGTGTAGCGGCTGTGGGAGCTGCTGGGGGTTCTGGTGTGCTTGGGCATGTTGATTGATGTTATTGTTGTTGGTGATTGTGTGTTTGTGTTTGTGTGTGTGTGTGTGGAGTGTAGTGGGGTATGAAAGTGTAGAGTGTATGGATGTATGAGTGTATCAAGGACTCTTGTGCAATACAATGTATAACTGAATTGGTATTTTGTGACGAGAATAGAGTAATTGGTCCGCAGCGAAGTGGGATCCAATAAAGCGAGGCGAGTGATTACCGATTAGGCGCTGAGGAAAGAAGGTGAAAAGAGGCACGGGTCAACCGGCCTGGTCTGTCGTGGTCTCGGAAGTAGGTCGTTGTGGTCTGGGGAAAACGGGCCAAAGACTTCAAGGTCCCGCAATGCCTGATATATCGAAATCGAATGTCGAGTCGTAAACGAAAGGAGATTCGTAGCTGAATGGATCCCAAGTGTTCCTTTTTTTTTTTGGATGCCAAGAAAGAGACAGAAATGAAACGTTTACCAGAGACGAATCAAAGCTAGGAAAATAAGGAAATAATGAAAAAAAGGAAAAAAAAGAAACAGACAAGGAAAAAAGATGGGAAGCTGGGATGTTGAGCGAGAGCTTGTTTGAGGAGGAGAGAGGAATGAGGCCAACTGAGGGCCGGATATGAAGCAGCTTTAAGCTCGCGGAGCGGTCGCGGGTCCGATGGCCAGATGCGAGGCAAAAGACAAAGACCAATCTCGCGGCGGGCGGCTGCGGTGCTGAAACAAGACACAAGGGCAAAAGTGGAAATGAAACGGGACGCTTGTGTCTGAGGGCCCGAGTATGCCCAAAAAGGGCCACTGATATTGGTCCATCCAGCGGCTGTTCTGGACCTTGGGTGGGCGGTTAGGAAGGGGTCCCCCCCATGTCGCTCTCTCTCTCTCCCCAGCGCCCGGCGGCTAGAGTCCCTGGGGTTGGACAGACGGACCCAACAAAGCGGCATCATGTGCGGAAGCGGGACGGAGTATGAGGAAGCGCCAGCCTTGTTTAGTGCGCGGGTGGACGAAAAAGGAAAAGGACCAGGAGGGAAAAAAAAACTCAAACGAGTTGGTGCAGCAGCAAAACTAGCATCACGCATGCCATAACAAGCCCAGGTTCGCGGACAGCCAGCTTCATTCATCGTGATGGTGGGGTGCGCGGGGCGGCGGCAGTTGTGCAAAGAGGGTGGGTGGGCATGGCGTGGTTTAGCCTAGTTTACGCGCAGGTGGTGTGGACGGAGAAGCAGAAGCGGATGAGGGACAGCTAGAAGAAAAAAATAATTAAAAAAACAGGTCGACAGCCAGCCATTGTGCAGACGTGCGAGACACCCATGACAGCCATCGACTGAGAGGGGGGAATGATGATGCTGCACCCGCGAAGCTGGGCGGCGCTTAGATGGGAAATTGAACGGGGTCGCTGCGTTGCATGGGGCATGATGGAGTGGGTGGGTGGTGGTGGGGAAACAAGACGAGATGGAGAGATGTACATGAACAGCCGAGCGTCATGGCGATAGGGATTTGCACGGAAAGAAAGACGGGCTGATCAGCTTCTATTGTTGGTCTGGTGCTGCCACGAACGCGTTTGGGTGCGGGTGGTCTGCAGCGGCAGCGTGCAACCGGTGCAACATGTGCGCCTGCGCATCATGATCATGGGAGGAGAGACATGGGGCGGGGAGAGAGGGGGACGGGACGCAAGGGGGAGGGGCAGCCTGGACCCTGCACCGGGGAACCCCTGGCTAGAAGATGGCAGATGAAAAAGTCATGTTGGGTCTATGTTGAAGGGGAGCAAGAGAGAGA
>VTGD01000090.1:0-213598 GCA_013406985.1 Calonectria crousiana
CCCCCCCGGTGTGGTGTCTGTTCCCCCCCCCCAGTCCCAAGGCTGTCGGCCCCGGTCCCTTCACTTCTGCTCCACGCCCATTGCGCGCAGCTCCTTGGCTCACTCTCGCTCTGGCTGGCTGAGTGACGGGACGCTTTCTGAGGGGAACAGTCGTGGTGGTAACCTGTGGATGACTCCTGTGCCAGGGGACCCCCCTCTGCTGGGATGGACGGACCCAAAGTACCTCACGGGCGCGCCACAACCACTCCCTCCACGCACAGAACTGAGCAGGGTACATCCGTCCACCCCAAGTACCCACTGGAGTGGGCAGTGGATAAGGCAGCCCACTGCGCTGCACTGCACTCGCGAGCCTTGGCTGCTTTGGTGGTTTGGTTGGCGGTTTGGCTGGCCTGGGTTGGCCTGCTCCTGTTTGCTCTAGTCCGTTAAAACTACTCGCTACCTCTCCTCCAGTCCTTTTTCTCCTCTTCCATCCTCCTCCTACCTTCAACCCGCAACCTCCCTCCTCCCCTTCCTCTCCCTCTTCCTCATCCATTCATTCCCTCATTTCCAATCCGTCTCCTCCTGACTCGATCGCAGGCCGCAGACGCGCTTTGGACGAGGAGAAAGAATCTTACCGTGGGCTTCCGCTCGACTCCCTTTCCCAGCCCGCCCTATTAAAGGCCCGAACCCAGAGCTGTGAGACGGCACCACCAAAAAGGACGGTCTGCAGAAAAGTGAATCAAACGACACCTTTGCTGGTATTTCGCTTTTGCTCTCCGCCCCGGCTTGCCTTCCCCCCTCCAGCTCCTCTTTCGACGCTGCAAATTCCTCTCAATCCCGATTCGGAATTCAGTCCTATCCACTCCCTCCGTCGCCGTCTACCGACTCGCTCCGCTCCCTCTTTCACGAGACGACTCTGGGTGCCCTTCCCGAGACTTCTGCATCGACGTCTTTTTTCCTTGACTCTCCGTCAGTCCTAGTCTTGTCAACTCTCGACCCTCGAGCCAGTCACCAGTTTTTTTTTCCTTCCAATAGTGGATCGTTAAAAAGGATACCTCTGATATCCAGCCTCGGAGCATAAGAGAATTTGCAACCGACGCACTTCTCAGCCAACCCCCCAACCACCATCGTTGTGTGTTACCCGGTCTCTTGTGTCCTCACCCAACAGGTTCAGCAACCAACTTTCCATCCCGTGTGAGCAGGTACGTTGCTGGTGGATAGTCGTATAGCAATTTTGTCATGGAGCAAAATCTAATGCTCGCCCTCTTTCTAGCTGCATGCCGAGGATTCACTCCCGCATACCGCCGCCATCTCCACCGCGACCTCAGTCCTGAAGTTTGCTCTGTGGGAGACGTTAGCTCGTTGTTCCCACTCGATCTCAGGACATTGTCTCACTCTCGGAAGCCTTGGCCACATCCCCGATCTGTGGTGGTAAGCCTCCCTCCCTCCCTCCGCACCCAACCCTTTCCCGTGCCAACACGCCTCTATCACCCAAGGGATACCGCACTAAGCCCGCAAACTGTTCCACCCCTGGACTCTGCATGACCTGTCTTGCTTTCTCGGGTCTCCCACGCAGTAGAACTATACGCTGATACGTATCCCCTCCTTCTAGAGCCCTTGAGTCGACCTCGTTCTTAAACGACCCCTTTTCCGATCCCTTTCCTTGCCTCCACCCATTCATTGTCTTCATGCTCCTGGCTTCGTTTACCAGCCACGGTCACTCGTTCTGTTAATCTTTTTCACCACGCTCTTTAATATCTTAATACCCTAATACCTCGGTGTGCATCACTCATTCACACATCCGAGCCAATCGCTCATTCGATCGTCTCCGACCAAGCTTCCTGGGGAACTTTAAACAGTCTCTCTTTGACCTCAACACACCAACGATTCCATAATATCGCATCGTTTTACACACTGCCCAACATGGCGCACTCTCACCCCGATAACACCTTCTTCGTTGAGTCGGATGAACCTCACCACTCAAGGATGAACCCCCGCGACGCCGCCAAGCTGATTGCCCGCAACCGACAAGATATTATCGCCGGCGAGCTGTCCCGGTTAGCAGGCGATGAGTATCTGGAGGATATCATGCAACACATGAGGCACATGGAGGCAAGTCTCACCGCTCCCATTCTCTGCTTCCATTTTGCGCTAACCTTGAATAGGATGAGACCCTTCCCGATGCCAGCCTCATCGACATGCAGCGCGAGATCCAGTGGTTCATGAGGCCCTACCTCATCGACTTCCTCATCGAGGCCCACGCCGCCTTCGCCCTCCTGCCCGAGACCCTCTTCCTCACAGTCAACCTCCTAGACCGCTACTGCTCAAAGCGAGTAGTGTACAAGCAACACTACCAGCTGGTTGGCTGCGCTGCCCTCCTGATCGCTGCCAAGTATGGTGACAAGAAGGACCGCGTGCCTCAGATCCACGAGCTTAATAATATGTGCTGTGGCCTGTACGACGCCGGCATGTTCACCCAGATGGAGATGCACGTCCTCAACACCTTGGAGTGGACCATCGGTCACCCAACCGTAGACTTCTTCTCACAGCTCATGGCTGCTGAGGAGGGTGACGACCGGGAGGTTGAACACATGGCCGCCTACCTGAGCGAGATCGCCCTCTACCACCGAGACTTCGTATCCACCAAGCCCTCAATCATGGCCCGAGCCTCCCTCGCCCTTGCACGAGCTATCCTCGGTCGCGCCGAAGTGAACGATGGAGAGTGGGATCACACCGAGAACCTCACCCTGCTCACCCTATCCCACCACCTCCACCAGCCCTCGCCAACTCTCGGACGCAAGTACTCCACCCCCAATCTGTCCCGTGTCTCTCAGAAGCTCGCCGACTTCATGGCTGAACAGGCTGCCATCGCTCGTCGCACCGCTAACCCCCCCTCGCCCCCAACCGAGCCTACTGCCAAGCACTCCAACATCTACAGCACACCGCAGAAGGGCCACAGTGCGATGGGCTTCGACGGCTACCTCACTCCCCCCATTACCCCAGACGGAAATTGCATAGTGGGCAACAATCACAACATGGTCAAGGAGACTTACCACCAATTACCTCCTCGATGCCCTGTGACACCTACTCCTCAACACCCCAGCTCCGTTTACGGCCAGCATACTCAATACCCCGGCTACGTGGGACAACATGGCATGCACCAGCAATAGCATGGTTGGTGGAACATGCTTCACCCCAGGTTTCTGTAACTTTACGTCAACACTCAAGGCCTTGTTGTCGCTCGACCAACCCGTGCGGCAAAGGCCCAGCTCATTTGTTCACAATTCCTTGACCCAACATTCTCGCACTTGTTTTGATGCCACTCGAATGGTAACACAACAGAATGATCTATCTCTCATCTACGTCTTGGCATTTAGCGACTGCTTTTTTCTTCTTTTTTCCATTGCGAACCCAAAATTCTGCAAGTCCTTCGGCACCCAAAAAAACGGAACCCGGATCATACCCCTATTTTCTTTTTTTTCTTTTTCTTTTCTACGGCAAATTTTTGGCATGTTATGGCCTCTCGATGATTTGTCCCCTTTGGTTCAGGGGAACTCATGAGGAAAGCGGCCTACGTGAAGAAGCAGCGGGGTTACCTCTTGGAGGAAATGTTTGAAGGAATAGAGTACAAAGGGGGAGCTTGGCCGGCCTCGATACGGGAACCACCGAGAATGCACGAAAGGAAAGAGATCCCTCTGCGACGGAACAAAAAGGATACCCACACATGGGAGGAACAGGGATGGCTTGCATTTTTTTTTGAGAGAGGCAAAGGGGACGAAAAGTCCGGCCTCGGTCTGGTACGATGAGGCGGTCGATACTCTTCGCGACACAGCATAACGACTGTATAATTCTTTCGGAGGTTAAATGAGGGACGATGAATGTTAGCCGGGCACGGCAACGTCGTCCCGGGGAAGGGACTTTGGCGCAAGTTTGTGTCACATTTGGATCCACAGAGCAGGCTCGTCTTGCTCTGCTAACCTTCTCCCGAGCCCCCGTCCTGTGTATAGGTAGTTGTAACAGGCACAAAAAAAGAAGTAAAAATCTCTTCATCTGATGCTTTCCCACTTCAATGTGACTTGCGAGGATCAATGGAACGAATCCAATGCGTGGCGTCAATATAATGCTCTGATATACTATCCATGCTGTGCTTGTTATTACCACAATGTGATTTAGTCTACTACTTTGGCCCCATTGAGTTATACTGTTGGTTCCTGGTCCTGGTAAGGAGATGCAAAGGAAGGCGGGAACAAAAAGAGACTCCTTTATCTGTCAAGTATTTTCCGAAAACTGGCCTAAAAAAAACTGCCGTCAAGATAACCAAAAACAGTCCGAGGAACGATCTAGATTTAGTCGGACGCAGAGGCGGTGACGTCAAAAATTGTCATGTGGAGATGGTGCAATCTCGGGCGCAGCCAAACAGCTGCGGCAGAGCACAGGCGCTAAAGCGTCACCGCCAAAACCCTCTGGCGGTCGCCGTTTTAGGGACGTCAATATCTTGTATCCTCATTTCGGGCCCCTGAATTAGACGGGCGGCCCCGTGATCCCCTGGTCCGTGTGCGTGCGTCTGTTGTGTGTTGGCAAGGACGCGTCGCATATGCAAGGAGGGAGCCTCTGCAATTTCAACAAGCCGTCAGCGCGCGGGTCTACGATGGGTTGGGGTTGTGCCGATGTGTTAAAACTCATCGATAAATTTAGGCTTGGGGGAGAACCGTAATTGCCCATTATGCTGGGTGTGGAGTTTTTTTTGGGGGGGGGAGGGGGAACATGGATTAAGGATTATCTCTGCACAGCTGATCCCATGACTGCCAACTCAGCAATGGCACGAGCATTTCGTGACAATCTCCAATTTCCAAGGTCATGGATAGAAACATGTTGGGATGAACTAAATGGTCTTGGCGGGACAAAGAGGGGGAGGGCATGGAAACGAGCGAAGAAGCCTTGTGGAATACTCGACTTGTTTGTCGTGTCCAGGGTAGGTCTGCCACGCAACGCCAAAGCTCGGCCGAGAGGTTGAGCCCGCCAAACCGCGGATCTCTCGGCGCTTCCTGGAAAACATTGGGCGTGTGCATGCAGGTTCGTTCATTAAAGGATGCACCTCGTGCTGCTCCCATACAGGACGGTATATGTGTTGTGCGTAAGTATGCAGATGCACGTCAGACGCCATCTTGTTGATTAATATCGTGGATACGATAGTTTTGCAAACCACCCAGGAAATTCGATGGGGGTTCTTCCCTGCTCCTAGTCCCACTGATTCCTGCCGTCGCACGGCCCCGTCTGGGTACGTGTTTTGTTGCCCACACCCCCATCGTTTCGTCCTTCCTAATGCGAAAGCGAGCTGTGGCGTAGATTCTCGGATTGACCTGAGCCACATCAAGCCACGATCAGACACGGATGAGGTTTAGTGTCATAAGGCTGAAAACCATCTTTGACTGTCCAGGTTGGAGCCACCGGATTGGCCAGAATTTTTCACTCTTTTTTGGTAGCACCACCAAAAGTCTGTTTCGCGGTCGCGAAACAACGGCACGTTCGCATCAAATATTCGGGAGCTGCCGTACGTTCACGCCCGCCATGTCTGTCACCCTTCACACGTCGCTAGGCGACATCAAGATCGAGGTTTTCTGTGAAAGCGTCCCCAAGACGGCAGAGGTATGTCCGCAGTTTTTAGAAATCCCACTCCAGCCTCGTCGCGTGCTAATGACATGCGTCAGAACTTCCTCGCCCTCTGCGCATCCGGTTACTATGATCAATCTCCATTTCACCGACTCATCCCCAATTTCATGGTCCAGACAGGTGGCCCAGCCACGCCATCGCCCCCGGAGAACCCCAAGGGCGGACGAAGCATCTGGGGCGGTGTTTTTGACGACGAGATCCGGCCCACACTCCGCCACAACGCGCGCGGCATGGTAGCTATGGCCAACAAAGGACCAGGCACCAACGGCTCGCAGTTTTTCATTACGTTCGACAAGGCGCCTCACCTGGACGGCCTCAACACGGTGTTTGGCAAGATCATTGGTGACGAAGGACTGGCCACATTGGCTAAAATGGAAGCTGTCGAGGTGGATCGGAAGAACCGGCCCAAGGAACCATTCAAGATTGAAAAGATTACGATTCACGCGAACCCACTTGCGGTATGATTTACAACTCGATACAAAGAGCACTGGCCGAATAGCAGTCAACAAAGGGTACTGTGTTGTGCACCACCATGGGGCATTGAACGACATTTGATGAGGCAGGAGTTTGGATATTTATTGCGCATATATCAGATCTATGACGGCCAAAGATGATGGCGAACGAAAAACACCAACCCGTATTAGGCTATGTCAGTCTATCCGCCACTGCAAATTCTGGGCCGCGCCTTTGATCATACGAGTTCCGGAAGCCAGCTCGGCATCTGAGGTTGAGACCCAGATCATGTCTCGCCAACCTCTTTTTTCGATCTGCTTCATCATTTCTAGGACTTTGGGCCTAGAACGTCCATGAAGCCTCCGGGTGCTGTGTATCACATTTTGGCCCCCAATGTCTTCAATGTTCAACACCCAGGCCCGCTGATCCTCCTTGTAGGGCGGGAACTCCCGACCCCCGTTAGTGTTAGTATGGCTGGCAATGACCTTGTGGAGATGTTCCCAACCAGATAGCTCCTCCTCCTCCTCTTCCGCCACCTTCTCTTCTTCTCTTTCGCCCCTCACTTGGCTCATTCCTAACTTCCCTTTGAGCAACGGCCAAAATAATGACTCGCAGCTCCTCACGCAGTTGCGGTGGACGATATACAGTTTGCCCTCGAGCATTAGGCGGGACTCTTGCCTGCGTCTCAGAATCCTTTCCTCGATCGCATCTGTTTGTTCCATCCCGCAGTCACAGTAACGCGCACGAGCTGAGAGCGGCGACGAGCTAATGGCACTGGAGAATCTGGCCCTCGTGGTTCCGGGTTCTGAATACTTGGCCTGCCCCTGGCCATCAACGAGAACTGAAGAGCGAGGCTGACCAGCATCGCCATCTTGCGTATTTCTGGGCATAGCTGAAGGCTGTCTGGCATCTTGAAACGGAGTGTAATTATTTATGGAACGGTACCATTCCTTGGTTGAGTGGATACGAATTGCATATGACACCCGGCGCCTTTTTGGCTTGGTTCCGATTGAAATGTTTAGTCTGGGAGGATTAGGCGTATGATAACCAGAGTAATAACCTAGAAGTAAAAAATCCAACAAAGTCATCTAAAAAAACCTCTGGCGTTGTTGAGCTGTCAAACTAGGCGTTGTAAATTGATTCGTGCGACCTGCAACCCTTGCACTCATATACAAATCAGGGTCCTTTGTTACCTATAGAACATTCGACTCGATCGCTTTTACTTTGATCGCTCAACCGACACTGGCTTTCAGCACCACACAAAGAGCGGACAGTGACCAGAATTGCTGGAACATAGTCTACAATACTACCTGTGAGTGATTGTTCAACGCTCCGCTGCATGGGACCCCAAAGCGACCTCACATCCCATCATTTATTGTCAAGAGGGGATAGAAACGATACCTAAATCGGTATATTCACCCAACTATAATCTCTGAGGGTTTTTTGATGTATTTTTGTTGGGATTGATGCGCAGTGGGCAGAGTCAAGTATCGCCACCACAGACATTTAGGGTTGGATTGTTCGGCTTTTCCCGGCGTAAGAAGCTGTCCATCCTAACGGCATTGCGGATAAGATTCAACACATTAGGCTGGAATTTTAAAGCAAGTTTGATCCCGGGGATTGAATGGCGAGGGAGGCACAGAATACTTGGCTGGCAAGATTTTCTAGAATTCATCTGTTGATGTTTGCGGTGCATTCCGAGCATGTCATGGACCATGCCCATGCCGCTTCTGGTAGTACGGATGATCGTGACGAGTCTCTGTAATGAGAAAAAAAAGCAAAAGGGATGTTCTCTTTCTTCCTTCCATTTTTAAAAAAGAACCTACTCTTCATCGTTCCCTTCAATCTTCTCCCGGCACATTCTGAGTCAGGGGTGTGGAACGCGGTTGGCCTGGACCACTCCATATTTTTACTCAAAATGGGCTCCCGTCGGCGCTACTTCTGGAATATGAGCGCATAAGTTCACTGCGAGAGGGAACAAACTATAACCACCCCTTTGGGGCTACAAAAGAACAGCATCAAACAGAGCGACAAGTCAGAGTTTGAGTGGGCTGTATCCATTCTTTTGCCCAAGGGCACGGAATGCCACGAGATCCCAAGGGGTGCACTTTGCAAGCAGCTGGCCAGCAGTCCAGCAATCCAAGATGAATGCAGCTTCTGAGGGAGAGCAATTTCTCTCCTGGCCATCTCTGGATTACCTTGTTTGCCCGATAATCCGAAAATGGCTCGAAAATAGTTTGCTTCTCATACATGGCGGGTAGAGCAACAACTGTTCCACAGATTAGCAAAGCTTGCTGTCTTGAATTGTCTGGAGCAGGGTTTTGAGTCGCAGCTTCTCGCTTGCACGCTTCTCCATTCCTTTGCGCGCCACGCTCTCTTTGAACCAACGCCCCCCAAACTATTGGGCAGTGTCATCGAGCCGAGGTACAATTTGTATGCCGTTAGGAGGTAATTTGCCCAGGAACGTGTCTCGGGGAAGAGGTCGCATGTAACAACCCCTCAAGGAGGTCATCTTGAAAGCCCCACAGACCGTGGGACTTGGCCTGTACTCATACCAGAAACATATATTGAGACACCATTTTAGAGGCCAGATGATGTCAATATCATGCTATAATTTATGTTCTTGTTGGTTGGTATTGCCTGGATAAAGATATTTGTGGTAGCAAGCGTGTTGCTACGCCCATCAGTTGACAAGTCGGGGCAGCCCCTCCCCTGATGGGTCTTGTATACATATATGTGCCACAGCGTAATAGTAGCGACTGCTATTTATTTTCATACATCTCATGTCTCAGGGATCAACCGAATGTTGCAGCGCCCGGCCTATTGGAACAACGCCCAATGGCGCGAGTGCTATTACAAGTGCTTCTATCATTACCTAGAAGTGTTTACGAAATTTAATCAAGAAAAAAAAATAGACACAAAAATTATATAATAATAAAATTAAAATTAATCATCTTGGTATTTTGTAATAAAATAAAATTTCTGATATTGGCACAAGGTGGCGAAGATGGTGAAATAACCTTGAGCTTTTGGCCTGTAATGTCATCATGCTGCAGTGTTAATGCCATTACTTTTTTATCCTATGGATAACCTGCATCTTATACTGATTTAATGTGTAATTTTTCAAGACTTGTCAACAATGACTCAGTATGGTTTCATTAAATGCTCCGGACTGTTTAACAAATGGAATTAATAGTTGTAGTATGGTATAATGATCAACGCCACCAACGCCGCATCCCTGACATCTTTATATCGGACCCAACCCATCCCTAAATATTTCGTCAAACCACTTTGGGCTATCTGGGCCATCCCGACAGATATCCTCGAAGGACATCTCGGGGAGCCCCTTTGACACCATGGTGGAGGTAAACTTGCGCGGTCTTCGCTTTTTTAACTCTGCTGGAAGGCGATGGTATGTGCCGTGTGCATTGCCCAAGGGTATTTGAGCCAGTGGCGAAAGATTCTCGGGAACTATGAGGTGGTTTTTGAGAAGGACCCGGAGGTGCGGGAAGAACCAGGTGTGGTCCCACCAATCGTGTCGGTTGTTGGAGTCTTCTTCTCCTAGGGCGTTGTGGTGGATGATTGCTGGGACCGCCTGGCTAAAGTAGTCGGCGTATAGCCGCGTTCTGCCCCAATCGAGAGGATTTGGCAGCGTAATATTTAGTTTTGAAAGTGGGTGAACGGAGTGTTTGATATCAGCCGGGACTCCGGTTAGCCGCACAGGCTCGATCCCCAGCTTTGTTGAAGTTGTGTTGATGTGCGCTTGGTCGTCCAGGTTGATAAACTCACCGTGGATATCTTCAGCGGCGATAGGCAGAAAGATGTTTTGGAAATAATCTAGGCCTATGTGGAACTCATGGTCCGTAACATTGGGTTCCTGGGACATCTTTGGGTTCTCCTTGGGCTGCTCCCGGTGCCACTTACGCCACTTCTCTTGCTCGCCAAAGAGCTCACCTAGGAGGGCTTGATCGGGCTGGGAGTGGTGGTCCTTGACTCGTCTCATTCTCTCTCGGGCCCGGCGCAAAAGGTGTTGAATGTCAGAGGCAGGGCCCATGATGGTACCCGAATTGAGGAACTTGGGCCGGCTTAGCGAATCCTTTTCATCATTGGTTGAATTTCCATACAAGTCCGGGCGAGCAGGGCTCTCAGGGACCATGTCGCAATGGAGATTGCGTTTGTAGGAGCTTGGTTGGCACCTCTGCTGGGATGTGGCGACAATGGTTTGCATCATGGGCATTTCTCCTGGAAATCCCCACTCCGAGGCGAGCCACTCATTTGCAAGCCGGTTTGTTTCAAGGTAACGCTGGATGAGGATGTTTGGCGGCAATTGCCACCAGACGTCGGCTGGGTCCGAAAGTATGACTAGATCATTGTGCAGTAGACTTTCGTTCTCGTGAGCGCCAGGGCCTAACATTTCATCGAGGTACTCCAAAGCGGATGCGATCTTATCCAGCCCTGCCGAATTCCTGGACCGCTTCTCTCCCCAGGGTAGAATGATGGGACTTGGATATCCGTTGGCCATTGCGCTGAATATGACTTTGCATAAATCCGGACCGGGACCTTCTGCTGCGAGAAGGATGATCAGTCTGTAATCGCCAGGTACAGGCGTGTGTAAGTTGCCCATGGGTTGTGGTTTAGGCCCTTTAGATTCTTTGTGTATGGTATTCTCTCCTGGTCTCTTGAGATTCTCCGGCGCAATTTCGTTGCCACTGGGTATTTCCCCAGTGGCACTGGATTCGGTTGCTGAGTTTTCGGCTTCAGATGGCGCAGAGTCCTGCGATGGATTCTCGTGGATGGGGTCATTCGAGGAGTTTTTGGTCGGGTCTTTCGGCTGTTTGAGAGGATCCTTTGATTTATGTTGGAGTGGTGGAATGGACGACTGGTCGGGCGATTGTTTAGCATGTGGTTGCTTCGGTAGTTCAGAGCCATGTTGAAGTTGTAGCTCGGTCGGTGGCTCGACGGTTGGTTTAGCTCCTTGTTCGATTGGTTGGTCAAGCGAGTTCCCGGCATCGACTATCATAACTTTTGGGTAATTTTTGACATAACCATGACGCTATGGGGTATTGTGTCATTATACCGAGAGGGAAATAGTTGTCTCTGTTGATAGTAAACTTACCTCGATAAATGCCAATGTCGAAGATGTAAGGACCAACACCGACACAAATACCAATAGGACCAGCCTCCGGGTTGATAATCTGAGAAGAAATATGGGCACTCGCAAACAGTAGTAGTAACGCCGCACCTCCTTTTCCCCGAAACCCGAGCCTTGACCACCGGGTAATATGTATCGTGACCTTTCTGTTGCGATCGATCCTAACATCTTTGGATGTAGAAAGGACACACAATATTAAGAAAGGGAAGACTGGGCATATGTGTTACTACCCACATGGAGGGAGATATATAACTTTCTGTACCCTAATACAAGGGAGGGAAGAAGAGGGTGGAATGGTACCCTTCACAGGTCGCGTGTCTCGCAATTTGCCCCATAATAAACAAAATTTCGCTTTCTTGGATGATGGTCAAGGGTCGTTCGGAATGCCAGGTGTGGTGTGGCTAATTAGGGAGCTTGCAGTCCCGGAGCGCCTCTTGGCCATTTGAGTAGACAGACATGCCTGGCACTGCAGAATGTCTAAGTCAGTGGCTCAACTATTCGACAGTGCGAAAAAAAAAAAATAGGTGGGAACGTGAGACATGAAAATTCATAAAAAAAGAAAATGCTTCTGTTGGAAATGGCATAATCAATACCGATGAAGCCCAAGTCTCCCTGTTCGCCATGGGAAGTCTTGGCTGATGAGAGCCCTGGCCTCTATAAGAAGAAGAGCTGATGCGATTTAATCATACCGGGACAGTTTATCTGTAGACATAAAATGTATACCAAGTTGTATTCATATGTTTCCAGTATCTGAAAAACGTGGAATGTATTACTTGGGCCATGGCACGAGGGGGCTGCTTCATGTCTGACGGTGTTGACAATAAACCTCGCTGCAAACACTCCGCATTTTTGAAACGCCGACGCCCCGAAGAAACTTGATGATATACAGCACCCAGAAATATTTCCCAAAAAAAGGCACCAGTTCTACTATTTTCGGGAGAATCATATGGCAAGAGGAGATTCGGTTGCGCGAGGTACCAGAACAAAATGTTGGCGGGTCGTCTCCACGTTTTTCCTAAAGACTTCAATATATCTTTTACTAATACGAAAATTAATATTGGTTTATTATATTTTTATACATTTATACCAATATAGGATAAGCACTTATGCTTACTGGATAAACGTGGCAGCATAATAATAAATCTCATGCTGATTTAGATGCTTGCTGCAAGTATCATGTGCTGTACGTCAGACATGCGCTGGGACCATTGGTCGAAGCAATGCGCTATCGATAAGAGTGGGGCTGGCTGATGCGCGACGCCAGGTGCAACCGAGTCTTGGTCTCGCTAGTTTTGTTCCGACAACAACAAAACATCTCTCACACGTCATCAACTTAGCCGATACGCCGGGAGCGCAGGGCTCCGCAGCCTCAAGATGTCTGCTATCTACAATCTCGAACCTCAGCCGACGGCATCGGCCATTCTACACACGACGCGCGGCGAACTCTCTGTTGAACTCTTCGCAAAGCAGACACCTTTAACGTGCCGAAACTTCCTTCAGCTGGCCCTCGATGGCTACTACGACAACACAGTCTTTCACCGACTGGTGCCTGGATTCATCCTACAAGGTGGCGACCCTACTGGAACGGGAAACGGCGGAGAGTGCATTTATGACGGAGGAGCGTTCAGCGGTGATCTGGATCCATGGCCCATGGACCAGCGGCAGGGAAAGAATGCAGGGTCGACCGGAATAAACTTCAAGGATGAATTTCATTCGCGACTCAAATTCAACCGCCGTGGCCTCTTGGCCATGGCCAACGAGTCTCGTCCCGATACCAATGGCAGCCAGTTCTTCTTCACACTCGACAAGACGGAGGAGCTGAATGGCAAAAACACGCTGTTCGGCCGAATCGCTGGTGACACAATCTACAACTTGGCAAAAATGGGCGAGGTAGAAGTTGACTCGGCAGAAAGGCCCATCTACCCTATCAAGATCGAGAGGATTGAGATTTTGGTCAACCCGTTCGATGACATGAAGAAGCGGACCAGAGTTGCTGTACAAACCTCTAGCAAACCGACCGCGACAAAAGACAAAAAAAAGAAGCGCAAGGGCGGCAAGCAGTTATTGAGCTTTGGGGATGAGGAAGGGGAGGAAGAACCAGTTTTCAAGAAGCCGAAATTTGACACGAGATTGGTCATGGAAGATCCCGACGAAGATGCGCAACCCAAAGAAAAGGTACCAAAACAAAAGGGAAAGAAGAAGGAGGACCCGCGACCCAAGAGCGTTACGCCACAGCCAGACGAGATGTCAGACACAAAAGAGCCGACAGCACAACACCGTCCAAAAAGGAGCCCCAGCCCACCCCCCCGTCGACAGAAGGAACTGTCGCCAGGGCCGGAGAAAACGGCATTGGAAAAGGCCAACGAAGAGCTTGCAGCACTGAAAGCGTCCATGAGACGGACAATTCACACAGAGGAACCGGAAAAGCAGGAGAAGAAGTCGGCTCTGGAGTCGATGATACCAGAGACATCGATGAGAGGGCGCAAGCGACGTCCTGGAGCCGTCAACACTTCGGCTGCCGATGATCAAAGGACGCTTCGCATGCTAAAGGCATTCCAGTCAAAGCTGGATAAAGCACCCCCGAAGAAGGACAATGAAGTTACGTTGCCCCAAAATGAGCAAGATGAAGGCGGTGCTCAAGGTCCGGACGACGAAGCCAGCCTCTGCGACTTGCACTTTATCGCAAACTGCCAGAGCTGCAACTCATGGGATAAGCAGGAAAATGAGGACAGCGACGACGAGGGTTGGATGTCACATTCTCTCAGCTTTGCAGTGGACAAGCTGGGTAAGGACTTGAGCAACCGCAAGAAGGCCGAGGAGGAGCTGGTGGTCATCGACCCACGCGAAAAGGCGCGGACGCTAAAGGAGGAAAAACGGGCACAGAGGGATGCTCGGCAGGGGAAGTCTGGGAGAGCTTGGGATCAGTCCCGGGATCAGGCAAGGAACGCGCAGATGGCACGGGCTGCGTCTCTGGCGGGGAGAGGCGCAAGATAATGGCAAGTTATACGGCAAGCTATCTGCCGTACCTTGGCTGCGCGAATTGAAAAAAAAAATTGGATTAGGGGAGCTGTCAAGATAAAAGTTTAATAGGCGGTTGTTGACGACATGACAGTGGGAAATAGCGGCGATACCCCAGCACAATGCGACCAAGCCAAGCTCAATTGTGGCCCTTGCAGAAGCTGGGTTCATTATGACGCCCACGACTTTTTTTTTTGGGGTGACATTCTTGTGACAAGTTTCCCCACTCATACCTTTTTGCTCGGGTTGGAAACGGCGATTATTCCACTATTGGTAAGAGGGCCGGATTCGGAGCCGTGGACTGTGAATGTAAGCTCCTGTTTGAACAAGCAAGAGCAGGTACATAAGGGCAATGGCTCATCAAGAGCGTTGAAGACAGCAAACCGCCCATTTTCCGCGCTAAACCCCTTAGCGGCCGCCAGGACGAAGCGAGACAACGGTCAATCGGTTGCTGCTGAATAAATACCCATGTCCCAAGTGGGGAGCACTTTCAGTCGTCAAGGTAGCCGACAGCAAGCACTCAAAGCGCTGTGCGGTGCGTGGCTTAT
Source organism: Calonectria crousiana (assembly GCA_013406985.1). NCBI lineage: Eukaryota > Fungi > Ascomycota > Sordariomycetes > Hypocreales > Nectriaceae > Calonectria > Calonectria crousiana. The sequence goes on from VTGD01000090.1 coordinate 14,821, forward strand.
CTTATCGCCATCACGTGGAATCGTGCCCAGCCCGCGCCCCTGATTGGCCCGTCAAGATTTGACAATTGATCGGCTCTGATCCAAATGCTCCCTGCGGACCCTCTCCCGCCTCTGCGACATCAAGAGAATCATCACCGACTCGCCCGACTTCACAAGCTTCGCCTGCTTCTGTGAGCTCCGGTTGCGCATCGCCTCTCTTGCCCCGGCTTTACACACCAGAATGTGTCCCGAGGCCATCCATTCATCCCGCACTTGATCGAGACACGTCCCAGGCGCCGCCCGCCAACTTACTTTTGCCTAGCACGCCTAAGCACGTCGCGCAATCCCACACCAGCTTTGCTTCCAACATCACCGCCTTTGCCTGCTGCGCTTGCGATCCTGAGCGCTCCCGCACACCGCTTTCGCCGCTGCCCTTTCCATCTGAAAGCCGATTTCTTGCTCTGTCGCGTTTCTCCTGCGCTCCCGCTCGTCTCTCGGCCCAAGAAAACCTCCCTCAACTTCCCTGCCGTGGCTCAGCTGCAGATAGCCTGCCGATCTGCCTGCTGTTCGTGTTCGATTATTTCATTTGCTGCGCTCTCCGGCCACGCCAAAATCCCATCCGCCTCGCGTTTGGTCAACGTCAATAATCCATACGCAGCATACGCGACTCGAGCATCGATTTACTGCCCCGCGACCAACTGAGCACCGATAATTTCATTTTTACCGACCGCAATTTTTCGGCGCCTCGCTGAGCGTGAACCATTGCCTGATTGGATTTTTGCCTCGTGAGGCCCTGCACAAGGCAAGCCGCAGCCTCGTTCCGCGGCTTCGACGCCAGGCATCGGTATCGAGCCTCTCAATTTTCGACTCTGCTTCTCCGCTCGTCTCGAGCGCAACTCTAGCCTTGCACGGGTCCTTACCTATGTCGGCATCAAACTCCAGAAAACGACCAGCTCCAGGTGCAGCACCGGTAGTGCCTATTCAACAACCAATGCAGCGACCGTTCGCCTCAGGGAACGGTGCGGGGGATCAGATTTTGCGATGGAACGGCATAGGCGACGGGTCTAATTTTGTCGATGGCGCCGCTGGCGCGGGCAATTCATTTGGTCTGGTTCCAGCCCAGCCCCAGTTCCCTCAGACAGTCTCTACCCCATCCAACAGCCTGGCGCGACGCCAGATGAACCAAGCCCTCATACCTACCAACCCACGGGCGGGGTTTGACGCCTCGGCGGATCCGTGGGCCAACTTCGTGGGAGATGACAACTCCTTGCTTCCGCAAAACAACACGGAAACCCTCAATGAACAAGACAACATTGAAGCGCTGGAGGAGCTGGCGCAGAAGGCCAAGCGGGAGGCTCAGTCGAAGCGCAAACAGATCCCGCCTTTTGTGCAGAAACTAAGCAGGTAAGTTTTGACTCTCCGCGTCCTTGCACTGCACGCATATTGACAGCCGTTTAGCTTTCTTGAGGAACGCAAGAACGAGGACTTGATCAGATGGTCCGAGAAGGGGGATTCTTTTATCGTTCTGGACGAGGATGAGTTCGCCAAGACATTGATCCCTGAATTGTTCAAACACAACAATTACGCTTCTTTCGTCCGGCAACTCAACATGTATGGGTTTCACAAGCGCGTAGGTCTCTCGGATAACTCGATGCGGGCGAGTGAGCGCAAGAACAAGAGCCCAAGCGAATATTCTAACCCCTACTTCAGACGGGGGCATCCCAACTTGCTGTGGTTGATTAACAAACCCAAGAGCGGAAGCAAGGCCAAGAAGGGGACTAAGAACGCCGAAGGAGAGAATGACAGCGAAGAGGAAGTCCCAGGTGAAGAAACGCTCGGCCAGGGGCTGGGCACATCCAATGTGCCGACAGGCAGGTCTCTGCCTGCCACTGATTCCCAGCCACTGCCAAAGAAGGAGATGGCCGTTATAAGAGAGGAGTTAAACAAGGTACGAGAGCAGCAGAAGCTGATCCTCAGCGCCATCAACCAACTGCAGAGGAACAACCACGACCTATATAACCAGGCCGTTTTGTTCCAAACTCAACATGACCGACACCAGAACTCGATCAACGCCATCTTGAACTTTCTTGCCAACGTGTTCCGAAAGACACTGGAAGACCAAGGGAGCAGCCAGAACGTCAGCGATATCATCTCTAGCTTGATGGCAAGCCAAGGGCAGCAGGGAGCCCAGCACGGCAGCGTGGTCGATCTCGGAGATTTCATCCAGTCCCAGATGGACCCGGCCTCATTTGGAACTCCCCACAAGAAAGCCCGCGGACTGCTCCCCCCGATCCCCAACCAGAACAGCCGCACACCTTCCACCAGGAACACATCTGTTGGGAGCAGCTCGTACCAGCCCGTTGGCCACCACAATCCTGAAATGGGCCATGTCACCGAGATTAACGAGGGGTCGCCATCCGACACGACTTCGCCAAGTCTGCGCCAGGAGTTGGAGGCAAACCCCCACGAACAAATGATGAAAATTATCAACGACCACAACGCATCCAACTCGCATGGGCTGGATCTCCCCAAGGCTGCCGAGCTCGTGGCCAACGCGCCCAATGCTCTCAATAACGCCCAACGGAGCAAGCTCGTCGATTTTATGGCCGGCCAAACATCTGCGCCGTCCTCCAAGCCCATCCCCGTTACCTCCAACCCGTCTACTTTAGATCTTCCTGCTGTGCCGTCAGCCTCGGTATCCCCGGCCCCGATCGATGCCAACCCTGCTCCATCGCTCTCGCCCATCATGCAAGCTCCCATGATGCCTCCGTCTCTCAACCAGATCAGCACAAACCAGGTTGATTTGGACCAACTCCAACGGTTGCAGCGTGAACAAGATGCCAAGATTAGCGAGCTGAGTTCGCTGCTTGGCCCCCTCAGCCCTTCCGGACACATACCGGGCATTGGCGAGGGGGCTGATGCGTATTTTGACCCTCCTCAAGTAGACCTCGACCAGTTTTTCGACAGCAATGCATTCCTCAACGAAGGCAGTTTTGGGGGGGATGGAAACGACTTCAACTTTGCCTTAGATCCCGACCCGCACAACAATTCATTGAAGCCCGACCTGGGTATCAACAGCACCCCAAGCCCTGCTGGGACTGAAGAGATACCCCGAACAGATATGGGGTTCAAGCCCAGCCCAGAGCGTGGGGTTAAACGGCAACGCGTGGGTTGAGTTAGAAACAGGATCAAACCTGTCCTGCACCAAGGACAAGGCACGCATCATCCTTTTTCAGCATTATTTTCTGCTCACCCAGACGTAAACGCCGCGACCCAAACAAAGTGGCCCTCTCGCCTGGGAGATACTTTTACAAGAATAAATATGGCTTTAATCCGGATTGGTTGAACGTCTCTGAGCGTCTGGTTTCTGCACGTACTTTTTTAGCATTCTATACATACCGACATACACGCAAGCACATGGAGATTTATGACATGCCCCATGCTCGTCCCGCAAAGAACGGGGTAAAGAGATGACGGAAAAGTAAATTGGCTGGTTTGGCTGACTTTTGGGAATAAACATATTGGTAGCGGAAGAGGAAACGACTGCCAGGTCTATGTTTTAGAGAATACAGAACAGGCTTCTGCAATTGACAGAGGAGCTTTTGTTTGATGCCAAGAAGACGATGATGGATTGATTGCCGTTTTGGCTGCTTTTTGCTAGTCACTTCCCTGTGGGACCAGTCGGCACCAAACACCCAGTTCTTTCGAGACTTTCCTTTGAGATGAGTAAATATTCCCATCAGCGTTCTGTGGATAACTTTTTTTCCTGTTGAGATTCGACCCGTTTTTTTTCATGGCTTGATGAGTGAGTTTGATGCCAACAATGTTGAATTTGACGAGATCAAAGAATGCATTCCCATGTACTGACACGTTTGGCGTTTTATCGTATTCAATGGCATGGAGTGTGGTGTCACCTGCAATGCTCAGCGCTGGCGTGAAACAAGGAAAGGTCTGAGTATTGTTGGGATGAGTGGGCAAAGACTGTGGCTCCTGATCTTCACGTATATACGAGCCAATCTATCCTAATACATTTTATTCGTCTCTCGTCATGAACATCTCTAATCCATGTGCAGAATTTGACTTGGGCTATCTATGCCAGACCATGCCACGCTCAAGTCACCCAACCAAAGCCATGATGAGCCCGATGAAACCAACACGCCATCCGTATCAAGTCCGAGAATCCTGCTGCTGAAATTCCTTCAAGAACCCGCTCACGGCTGAGCATGAGTTACCCCACTCAGCGATAGTTTCAATGTTGCCGGACTCTACACAGATGCACAGCTGAGCCCGGTACATCATGTCGGGGGGCCAACACGCAGCAGGAGTCAGCATTGCAATGAAGGCCTTGCGAAGACCCTGCATCATATCTATTTCTTGTTGTAAATATTCTTGAGATGCCCACATAACCTCAAAGGAAAACGATGCACCATAACCCAAGTCCCTGGCCGCCATACGTGGTGGAGGAACACTCTCGGGCATATCTCCAGGCATGTCTTTGGTGATTTTGGGCAATAAGCGCATGAATCTAACCGTATCATTGTATTGTTCTTGCGACAAGATTCTCATGAGGTTGCCGAAAATCTCCGGATCCCCCACCCCACTGATCACATAGTCTTTAATCTTGTGGACAAAGACACCCGCGGCGTTGTATGCCTTCCGGTACAGCCGGACTTGTAGATTGTGTTTTGTAACCAGACCTGTCAGGTTCGCGTCCATGATGCTTTGCGGATGGGGTTGGTTTTTAGAGGATTAGCTGTGCTTGATCCGTTAGTCTCGCAACATCTCGTTCGCGCTGAAGGACATGGCTGCACCTCTGTAACAACCTCTAGGGCTTTGGATCAAGTGTTTGAAGACAACAGTCAGAAAAGTGCATCGTTTATTGCGCCGGGGAGCTTGTTCGTGGGCCAACAGCGGCAAAGCAAGACAGAAGTTCTTTGGTGGTGATGGTGATGAAATTACATCCATTTACGGAAATACTGACCGGTGAATGTCAGAATCAAAAGCCACGGACGCCTACTTGGCATGTTAATACTCTTCAGCTCTGGTTTCCTTGCCGACCTCTTGGAAGTTGAGGCAGGAGCCTTGAGGGTGACGCGGCAGCTGCCAGACGTCCAGGGAGAAAACATTGGATCCTGGTCTATGAATCACTGCAAAGAAAGCGCCCAGGGACCAGAAAGCGGCGGCGATTAACATGTTTCGATCCGCGATATATTTGCGCTGACGACGATAGTGGTTGACAACAAACTTGATAGACAAGAGCATAGTAGTTGAGTAGAGGTTCACACACCAAGCCCTATATACTCTCTGATACTCATACAATCTATATATGTAGGTTTACCATTATAAAATAAAAACTCGACGTCTTACTTTATTGCAGCGTATATTCTTTCCCATCTGAGCGGGACAAACCCTGCCTGACGAGTAGATGGAGGCACGGCGCGTAATTGTAGCTTGTCCTCAATGCCCGCATTTTCGGCTCCGTCGAACCCACTTTGTTCCGAGAACTCGAGTAGCTCTAGCGCCTTTCTGAATTGTTTGGATATAGTGACTAGCTAACAAAGAAACGAACCGCTATTCGATAGTGAATGATCGAAAGGTTCGTCGGAAAATCTTCACCGTCTCTTCCTTTTACCAGCCAAACCTCAAACTGTTTTGCAGGCCTTTCATTTCCGCCAGTCACACTCTTGCAAGACGCAGACCATCCCGAGGCACCATCCATCATCGGGGCAGAGTCTATTATGCTACCTCGGCTTAAAACAAGTACATGCCAATTGGTAAACATGCGTGGCTTGTCCTACCCTAGACCCAAAAACATCACGGACAAGAGATGACCGGAAGCAGAAACCTCCAAGCCTTATTTCTTAGCGTTCTTCTCCGCCGTTTTCTTGGCCACGATGCTGTCGATGCGCTTGAACGACGGGTACCCCTCGAAGAAGCAAGTCAGCTGCCACCCCCACCAGGGACCCGAGAACCTCTCGACGCCGTGCTTCTGTAGGCGGCCCTCGAAGACGTAGCACTCAAACAGGTGGATGGCGACGACGGGCCAGAAGATGGACCTGACGGTCCACCGGTACCACTCGGCGCCGCCGGGGAAGTAGGCGTCGACCAGCGGCCAGGCGGGGCTCCCGGGCGCGACCCAGGGCAGGGTCACCGCGCAGAGGAAGTAGAAGACGACGGAGCCGAAGACGACGACGCCGAAGCCCTGGGGCGGCGTGTACGAGGTGATGACGATGTCGCTGAGGCCGAGGGCCTCGCGGGCGACGACGGCCATCTCGATGATGCGGCCCTTGGCCTCGGACCAGGCCGCCAGCGGGGGCTCAAACGGCACCGAGTAGTTGCCGCCGCGGGCGCTGAGGCTCATGCCCTTGAGGTCCAGGTCGCGCATCTGCGGCGACGAGGCATCGCCGGCCGAGCCGCCGGCGTAGTGGCGGATGTAGTAGGACAGCTCGCGCGTGTGGTCCCTGTTCATGTGGGAGACGATGCGGCTCTTCATTGCTGCTTCGGCGGACGCCATTTTTTTTCTTTCTCTTTTTCGCGCACGAGGACGGCTCCCGTCGAGGCGTGGACGGGATGACAATGGAGAGATGTAGTCTGAAAGGTGACAACCTGGTTGTTGTTTCGTTCCGCAGGCACGACGGGACGTTGAGAGTGGAGCGGTCTGGGGTGATTAGCCCGCCGACCCCGGTCTACCCCCCTCTCATTTATATAGTTTGAACACCGCATGCGTGTTGAGCACCTGTACCATGAAGCAATTGTGACATCCTTTTTTTTTATGACTCTGGTGATCAATTACATCTACTCTTTCTCTATATGGGAAAAGACTGAAAACTATTCTAGGGTATCTATCCTGCGTTGCCCAATCCAACCAACCACCCACCCGAATGCCTTTAGGGTGTTGTGAGAAACTTAACACCGCCCAGCATTAGAAAAAAAAAAATACAGCGAGCCTGCCCAGCAGCGAATGTAACATATTTGGGTATCTTGAGTTTTCCCCTTAGTGCTTTTTCCTTTTCACCCTTGCTCAACTCCAGTTGCGCTTTGCGCATCATGGGCTGAGTGGGCCTCCCATCGGCTTGACGATGTGACCAGTTTCGCATTCATCCTCCTCTTCAACATCCACGCGCGTAGTCGTCGTCGTCTTGACACGAATACCAAGCCTATCGCTCACGTGGGAAATAACAGAGAAGCTGGAAAACCTGTGCCCCCCCTTGATTTGTGTCCAGACGTTTCCTCTGGATTTATCGGCGAAGCCCGTGTCCAGCTCGATTTGGCTCTCCGTCATCCCACCCTTTGCTGAATAAATGGCCGTGGACTCGCTTGAATTTAACTTGGTTTTGAGAGGGGGTAGAGGCTTGTCTGTCGGACGGCGGCGAAGTGACTTTGACTGTGGCGCAAGGGCGGCCCGTTTTCGCGAATAGGTGGTGGGGATGAGCTTTCCGATGCTGGGGAGGCATGCGATGATTATTAATGTAGAAATCTCAATTCCTGTCCAGATAACGTGGTCGCCGTACTGCCAAGGTTCTTTTGAGGTTGCTCCCATGGACATGAAGACGCGCAGGCGGAGGCAAGACATGGCCAGAGCCAAGCCTCCAACCGCAAACACAACGACGGTTCCAATCTTCTTGAAGAAATTAAGGCTGAGGCGGGGCAAGAGAGGTAGAGGAAACGCAATGAGGAGCGAATTTTGGCCGATATCAAAAACTTGTTTGGCGTAGGCAAGAGTTCGAACGTTGACGCAGTGGCCGGGCTTGGAGTTGGGCAACCATCCCTCCCAGTTGAATTTGACGGGGGTGCACTGGAGCGTGAGAACAAAAAATAGGACGAGTGAAGGGATGGCAATGAAGGCCATTGTCATGTAGGCGGCGATCTTGACGCGAGTGCCGGTAAAAGCTCGCAGGTAGATGTGGACGATGGAGATCTTGGAGAGAGCTAGACATAAGAGAGCAAACTTTTCTGCAGCAAATAGGATCTTGTCCAAAAAGATTAGTCGCCGTTGAATGCAGATTTAGACACTAATGAAAATACCTCTAGCGCTCTTGACATTTCTCGAGAATTCACTTTTGCCGGGTTGGCATCAAAAATGTTATATTGCACTGTGGCTCATCGTTAATGCTGGAGAAGTCGGGGCTTGGACGGGGGAACTCACCAACATGAACGCAGAAAACATAAATTGTATAAAAAGTCTTGGCGCAACGGTTAGTTTTAGGCGAATCTTCTTTCAGCGATCGAGTTTCTCACATACCCCGCATGCGAGCATCATGTAATCGTCTCGGTGAAGCCCATCAGGCGATCTCCAGCCAGAAAAGAACCGTAGCCAAGGGCAGACCCAGGCTACAATCTCGGCCACGAGGATTAAGTAGAACCGCTTCCCCCATGTTTGCGTCGGCTGGTCGCAAAGGGTGGATTCGGCTTTGATTATTTCTGTTTTGGGTCAGCGTTGAGACGCCCCGTTGGGGGGGTTATTTGTTTGGGGTCGTACTGTAACGGTCAAGGGTGGAACATTTCTGAAGGATGCAGTCTTGCGTCTTGCTCCAGATTCCAGTCTGGTAGCAAAAGTCTGTAATGGGCGAGGTCGAGTTGTTGGTCGATTCCCCGAGCGCAGTATTGTAGCATTTCACCTGTAGGGGCACTGTAAGTCTTGTGGTCACAGTCGCTTCGTGTGTGGGTGAGGACGCACTCCACAAGCAGGCAGTCGTTCCAGCACTTGGTTGACGCCCGTGGTATCTGAGCTCGCAACGGGATTCGTCGCTACTGACAGCAGAACTGTCAGGGATAGTAACCGCGTCAACATCCGGAGATGGTTGTGAACTGGTAGAGTTGTGTTGGTGAAGGATTTGACCCCGGTGAGGCGAGAACAAAGGATCCCAATTTCATAAGCATTCGGACAGAGAGCGAGAACAAATCACCATGGATCCATCAGTTTAGAATCGGGGGGACACTCGGAAATATTTCTAAAAATTGCTGTTATGAATGAATGATCAGGGGTTCCAGAATGTGCATGGACGTTTGTTTGAGATCTCACTAGTGCTAGCTCTGGCAGCTACTGCAACGGGTGAGGTGGACCACCAGGGCCCTTGTCGTTTCCATCGGCAGTTTAACTGATGGAACAAGGCCATCAGGTATTTGCATCACGCGAACGGTTTAGCTCGACGGCATCAGACTGGTGCTTGAACCGCGAGGTAGCATTTATCAACCAAACGCGACAATGTTGCTTCTGGAGCTCACTCAGACGCCATCTCGATTACCTGCTTGGCCGTCCATATTGGTGCACCGCGGCAGTGCCTGTTGCAATACCCGCTTGGGCCTGGCGTGCTTGCAAATATTCCACAAATAGGACCCTAAATAAACTGTTGTGGCATCTTGAGCGGGTGCCATGTCAGACGTGGGGCGTGCATCAGGAGATGCATTGTGAAGGATCAAGCTATGCTGCATGCCAGGCGTCGATATAGATTGCGGGGGTTTTGTTTGTTTGTTCCAAGTTGCAAACAGCCTTATTTAGCCCGGCTGGGCGGAAAGATGGAAGTTTGGAATCTCTGCTCTCGCTATGGCGAGGGAGAGAATGAGATGCTGAACAGACCGCATCTCCCCATCTATCGTGCGACAAATCAGGCGCTAGCTGGGAGATCGTCAGTGGCTAGACGGGGGTTCGTTCCACGACAGCGGCACCCATGTACCTTGATCTCTAATTGAAACCGCCGTGCTCCCAGGTGGAGTTGGCGGCATCATGGCTTTGCTGGACCTAGCGTAATCAACAAGCGGCACCACCAACGCCTGTGACGGTTTGTGCTTATGAGCTGAAGCCCTGGGAGCTGAAATTGACGTTGAGCTTAGCCAATGCTTTATTCTTATACACGAGCGCTTCGGGCATAGGTTTGGGTCGCTAGCCTGAAAACAAATGTCACTTGTCTTGGGTGGAAATGAACAATGTTCTTTTTGGCACTTGACAGTATGCTACTTATCCAGCCCTGAGATCAGCGGCCTCGACCAAGACAATAACGTAGAAACGAGGTTGGATTGAGCTGCGCGTGCTGGACGTTATCTCTCAATGGGCCCATGGCGCCCGGGAGATGTGCATGATGCGCAGCGGAATCCTAGATAGCGTGGTGGAGAAGAGACCGCGGCGTCGGTTGGCGGTCGCTTAGCTGGCCAGAGGGCCTTTTAGACGAGTCGCTTGCATGGGGAAACGGATGTGATAGCCCTCTTGGCCTTTCAGACAAGTTTTCCCGTGGTTCATGCGAGATACCTGAAACGGTCATCGAGTATTTTATCGTCATTCAATTCCCATTCGGCTCCTAGTGTTGGTCTCCCTCGCACAAACAAAGTTAGCGTGAGAAGGGACTGGTTCTTTTTGGGCCATCTTGCAAACGCGCCAGGCGGGTGTAAGTGTTGGAAGGCATTTTGCCGCAAACGTAGCGATTGGGCATTGAGGAAATCTGGCATTTATAAGATGGAATTCGGACAGGAACCTGAGTATTTTTGGAGTTGTATCTCCAGTCTGAAGTTTGGATGCTCGCCCAGCTTGGTCTGTGTCAGTTGTTTCTAGTGTGCTTCAGGGCAGCACAGGCTGGAAACTGGGGACTCCTTCTTCAGCCGAAGCTAGAACGCGGTTTCTTTTTCTTTTCCTGGAAATCGAGGCACCCATTTCCCCTGGAATAGCATGATGATTCAGTTTCGAGCTTGGGAGCAAAAAAGATCCATCATCGTGCTTGTCAGTCACGACTCATATTGAATTATTAATGATTTAACGCGTCCAAGGATGATGAATGGCCGTTGCTTCCAGGGTGGAGGTTTTGACTGGGGTTGGCTCGGCGGAGATTCGGAGCTCCGAGGCGTTGAACACAAGAAGCGAACTGCGTGGAGCGATGCGACAGAAGGGAAGTTGGCATGGATTGACCCGCCGTCGGATGAGAAAATCCGGGGGAAATTTCAAGATGCGAAGCAGGGTCAGGATTTTGTGTTGGAAACTCAGTGGTATGATTTGTTGCCGATTTGTTTGGTCAAACTTTGGTTGACATAAAACAGAGGCTTGCGACCGACAAGCCGTGCGGGCGAGGCAAACCGCACAGTTGACATCGCCAGCACAGTTAGCGCTTAGCAGCCAAGTTGCAAGGTTGATGGTGAGCACATCTCGTAACTCCGCTCGGCGAACACACGAAATGACGCAGGTGCAAAACTCTTCAGCGGCAGTTATCAGATGAGATTGATAAAGAAATCCCTTTTCACTTGCTGAGGCCCCGGGCTGCCCCAGAAAGCGCTCTCACTCCTCCTTCGTAACTCCGAACTGCCACGCGCCAGGCAACGCTCAAGGCTCAGTAGGCTCGAACGAGGCTCCGGTTATCAATCATGACCGACCGAAGTGAGACCCCGGACTCGGACAACGACCGAAGACCTGGGTCGCGCAACGGCGACGGCCAGCAGCCCGCACGGAAGCGGCAGCGCGTCCGCTTGTCGTGCCTTGAATGCCGGCGCCGCAAGCTGTCGTGTGACCGAGGCTTCCCGTGCGAGCGCTGCATCAAGAGCGGCACTCCCGATCGCTGCAGCTATGAGTCCCGCAATGGCGAGGTCGTCAACGCCTCGTCCGGCGTCCCGCCTCCCTTTGCCCAGCTCGACTCTCGTCGCTTCGTTGACCCTTCCATGGGCCTGTCCCCCCGCGACCCCGAGTATGCCCGCCAGGACCATGACCGCATCCGCCGCCTGGAGCTTGAGATTGCCCAGCTCAAGAACCAGCTGTCGCGCCCGGGAGGCCTGGACGGAAGCACCATCGCGGGCACCACCACCTCCCCCGCGACCCAAAAGGATGACCTCAACTCAGGTGAGCCGGACCCTTCGGTCCGTGAAGTACATGAATCTATCGAGGCCACCAACATGTCGGCCGACAAAGGTGAACTTCGATTCTTCCGCGGCCGAGGATTCCGCACTCGCTACTTCGGCCCGCACAACGCCAGCATGGCCTTTGTCGAGCTGACAGGCCTGTGCCCCTTCATGAAGGAAACTGCCGATGAGTGGCTGCGGCCCGTCATCCTCCATGATCGCAAGGACCGCAAGCGACGCCAGCATGACCGTGAGAAGATTTTTGAGCAATCAGACCCAGATCTAGAAGCCCTGCTACCAAGCAGGGAAGAGGCAGATGCCCTAATCAACGTCTACCTGGAACAGTTTGAGCAGGTTCACCGCATCGTCCACATTCCAACCTTCCGCAAGGAGTATGAACAGTATTGGGAGCCCGGCTCCACGACCCGTTATGCCGCCCTCACTGCCTTGATTCTCACCATGATGGCTGTGTCCAGCTGCGTCCATACTCATGACGGCCTCAAGTTCATCGGCATGATGTCTAACGCCCGTCACTGGGCTGAGAAGTGGATCAAGGCATGCGATGGGTGGTTGGCGAAGCAAAGCCAGAAGCATCGAAGGCTCGTTCACTACCAGGTTGCTTGTCTCTTGTATCTTGGCAAGCGCGTCAACACCATCAAGAAGAAGCGGTTCTGGACCGGGGCTGGTGCTCTTATCCAGGATGGTATTGCAGTTGGCCTTCATCGAGAACCAAGCCACATGGCTGCCAAGATTACTGTGTTTCACCAAGAAATGCGACGGCGCATCTGGGCAACTGTTGTAGAGTTTGATATGCAGGCCTCGTTCGATCACGGCCTGCCCACTCTGGTCAGCCAGCTTCATTACGACACCAACGCCCCCCGGAACCTCGATGACGAAGACTTTGACGAAACCACCACCACTCTGCCCCCATCCAAGCCCTGCAAGGATTATACTTACTCGTCTTTCCAAAACCTGGCCAGACAGAGTCTGCCGCTGCGCTTGGAATTGAGCAGGCTTTTAACTGGTCCGCTGTCCGACATTGACTACGACCAAGTGATCCGATACACAAACGACTTGACGCAAGAAATTGATTCTCTCCCCTCCTGGGATACCAACACAGAAAACACTAAGGGCACTAAGAACCCCATGATTGCCTATACCCTGCTGCATGTTCAGCTGAGGCAGTATATCATCCCCCTGCACCAACCCTATCTCAAGCTCCGCAAGCAAAACTCCAAGTACCAATACTCGGAGATCATCTACTACAACGCGGCGAGAGATATTGTGCTGCTGCACGACAAGCTGTACGACCAGGGCGTGCGGTCACTGAACTTCCTCCGGGAGGATGCCCTAACGACAGCCATCAACCTCTGCAGCGTGACCATGCTTCAGCCCAGAGGCTCTACTAATATGATTATGATCAACTCCCATCACACGCTTAAATTGATTGAGAAGTGCATTTCCATGAAGGAGGACCGTCTGCTTCGGTGCGGCAACAATGAGCCATGGGGCTACTCCATTATGTGTGCCGCCCTGGGCCTGCTAGAGGCCCACCTCGGCACCAAGGAGCCCGAGGTCGCAAAGTCGACGTCGGCGGAGCGCTTCGTGAACCTCCACTACCGCCTTTTGGCAAACCAAGAACCACCCGTGGCAGGAGAACCGGTGGCGGGAGCTGTGCCGGCGATGGGGCCGGCGCCCATGGGGCCGGCGGCGCCCAACATGCCCTTGCACGATAGGCCAAAGGTAATGAACCTGGAGTTCCTCGGCAGGTCGTTTCCTAATATTGGCATCCAGTCTGTGACGCCGTTCACATTTACTAGCAACGCAACGATACCGACTGCTCCGATCGACTCCAACCAGGCCCCGTGGCTCATGGGAGGGGGAGATCCGACTCAGCCCTTCAACCTCGATCCAAGCCTCGAGCTGCTCGGGCTGAACCTAAACGAGATCTGGGGCGAGTCCTGGGAGCTTGGCTAATCTGCTTGCATCAAGACTTACATATTAATAATAATGTGGATTCTGTCACGACGGGTCAAGGGAAGCTGATGTTTGAGATTTTGTTTGCTGCGGTTTTGTTTTAGGGCGTTATTGGAGCTGTATGAGGATACCACGTCTACGTCACATCACGACTCAATCGCAAGCCCATGTCCTGAGGGCCCATGGCAACTACAGCCTTGATTCTTTATTGACATGTTTGTTGTCTTGAAAGCAAAAAAGCCATGCATTTTTCTGTGGGTCTTGAAAATGGGGCCGTCGCCTCCGCTGACAGCCAAGTTTTTTTTTTTTTTCCAGTGCACGCCAACCAACCTTGAAGGAGCCCTCCCCAGTGCATCAACTGACACATATCCACTAGTGCCCGACGCCTAAACTTAACTGACAAGAGACACACACAGCTTTAGAAGGAAATTTTAATTAAAGAAGCGAAGACAAAACTCCCTGAACCCCTGCCGCTCCACTGACACAGCCAATGTCCTTGAGAATTCATCATGAAGTACGCCACATCAAGCGCCGCGACCCGGCTCGATGACGCGCTCTTGTTTGATGCACAGCAAGACAGGATCGTCTTCGTATGGCTGGCCTGTCTTGAGCTCATGAATGTTGCGAGTGCAATAATCGACCTGGTGCCCGAGCGCCTCCACGGCGACGTGGAGACTGTGCCCACTAAGCCCTGCCGTTGGTGGAGGCATGCTGTACATGGCAGCGATTCGGTCGCGTGCCTTGCTGATTTCTTCTAGGGCGTCGAGACGACGTTTAATATCTCGAATATCACCGAATAACTTGCCAACGTACTCGTTGACCTTGGCTTGCTTTGAAATACGCTCATCAAGTTTTCGAATTTGATCGGTAAATTCGGCGGACAATTCCTCGCGAACCTGGCGGTACAGGTGGGTGTGTTCCAATGCAGCTAGCCTGTCGGTCGGTTTAGTTGCAGGGAGCGGCGGCTCAGTAGCAGTGACAGTGGGACCTTGGGTGTCGCCGGGAGTCTCGGACGGAACCACTTGCTCTTGTGCCTGGTCGGGATTTTGGGTGGGATCAGCCAAATTGGTGACATCGGTCACATTGGTGTTGCTTCCCCGCGCCCTCTCATCGGTAGCAAACGGGCTACTTGGGCTGGTAGCGGGTCGTTTGGGTGGTGGGGCATCCATGACCGGGGCTTCACCAGGGTGTTTCCTCTTGTCTGTTGAGGGGCTCGAGGCGGTGGGAGTTGTGGCAGGGACGCAATCGCTGGCTGCGGAAGCGACTGTAATGGAGGCGCATACCCTTTCCGTGGCTGTGGATGCTGGCTTGCAGGTCTGAGGAAGGCTCGCCGGCGTCGCTGCAGACCAGATATCCGTCCCGGGAAACGCTTTCTTGACAGCATTAATGAGACGAGGCCTATCCTTGAGGGTATCTTTGCCGTATATAGTGCGGAATATAATCCAATATGCCCAATTCCAACCTTCTTTGCGGTGCACGACGGCGCGCCAAATGCCATGGTTGGAGGGAATAGTTTGGCTGCTCAGAGTGGTCTTGATGAGGGGGAGGGCCTTGGCGAAAGTAAAGCGAGTCTTAGTGTCCCAATGTTCCACTCCTTCACGGATATAAATCCCAACGACCTCATTTAAAACAAACTCATCAGATGGGTCGCGGGGGACGGTGATTGGTATATCGAATTCGAGGCTAAGATCGTTCAGAACGTCACGCACGGTGGGAGCAGCGTCTTGCTCCTTCTCCTTGAGTCTGGTGGAGCGCCTGCGCGAGGCCATGGTTATCGACGAGGCGGTGTTAAGATGGGAGAAATGAAGCGAAGTAAATCGGAGTTATGGAAGCGAGAGGAGGTGGAGAAAGAAGACCAAAGGCAAAGGGTTCGATGTTGATTATGCGCGGAAATCGGAATGCGGCGCGCCGCAAGGTGGTGGCAGCTGGCAATCTTGATTTCAAGCAGGAACGATGGAGGCATGGTTTGGGTGCGCATGTAGTACGATGCGTAAATGGGAAGGAGCAACAAAAAAAAACAATTAATGACTCCAAAACAGGGTGCGATTTGCACAATCGCCTGCACGCAAGACGTTGCAGACCCAATCGGCATTCATTCTGCGCCATACAGAGCCGCATGCTCACGGCTTCTCGGGAATATTGGTGAATAATAACATAGAATGTATGGCTACTATGCACTCCCGCATCCATTCACTTCCGTAGCAGTCTTGTGTGCCAACTCACGACAACCACAAGCGCAGGATTGCAAAGAAAAAACTAGATGAAACAATGCTGGGTTTCTCAGGCAACTCTACTGGTGTGACCAACTAGCAAAGCCATGTATGAGCCTCTTTGGTGGCGGTGGCAATGTTTGCTAGGGTTCACTCGGCAAGCTGCATATTGCTGAATGTACGGCAACACTAATTTAGCTACAGTTGTAGTTGATTGGATCATTTAGCTTGTTAAAAACGGCAGTTCAAGCGCTATACAAAGCCATGTTTTTGACAGAGATCCCGACCAGCGTAAGAGTGACTGAGAAAGCGGCATCATATGCCATGTGTGCAACAAAGAGATGTGGGAGGGCACGACATGCCCGAAGTGTAGTGCAACGAGGAAGACCCCCGATCCAAAGTCGACTCCTCAAACAAGCCCGAAGGCAGAGTCCCCCAAGGATCCCAAGAAAATGAAGGAGGGCACGCAGCCATGATTGCAGAAGACGGCTTCTGCGCTCTCGCAAGATCCGCAGATGGGATTGGTCAAGGAGACATGGCTTGGTCATATTTTCTGCAAACCCATCCCATTGTTTTTTTCTTTAGCGGCTCCATTCATTCTCGGCATTGAGGGGTGACGGTTCAATTCTTGAGCCAAGCCCGTTTTCTCGGCCATGACTTGCCGATTGAGCGTCTTGCCCTGCCGATTCCTCGTCCTCAACGATCCCAGATGTCAAGAGCGGGCGCCTGCTCGCATCATCCTCTGACCTTTGTCCCCCCGGGCGGCGCTGCCCAAACCTCCACCAGCTCGATTCGCGTCTCATCATGTAGAGGCCCAGAATCTGTTTGTTTGTGTCAGCTAAGCGGCGCTCACGTTTGTGTCGACCCTCTTTCATACCTGCATCAGTCCAACCAGTCCAACCACTGCAAAACCCGCCCCCGAAACCGTCTGTAGCGAGCTTTTCCAGGGCCCTCTGCAGGCCAGAGTGCGGCCAAAGGTCTCAGCGCAATTGCTAGGTGACTTCCCAGGGAATGGGTATGCGCGGTCCTTGACGCTGTTGAGGCCGCAGCAGTCAAGCGTGTCTTGGATGCGTCGAATGTGAGTGGCGTCATGCGCGTGGAACATGGACATCCACCTGGAATCAATTTTGCACTCTAGCTCTGATGACGGGACTATTCCCTCAAACAGAAGAGTTGCGAGAATCGTGGTCACGAGAGCTTGGAGCGTCTGGAGAATGAAGGGCACGAGCTGGTGAAGTTGTTGGGCAGAGGCGCGAGACTTTCGCAACAGCCCGGGATGGGCAAATGTATTGAGAAAAGAGATTATAGGCAAGATTATTGTAAAAATCGACAGGGTTGGAGAAATAGGCAGTGAGAGGGATGTGCTCCTTGCATGAACAAACCTGGCGATAAAAGGTCAGTAAGGGGAAGCAAAAGAGGACCCTGGGCCAAACTCGTACCCTGCAATCACTACCAACACGGCGGTAATCTATTTTATGGTCAACTTGGTACTTCTGACTACATGTTGCATCGGTGACGTACAAAAAGGTAAAAGAGGGTGAGGTTGGCCATTATGCTACGACGAGTCAGAATGGTGTGTGGATGAAGAGCAGAGATGGGCTCCCTAAAACCGGGAGAAGGCCATGTTTATAACTTTAACATCTTTAGGAAAATAATTGGTCCGCCAAAATGATTTTGCCGTGGTATTGGTTCGATCATGTCGCTTTATGCAGGAGGCCCGCCAACAAGGCCCATCAGCAAGGCCTTCAACAAGGCAACGTTGGGCTGAGGATGCTACCTCGTTGCCTTGGCGAGCAGCCCGATGTTTTTTTTACCCCTCCTCATGACTCGTGTCGTAGTAAGTATATTGCAATCGGCGTAGCGGTCTTGACTGAGTCTCTGCAGACAGCAACATATTGCTTCCCGCCTAAACACCACCACACACTTTTTGTCTATCTTATGCAGCAATGGTGAAAGTTGTTGGAAAAGAATACTCTGGGTATTATAAAACCCATTACAAAAATAGGTCAACGAACAATAAGAATTATTTAGTTTATGATATGTTAAATCTGATAAATCATTTGCCGCTTTATGGAATGGCGATTTGGTGCTGTCGGACTTTGTCCAGCACTTCAACTCTTAACAGCCCTAGCTTGTCCTATCCGGAGATGGGTGCTTCAATCATCAATACAAAAGTCTTGGGTACGACTAATGGTTGTCTCTTGGTCCTCAATTTCAAAATTACGATAAGCATTTGGGGTTTTAACTAAAAAGTGAGAATCTCCCGCCCGCGTTGCTTAGCGATGGACGCTACAACAGCCTTGCGATTCTCTGTCTCAAAAAAAGGGAAAGAAAAGCCAAAACACGGATTTCACCTAATAGTCTCACCCGTAAGAAGTGAGCCACCGCATTCACGAGCAATTCCACTACCAAATTCTCATCTCCCGAATCTCGCAACCAACCACCTTTTCAATACAACTGAAATATCCCACTCGCCCACTCGCTTCCCTTTCCATTGGCTCGCAGACGGTGCGAGATCATATGTGCCACTACGAAGACACTCATACTGAAAGACCAACAAAGGGGAGACATTGCCAGATGCTAGCTAGCAAGAGCGTAGGATGGGGAGAAACGGACGTAGCAGGAAGGATGGGCATGAGCGGAAGAAGAACGAATTTGGGTGTAGAAACAAAGCAATCTGACGGAAATAAGTAAGAGAAGTTAAAATGCAAAAGCAGATGAAAAGGTCGAGGTCCTGGCCAGTTACTCCGAAGAGTACACAACTCCAAGTGAAAGAAATGGACGTTGTGCTTACGATACCCGCTGCTCACCCGCGAACGGGCAAGTACATTACTGGATTGAAAGTCACGCTAGCAGTGTAGATGTCGCGCTTTGTTGGGCCTGTGTGCACCTGGCCATCTCCTCGTGAGAGAGGGAGGAGGATAATTTTTCGGCCCTCATGTTTGCTCAGTCGCGCCCACTCATGCCGGATACCGGTACTGTATCGGCTGGATCGCTCACGCGAAGCGATTTCACGTTTCCTTTTCGTTGTGCCTTGTCCCGTAGCTCCTTCGGGTTGGGTTGTTGCTTCAGTTTGACGTTCTTACCCCTGTGCTGACGTAGATATCTCATCAGGACCTGCACTTTCATCTTCGTCGGTCAAATTTTCACCATAGTCCTTTAGATTTGATGCTGAAGAAGGCCAATAAATAGTCCTTTCTGGTCCCAGAATATCTGGTGGAGGTGTTGGGCAATATCAGCGAGTGGTTTCCACCGGATTGGCGCTGAAAGAAATGAATAGAGCTCAGCAACTATTAAATAACTAGCACGGGCAACGTATGCAGTTCTAATGCTGGCAAGTATTAACTTAGTATACACTTTTGCCTTCCTTGGCGCAGGACGATGTTCGCTGTCATCAACCCAGCCATGAAGTACCCCTAAAGTTAGGCGTGGCTTCGAATTCTAGCCTGGAGAAGATGCGTGACTGATAGCCAAATATTCTCTCTCCAAGGCCCATCTATGTTTCTGATATATTTTAGAAACTCGAGCGAGACAACACTGCAAAGATGACCCATCGAAAATCTCAGGGCGTACCTCTGGCGGTCACTTGAAGGGCTCAGGCCTGGGGGAGTTAAACAGGGCACATCTTCAACTACCGACAGCACATGACAGATGCCGAAACCGCGGCAGCCATAAAGCCCCCACAGACTATTTGCCGCGTCTCCCTCAAACTAACCTGACATCTTCTCCAACCGCGCTGTCCGAGTTTTCCCTGCAGGCCAAAATTGGCCGAACGAAGCAGGAGGGTGGCAAAGCTGACGCCTGTCCGCCGCAGAGCACACGTACGCATGCATTAGAGACATATGCAAAGGAGAACGCTTGGGCACGACCGCGGAGCATATAATCACTCAGCTTATCCTGCCTATCGTACCACTGTAAGCTGACTCTCTCTTGTCACAAATTTTGCAATCCAAAGGACATCAGGGGGTGACATGCAAATAGCGTTCAGCGAGTGACCTTGGTTGTCTAGATCCTGACCCAACCCAAGGAAAAATCAACTCAAATCCTCTCTGCGCGGTAAAAAAAATCCTGAGCCTGCAGCAATACCAATCTCTCCGGAAACAACCCATGGTGTGTACTGAGAGGGTCGTCTTCCAAGGACCGCGGGCCATGACCTTCACCTCGTTTCTCGTAGCATATGCGCTAAAAGTTTGAGTTTGAAACCATACAGAGCGGTCATCGCATGCTTTGATGTCCAGCGTGTTTAGTGTCCAACTAAGTGGTCAGTGTGCGAGGTTATATGCTAGCCTCGAGGTCCAGTTCTTCAACCCACACCACCAATATTACAAGTGCATTAAAAACAAAGAGTCGGTATTTCTAGTCTGTTCGCATCGGTCGTTATATCATCAATCATTGGTTTTTTTTTTCAATTCCATGTGGAACACAAGGTCCAGCCACAAGTCTTCTTGCAGGCTGGACCGACACAGTAAACCACACGCGCACATTCAAAGTTCAATTCATACCGAAATTGTCGATAACATTCTGACATTAATCATTCAAAGCCTGAAAACATATATGGAGTTATTTACAAAGTTCCAAGTTAAAACGCCACTCCTTCCGTTTGATATTTCCCATTATTCTTACTCGTCGTAAAGCATGATGCCGACAGACTTGTTCTGGGTGTAGTTGGCGAGAGCGGCCTCGCCGAGCTCTCGGCCGATACCACTCTCCTTGAAACCTCCGAAGGGAAGCTGGTGGTGGAGCTGGTTGTAGCAGTTGACCCAGACGGTACCGGCCTTGAGGGTGTTGCTGACGCGGAGGGCGCGGTTGATGTTCTTGGTGTGGACGGCGGCGGCAAGACCGTAGTTGGTGTCGTGGGCGAGATCGATGACCTCCTTCTCGTCCTTGAACTTGGAGATGGCGCAGACGGGTCCGAAGATCTCCTCCTGCATGATCTTCATGTTGGGCTTGACATCGGAGAAGATGGTGGGCTTGATGAAGTAACCCTTGTCGCCGAGACGCTCACCACCGGTGACAACGGTGGCACCCTCGTCCTTGCCGGACTGGATGTAGCTCATGATGCGGTCGTACTGGAGCTGAGAAATCTGGGGGCCCTGGAAGGTCTCCTCAAGGAAGGGGTCGCCGACCTTGTTCTCCTCAGCGCGCTTCTTGAAAGCAGCGAGGAACTTGTCGTAGATGCTCTCCTGGACGAAGATACGGGTACCGGCGCAGCAGCACTGGCCGTGGTTGTAGTAGATACCGAAGTTGACCCAGTTGATGGCCTCCTCGATGTCGGCATCCTCGAAGACGATGTTGGGGGACTTGCCACCAAGCTCGAGGGTGACCTTCTTGAGGTTGGAGGCGGCGGCGGCCTTCATGATGGTTCGGCCAATGACGGTGGAGCCAGTGAAGGCAATCTTGTCAACGTCCATGTGGGAGGAGAGGGCGGCACCAGCAGTCTTGCCGAAACCGTTGATCAGGTTGAAGACACCTGGGGGGAAGCCAGCCTGCTCGAAGAGCTGGGTGAAGACGAGGGCGGAGAGAGGGGTCTGCTCAGCAGTCTTCATGACGATGGTGTTACCAGTGGCCAGAGCCGGGCCGATCTTCCAGGCAAACATGAGAAGAGGGAAGTTCCAGGGGATGATCTGACCGCAGACACCAAGCTGGAGAAGTTGGGGTTAGCGTCGGCAGTTGGCATTGCGGGGGGGGCGGGATTGCTTCAACTTACAGGCTCAGGGCGGGTATAGTGGAACATGCCAGGGGCGATATCGATCGTCTTACCCTCGATCTTGTCGGCCCAACCTCCGTAGTATCGGAGGCAGCCGATGACGGCACCGACATCGCCGCGGGCGTTTGTGATGGACTTTCCATTGTCTAGGGACTCGACGGCGGCGAGGAGCTCCTTGTTCTTCTCAGCAAGGTCGGCGAGCTTTAGCATCAGGTTGCTTCGCTCGTTGGGGGTGGTGGTCTTCCAGACGCCCTCGAAGGCCTTTCGGGCAGCGGCAACAGCAAGGTCGACATCCTTCTCGGTACCCTCGCAGACGGAGGTGATGACCTCCTCAGTTGAGGGGTTGATAACCTCGAACTTGTTCTTGTCGACACCCTCAACCCACTTGCCGTCGATGTAGCTGTTAGGTGGTTAGCGGCCTGCAGTTGCGCGTGCGTATATATATACATATATGCATATATATATCTCGAAAATCGGAAGAAACCTACAGGCCAATGGGCTGCTGGTAGGCACCAGTGAGGGGGGTGTTGAGCTCGACGGTCAAAGTCATGGTGACTAAAGTGTGCGGATGTGTGTAAGTGGGATGGGGTATAGGTATCTTAGGAAGAGGGGGGAAGGATGGCTGTTATATAGAAAAGAGGAATTGAGAGATGAGTATGAAACTGGAGAGACAAAAGTTATTCCTTCCGGCGACGGGAGCGGCGTATTTAATCTCAAAAATCAACGCGGGGTTTACTTTTTGGGGGCAGATGGAAGATTGGGATAAGGAGGGGTGTGCGATGTGGTGTGTGGTGTGTGGTGTGTGGTCGGTGAAGGGCGATGGGTGGTGTGGGTGGGCACGGATGTAGAGAGTGGCATCCACATTCCCCGCAGCAGCCTCGCCTCGCCTCCCAACGTACCGAATCGCCGTTGACGGCCTACGTAGCATAGTACGGACGTGCGTGCCTTAGTACGGAGCACAGCAGAAGCGCAGGGCCAGCATTGAGAGCGTACACGGCGGCATGGCATGGGCCCAGTGGGCGCAGCGGCGTGGGGTCTGGATTCATGGAGCAATGGAGACGAGACATCCGCATGGAGGGATGGATGGAAGGGGAACCGGCGGATCGCTGCGCTATGCAGAGAGAGGCACAGAATGACCAAATGTAGCTCTGAAATCAGGTCTTTGGTCTCAGGTCCCATGTCCCACGGGGAAAAGTACCGTGGCAGCGTCGTCCAAGATGGCTAATGCTGCCGGCGTCCATTCGACGCCTCTCTACAGAGCGGCACAGAACATGGGCAAAACAACATATCAAAAAAAAAAAAAAAAAAGATTACCCCTCCTTTTTCCTTTACCCTTGATACCCGGGCTCGCAGCAGCCAGCAGCACGTCTCGCTCAATTTTCGGAGCGTCCCTCACTTTGCTTTCCTCTTTCAGTAACGTGCCCCCGTTCCTCCACGTCCATCTACGTTACGAATACAGCAGAAGGCCCGCTACCAGAACAAGAAGAATACCCATCGAGGTTGGCGTTGGCTCCAAAAACCCTGCTGGCCTCTCTCTTGGTGCGTCTCGGATGTTGCACGACTCCACGACTCCACGCCTCCGCGCTCCTCGACTCAACTGGATGGAGTGGATGGAACCACGACGGCTCCGCGAATCACACAGCCATGCGGCACCATGGCGACTGCGAGCTTCCCCGCAGCCGATGGCCAATGGCTGTGGGCAGCAGGCGGCCCCGGTGGCAGGGTTGGAGCGTGGAGGGGTAGCAGGCAGGTTTCGCGCAGGGATCAGAGAAAGGCGTCGGTTTTGGCATGGGCCCGTGTGGTCCAGCCTCACGATCGCGGCGAACAGTAAGGAAGTGAGGGTGAGAGTGAATGACGCGCTCCCTCGCTGGTGTCTGTTCTCTCGCTCAAAGGGGAACCAAACCTGGCCGCTAGTGGGGTCAGCTTTTCATGACAAATGCCATGCTGCAGTGCCCCGGATCCGATCTGGAGACTGTCACGGTACAGCGAGTTCTTGATGCCAACGAAACCTAGATTGGCCAAGCGCACTGCACCACTGCATTTCACATTGCCGCACAATGCTTGTTGTTTTCAGAGGAGTCCCTGTCATCACCTTGTCATCCTGGATGCCATCCTGCTCTGCTCCGGCCACCCTCCCACTCATCCGCTCACCATGACCGGACCAATGCCATGTTATGTTATGTAACTCTCCCGAACAGCACCAAGTGCGAAACAAGAGAAGCAGACAGCGGCCCTCCCAGAGATCTTCTGCTCGGGTCTAACACTCGCTCCCGCTTTCCTGTCTCTCTTTCTTTTTTTCTTCATCAGCCAAGCCATGAAAGCCAAGATCATCCCGCCATTGCCCGAAAAGGGCATCAGCCCAATCCTCACTCGTCGGCTCCCTTTGCTTCCCTTGGCCCTCCGTGCCCATATGGCCTGGCCTCCCACCCCTCCTTGGATGCCACCCTCCCCCATCCCAACGCAACTCTGCTGGGCCCTAGTGCCCGGAGCAACTAGTTTGCACGGCAATTTATTTTGACGACTCTGCGGTACAACCGGAGCCGCGCCTCGTGCCTCTCGTGCCCCTCAGCAATCGTCACGGACTCCGTACCAGTGCATACTTCCATACATCCTCGCTGGAACAGGAAGTCGGGTTGCCAGGGCTGAGAAATCAGGGTGCGTTTTGATGCTCTGCCCGTACTCCCATCCCCAACTCTCACCAGGCAATGGCCATATCTCTGCCGCAGTCGCGCAGCGCCACCTATCTTGGGGCCCCACATGGCCCTGACGTCGTACATCTCAATTGTTCGCGGTTTTGGTTTCCCAGCTGGGGGACATGGGATCCCGTGTCCAGAGCCACGCAAACCGGCTTGGAATGGCAATTAGACCCTGAATGCCCCCGTCCACCCGCATCCACCGTTGCGCTCGCGCTTCCCAAAACAAGCTGACACAATCGGTGCCTGCCGTCCAGCCTGGGACGATGGCCTCTCCCTCTCTCGCTGTGCCTTGTCCCGACCAACCACCCCCATAAAGGAGCTCTCGCAGCTCCAGCGTGGCCTGTAGCAGAGCTCCACGCAATAGGGGGCCATCATTGCGGCGATGAAGCGATGAAGCGTGCCCGTCTGGGGGTCCTCCTCGGCGTAAAGGGGAGCGAGGTTGACCCCGCACTGAGAAGAAAAAAAAGTAGCCAGTGAACTCCGCGGCTAGGCGACACTACGCTGCCGCCAATCTGCTTCCCCAGCAAACAACCCCCCCCTGGACAGTGCCACCCTCAACTGGCACCCACGTCCGTGAGCCCAGGCATCTCCAACTTTTGCCGCCAGTCCTAGCCTCACTACCCCCCGTGACTTACCGACCCATCTTCCTCTTGGCCGACACCTTGAAGTTTGGGCGGACCCGCAGAATCTCTTGGCCCATTGCGGCTCCGCTGCGTCTCCGTCCCGCCGGGCATGGCGGGGAACGGCCCACTCGCCATCCATCCATCTAGATGATCACCAAGCAACCCGTCATGGTGATGCTGGTCGCCGCCAGACTCCAGTCATGCTCACCGTGACACAGAATAATTCTCATCTCAAGCGGCATCATTGGATCTGCACCCCAGAACCCCCATCCAACTCGCCCGCCTCACCGCGGAGTCTTGTTTGCTTCTCCGCAGCCCATCTCCTTTATTTGCCTCCTCTCCCTCCCCTTGGTTCCCCATCTTTGGGCCCACTAGCCGGTAGACGAAACGGTTCTATATGGAATGTTGTCAGCAGCTCTCCAGAGTTTTTTTGGTTTTTTTTTTGGAGAACCGCATTTGGGGGGATTTGGATTGGGGACGTCTGGGTTGGGGCCATCAACGAAACCATGCAACTGGCCAACTCTACTTCGAAACCTCTCTTCCTCCGCTGGATCATGGCAAAAAAAAGGTTTCATTTCGAGATTAGTGATATTAGAGTATCGACACTACAGTACAAGCAATCGCTGATTACCCCACATTCGGGGCCCGAGTGGCAGGGGGTCAGCATGGCATGGCCTCATCCTCAAACCTAAGGAACCAATGCATGTAAACCGGAGAAGAGGACGGACGGGTGGGTGGCCAAAATGCAAATGTAGTCGACTGCTCGATCCGCTGTCTCGGCATGCCACATGGCCCTCTTTTACCCCATCCACCCCGGGTGTCACGGAACCGTCCTGTGCTGTCAGCGCTGACCATCGAGGGGTCCAAAATAGAGAACCCCCTGCTTGAACCGGCGGCTCGTTGGAGTTATGGGGATGCCATGCGTAGTTTCTGGAGCCGCAGCGGGCTTCGGGGCCCGCGCTTGCATCTGGGCCTCCGGTGCCCCAGATTCACTCCCTCCCTCTCCCCCAGACTCCAAACTGTTGGTCTGGCCCCTGAGAGGCATCGCGCCGCTCCCCAGATTCTCCCCCAGAATCTCCCTTACCCCTCGATCCCGCTCCCCAACTCTCTGGCTCTGGCCGTTGGGCGCCAGCACCACCCTAGAGCACCGACCGCTTGACCGGAAGTCGACCGACACTCGTCTCTCACGTGCTCCTGATTGTTGTGGGCAATGCCCGAGTGCTCTCGGTCCAAAAGGTATATATAGTGCCTTTCCCTGTGCAGTATCCCCATCCTTATATTATCTTGGAGTGTGAAAATATCAGACTCTGCTCATGGCCACTGTTTTTTTTTTTTTTTTTCAAGAGGCGACTTTACACAGGTTTGCCCAATGAATTCGCAGTTTATGTGCTGTCTACCCAATAGCAGTCCGGGACGATCAGGCCATTTCACAGGGCAGAAAGAAAAAAAGAAAACAAGAAACTTCAATTCCCTAGTGCCGATAGATTGTCTCTCAGATACATCAAAATGGGTTGTTTGTACCTAGTTTGCTTTTAGATTACGCCGAGTTTGACACAGGATGACGAGTTTAAACAAGGGGCTTCCGTACTTGGAGAGCAGTAAATCAGCCATGGCAAATGGTAGCAGGTGCCCGCCATCAGCTGTCAACATCTGCCAACAATGAATAAGGCAATCGTATCGGAGATCCTCATCCTTGCCTTATCCTTCCCCCATCCCTTGAATTTTCCACATCCAGCTCATCGTTTGTCTCTGTAAACCCCATCCCTCACGATCATTATGGCCATATTGACCGGCGTGCCTGGACTCTCGGTCCAGATTCGGGTTTCCGGAGAGATTGCGACGGAGTACCCAGATCCTGATGACGACACTGCCGGCGAAGCCACATCCTCTGTGCCAACTTCGCATTCCTACATTGAATCCAGGGACGGGTCAGAATATGCCATAGAAGCAACCGTGGACCCTCAATTCGCAATGCCAAGTGGATGTGACACTATCGTCATCCATGTCTACATTGACGGAGAATGGGTTGTCGGTAAACGCAAGACAATCCAAGGCTTCAGGACGGCACCCGAAACTATTGTTTGCTCGGAAACATGGACAGCGTCAGAACACTCAGATCTGAGCATCAAACGAGGTTTCATTTTCGTCCCTTTGTCCGCTAGTAAGCTTGACCAACATTTGGTGACAAATATCCTCTAAGTGCTGCATGTAGACGAGAATGAAGAAAGTCTTGAGGCTGTCGAGGCTCAAAAGATAAAGTCCTGCGGCAGTATCAAAGCCATTGTGTACACCGCTAAACTGTCAAGTACAATTGCGACTCTTGGACCGATCAATCTCGATTCGAAAGATAGTATATCGGCTCCAGAAAAGCTTCTCAAAGGGAAGGATTTGTCCCATGGGTCATCGTTAGTTGAACAGATGGTTTGTACCGCGTATTGAATTGGGAGCTAAGAATCGGTAGTTTGACTGCTGGTGTCCTCGAAATGCCCCCGCGATACTATAAACCCGAAAACCGAAAAGAGATGGGCGTGTTTTACTTTTTCTACAAATCTCGCGGTACGTCGTATGGTCAGTTGGAGAGGAAAGAATGCTGACTTTCGATGTGAAGAAGCAATGAAACGCAGCATGATTATCCCTCGTTCCCCATCACTATCGCCCACAAGGCTTCTCGCGGATGAATTGAATAACCTATCAGAGAGTGAAATCCGTCGCCTCTCAGCAGATAGACTGAAAGACCTCAA
Organism: Calonectria crousiana; assembly: GCA_013406985.1. NCBI lineage: Eukaryota > Fungi > Ascomycota > Sordariomycetes > Hypocreales > Nectriaceae > Calonectria > Calonectria crousiana. The sequence continues at coordinate 42,565 of VTGD01000090.1, forward strand.
GGTATGATGTATCTTCCCCGCTTAACCAGGCTGGTTCCAAGGCATGGAGAGGGTTATTCGGCGATGTTGTGACTAAGCCGGCTATCGATATAGGGTAATACCAAGAGTCAAAAGTTCAAGCGCGAAGCTGAGTCTCCGCCAACCAGCTCGCAAGTATGGAAAACGGTGAAACTTGATGATGGCAGAGAGGCAATTGATTTGTCTGAATATTAGACTTACATGTATGGGTTTGGCCTGTAATTATCGTGGTGGCATTTGTGGACGCTGAGGCAACGTTTGAGATCTGCTTGTTGTGAACGACATCGGACATGTGCAAAAATAGGGGAATGTATTCTGGCCAAAGGGCAATACTGATCAAACGACAAAAAGTAAAGTGTAGGATTTATGAGATTCCTGCAGGTTACCTGCCCGGCGTGGTTGACTCGACTCTCGTATTTGACTGGTGAATTGACAGGTAATTAGCGGGTGGTCGAAGCTCTAACCCGGTCTGGCCTCCATGTGGTACCTGGAGGCGAGCCGTCATTGGACGCAGCTCCCTGCCAAGACGCCAACGTGAACCTCCTCCTCTCCTTTCAACGATCCCCCATGACGTTGAATCTCGAGCTCTTATCCATCGCTCTTCTCCATCAAACCCTCCTCGACCGTCTCCGGCTCGCACTCGCCATCTTGCGCACAATCCCGACAATGCTTCCGTACGGAAATGCTACATAAGCCATCGTATAGCCGCCGCCTCATCGCACGCGCTCGTCATTGAGGGCCGTCGCCATGGCGCCCGACACATCGAGCAACATCCGCGTCTTCATTCGCTGGCATGACCAGACCGTCTTTGCCGGCGAAGAAGTCAAGTGTACAATCACCTTCAAGAACGTCGCAGCCGGATCGAACCAGACAAAGCAGCAGCCAGGCCCCCAGGATCGCAACCGTTTGGCCACGCCGCTGCAGGGCCGTTCCAAGGCCAACTTTGGCTTGACCCCGCCGCCGTCGGCTGCATCGGGCAGAGGACATCGACGGTCTGCTCTGTCGCTGAGCGTCCCATCAACCCGTGCGCACAGCAGGTCAGGCTCAGTGCAATGGCCTGCGCCCTCTCCCAGCACCGGCGACCGCCCGCCAGTCTCGGGTTCGGGGCATGCGCACAAGCGGTCCCTTTCCATCGTCTCGATCGGATCGACGAGCACCGTTGAGGACCATTCCCATCGCAACGAACCGCCAACACGCGCGCAACGGCCGACCCGTGGACATGGCCGTGCGTCCAGTTTGCAAATCATCCCGCGAGTTCAGAATCAATCCCCCACTGGACCCAACTCAGGTATTGGCTTTCACTTCCCTGCTGCAGCTTGATTTGAATACTTACCTCCCATAGCCTCCTTTTCGCCAAGACTCTCCAGCTCACCATTGTTCCACGCATCATATCCACCTCCCGACAGATTTGGTCGGATGTCACGTCCTCCAACAGCACCTAACACGCCTCGCCTTGGCAACCAGCGCAGGTCACCGAGGGCATCCCCAAACCCGATGCCGGAATTCCGATTCCCTGCAGCACCTTCGCCAACGGCTGAATCGCCTGTGACCCAGCCGCGCCTAGCAAAGGATCATATGCTCAGTCCTAGGGTGGGATTTACAGACGCAAACAACTTGGCAATCCGCTCCAAGGAGCCCGTACCCCTCATCAATGAACAACCTGCTCCCGCTGCTCGAATCCTAGCAAGTTCAGGTATACTGGGAGGGACACCTCGAAGCAGCGGAGAGTTTTATTCTGTGAGCAACAACTCATCAGAGACGCTCGTTTCGGAATATGTAACCCAACCCCCGATCAGGGGTCAGTCGCGGTCACTTCGACGCAGTTTGGGCGTGCCACCACAGCCAACAAGAGCACCAGAGTCTCTGATGATGGGCTACGCTCAGCTTCAAGGCTCATTTAGTTTGGATGGATCTTTGGTCAGCCTGGGACAATTTGAACAAGTCAAAAAGAAGGCAATCGTGGGTGGCCAAGGTGGTGGTGTGGTTGGGCTGGAAACCTCAAAGCGCGACAGCGGCCTCCTGCGTGGGTTTGGCTGGGGTAAAATCAGCAGCTCGCTGGGTGACCTCCTTGGTGGAGGTGAGCTGAGCACTATCAAGGAGATGCGAGGAGTTGCAAACTCGAAATCCATTCCCCTCCTCGCGACACCGCAGTCTATCTTGTTTGTGGACCTTCAACTGGCCCCAGGAGAGAGCCGGGTGTATGAATACTCGTTCCGGCTTCCAAAAGGGCTACCGCCGACCCATCGTGGAAAGGCTGTCAAAATATCCTACAGTCTGGTGGTGGGAACGCAGCGGGTTGGAGGCGCCAAGGAGCAGCAGGTTAGGTCTGTTGAGGTCCCCTTTCGCGTGCTTGGCAGCGTTAATAATCATGGAGAAATCCTTGGCCATGATCTGATGAACCCATACGTGCTTCTTCGGGACCTGGCCAAGGTCAAGAGCCACTCCAATGACGCCAAGGAGCAGAAAGCCAATGGTGTCAAGGCGCAGCAATCGACAATGAGCGACTTTTTGTCATACGTGGATGATTTGGTCTCGAGACCACGAGATGAAAGCGGCAGCATCGTACTGTCGCCAACGGATGGCAGAAATTCACGAAGGCCCTCAGCGTTTGAAGAGGCATCTACAACACAAGAGTCCATCCATCTCGCCATCATGCGAAGCAACGTGACATCAGGCAGCCAGCAGAGCCCAAACCGATTCGAGATTGCACGAAACGGGCAGAGAGTTGGAGTGGTCATGCTTACGAGACCAGCCTACCGACTCGGGGAGGTCGTGACCATGGCAATTGACTTCACAGATACGGATATTCCGTGCTACGCGGTTCATACCACGCTCGAGACTTCGGAAAAGGTGGATCCGTCGTTGGCGGTGCGATCCGAGTCCAGCATTCACCGCGTGACCCGCAAGGTGTACGCTGCGTCATCCGAGGCTGCTCTTTACTCTAGGCGGGTAATTTTTAACCCAACAATCCCAATTACTGCAACACCAGAATTCATGACTAGCGGAGTTAGCCTGGAATGGAAGATCCGCATTGAGTTTGTGGTGCCCTCCCAGACTCAGGTGGCGGAGGACGCAGATGGCAGTGATAAGCCGCCTGTCCACCCATTGCTGGAACAAATCTCTCAAGATGAAAAGGGAGGGCAGGTTCTTGTCGCGGTGGAAAACCTGGTTTGCGAGAGCTTTGAGATTGCTGTGCCACTGCGTGTCTATGGAGCTGTTGGCACAGGATTGGAGCGGTTGGAGCGAGACGAGGCGTCAGAGGAAGGCCTTGCCGTATAAATGCTGTCAGGAATGAATGACTACGGATCGCCATGCATTGGATATGGCTCATTGAAGTGCAGGATTTGCATCAGTCATGAGGCCACGGTGTTGAAGATGGGACAGGCTTGGTTGGCAAGGAAGCACGGTAACAGGCAGTACAGTATAAAACCCATGTTGGATGACGAAGGAAATATGTTAATATGAGCTTGGCGTATGGTATTGTGTATAGATAAGCTAGGAAATGCATCACTGATAAATGCCACGATCCCGAAGAAACAGAGATATGGGCCGCAAGGGTGCGCGTCGTGACCCCTGGCGAAATGCGGTGGCTTGAGATGATTGTCGATGCTCAATATGGTTCTAATCTGTGAAAGTTCTAAAAAAGTGACGAACCGGGGTGCTGCTGCACATTACCGGGACGCTACGACAAGCTAAGAGAGGCTGCTACGACAGAGCACTTTGAGTTTTATCACGATCCTAAGCTTTAGGAGGGCCATGTGATGGGTATTATTAGATCACCTTGGTATCATCTAGAAGCACGCGTGGACCAGGTGTTTGCCGTTTTTGTATTCTTTCTTTTTCTTCGCATCCCGCCCAGTACGTATGCCTGCAGTATCCGCATTTCATTTTTTGAATCTTGAGCCTTCACCGTCCCCCTTCCCGTGTCTTCCATGGCCCACTGGAGCTTGAGGCCCTGGATGACGAGGGCGAGACAGGGTTCACCGAGTACGCTAGGATTAATGAGTACCTAAAGCAGGGAGAGGGTTGGGCGGTGATCGAGGTAAAAGGCTAACACCACGCGACCGGCCAGGAGGCGCCGACCAGGGCGGCGGGAGCATCTTCATTTTACGTTCCGCTCTGCCATGGAGATTGGCTGGGCAGAGGGTTCTCGAGAACTGGGTGATGGCGCTATTGGGGCTTGGGCTACCGGAGTTGGGGTGCGTGGGTGGGTGTCGACGGGGGGGGGATTTTGGCTGTGGAGCCCGGGGGGAACCGACATGGATGGGATGGACTGGACCTGACTTGGATCAACAGTGGGAGAATTTTCATTCACGTTGCTTTTTCTCGGCCAGGCCTGCTGGCTTGTTGGTGATGGGTTCTGTGGTGTGGCTGGGGCTGGCGCATGCCGGGCCCGGTTTAATTCTGCTTTTGATGTCGCTGGTCCGCCAACCGCGGGCTGGGACGCACCATCTGCAAGGTGCAGCTGCAGTCGCGAGTCGCAGGCGATCGCATTTAGAAGGCGAACCAGCCGCCGGTGCGGCGAGCTGGACATGGACGAGGTTCCCTTACTCTGCTATGACGTGCGGGAATACCGGCCAGCAGCATCAGAGTTTCCCCTCGCGTGCCCGCATGAGTTGCAGAAGCATCCGTTTCTGGACTGGGTGACATGTTTACAGCCCGGGGTCTCCCTGGACAACACCTCCAGAGATTGGCTGAATTATTTTATCACATCTTCGAGGCGCCAGACGCATGGGACGATGGGCCGCCGATGGGGGGCCCCCTGGGTCGGTTGATCTGATCCGTGGCAGCGCACCCCGGTCGGCCTTGAGACTTAGTTATTGTGAGATGATGCACAACAAGGCAAGTCAAGACAGACTGTGCCAGAGTCAGATGGGTGAACCCAGCAACTTGACAACCATTCTCGCCCTGGAACAAGGAATTGTTGTCCAGTGCGTCCCGCTGAGACTAGTCGGCCTAGAGGCTCCGACCCGTCTGATACATCGTACATGTCCTCATCCCACGTCAGGCGCCCGCACCGGGGCTGGTTACGAGGCGGGTGGTGACCACTAAAGACCGCTGAAGCGCACCCGTCGGAGACGGCACAATCCACTGAGGCGTCAAATGGAGCGCCCACTGGAGCGTTGGTGTGATGGCCCAAGCTCGCAGGCTGGGCCCCCCGGGAAACCATCATGGATGGGGGCTGACAGGGACCAAAACAAATGCCATGGGCTGGCGGGTGGTGGGTAGTGTTCAGCGACAGGGCCCCATGACCCTTTTCCGCCTCTCTTTTTTCCTTTCCACGACTCTCACCACCACCATCGCCATCTGCTCACTCATTCACTCACTCACTCATTTGCTCACTCAAACTTGTTGTTTCACTCTTCTTGTCGGTCCTTTCAATCGCCATTTCCTTTTTCCTTTGCGTCACTGTGAGAATTTTTCGTCCAGCCTTTGCTTTGGTATCTCGAACTTTATCCACTAACGCTGCTGGTCAGCTTTTTTAGCTTGATCAAGTCTCGTCCACAGGCTGAAGCAACTCCCACTTACACCGCCCTCCACGCGCACAAGCATCATCCCGCATCCGCATCCGGGCACGACCTCCGCATATACAGACCGCAGTCACACAGACAAAACTACTCTTTGATTCTTAGTCTGTGCATGCCCGAGCCGTGCTTTTCGCTCTTTTAACCCGCCGCTACCATCCCAGCAACAATTGCGGCGCTTGGCCCGATTGTTCCTCTCCACCATCCTCGCAACGACTCCTTGCTCGGCCTCGAATCGGATGTCAATGGCGGCGACATGGCGGCGACTCCCTCCAACAGCCGGCTCAAGTTCACTCCGTCCAACTCTCCCTTTCTCTCTCGCCCATCACGTTCCTCCCGGTCCCCCATGCGCGGCCGCTCCTATCATGATACATCAAAATTGTCCTTGAAGCGTGTCATCGGCACCACCTGTTCGTCCCCCACCGGATTCGATACTGTCAATTCCAGTTTCGCCTACATTGCTGGCGCCGCCGTTGTCGTGGTCGATGTTCATGGCGAGGATCATTCGCAGCGCTTCTACCGCGCCCGCCCGACCGCTGTTCCGCTCTACTCGGTGCCTACCTTCCAAAATTCGCCCTCGACGCCAACCTCTACCCCGAAAGCCAACGACAGTCGCGGCCGCGTGGCTCCCGGTTTTCGAGAATCCCCCCACAACCACCCAGACTGGGGCGATTCCCCTGGAAGTAGGACGTGGACGAGTCGTGAGAGGATCAAGGCTGCCACCTGCGTGTCGTTGAGTCGATGTGGTAGGTATCTGGCTGTGGGCGAAACTGGTTACGCCCCGCGCGTCTTGGTTTTCAGCCTCCAAGACTCATCCTCCGATACGCCAATTGTCTCAATCAGCGAGCACGGGTTTGGAGTCAATGCCGTGGCTTGGTCCTCCGATACGAAATTTCTGGCTTCATTGGGCGCAGCAAATGACGGATTCCTCTATGTCTGGAAGATTGACCCCCGCACCGGGGCCGCCAGAATTTTTCAGCAGAATCGATGTACATCCTACATCAAGGCTATGGTTTGGGTAGGCCACTGCCTGGTCACTCTCGGAGTTCGCCATGCGAAAATGTGGCGAATCGATGAGGCCCAGGCCATTTCTCCTACAAAGGCAAAATTCCTCGATGAGCGGCCAGCCTCCACCCCGCCAGCGCAAAGAACACTCCCTGGGCGGAACATAATTTTGGGCCCTCTCCTGGAAGCAACTTTTAGCTGTGCTGCCGCGGTTGACGACAAGAATCTGATTATCTGCTCAGAAATGGGCGATGTATGCATCCTGGATGACGACGACAAGCAAATGAAGCTTCTCAAAGTCCTTGGTCTAAACTTTCAGATTACGAGTATCACGGTCAGAGGCAATGTTGCCTACGTCGGTGGAAAATACGGCAATTTTGTCACTCTTGACGTGGAGGCTGTCTTGAATTGCCGGGCGGCTTGTATCCTCGAAGCAACAGAGGCGCCTCATGGAATTGTTTCTGTTGGTCCCTTGGGGGATAAGTTGGTTACCATTGATTCGAGGCATTCCATCAACATCTGGAACCCGGGCCACATTCCCGGTAGGGACACCGACTCAGTGGCTGCCACCCCCATACCAGGCCACGGTGACCCTGTTGTGGGCGTTCAGGTTCTCCACAAGCCAAATAATTTGGCCGCATCATTTTTGACGTGGACAGGTTCCGGAAAGGTCATGTTTTGGGACCTCGAAGGACACGTCAAGGATTTGGTTCACGTGCCCATTGAAATAAATGAGCCAGAAAATGAACTTGATCCGGTAAATCAACTAACCTGCGCCCGCACGACGTCCGACGGCAACCTGATCACAGCAGACCGCCTCGGTGTATTGAGGATTACCGACATCAACACCAGGGAGTCGTTGCTTGATACGAAGGCCCACTCCCTGGAGTGCCGCGCAATTGATATATTCGAAAACGAGAACAAATTTCTCATGGCGTCCTGCGGGAGAGACCGCACGACACAGCTATTCCATCGAACGCTGGATGGTTCCATTGAACATTTTCAGACACTTGAATTCGCCGCAAAGGTCGTCCAAGTACTCATCCCGTCAGAGGACAAAATTCTGACTTGTTCGTTTGATCGGACACTCCAGGTTCACGATCTAATTACTAGAGAGGGCGATCCCGATGCGATCGCCGCCATTCCTTCACGGGTTATCTCCTTAAAAGCTTCACCCTCGTCCATGGTCATTGGCCCTGACGAGCGAACGGTCTTTGTTTCACTTCTTGATCGGTCTGTTTGCCAGTATGATCTCAATACTGGACGGCAGATCGCCTGCTTCAAATGTATGGATGAAGGAGGTATTGAGGCAGCTGTGCTGGACTCACTTATTATTGGGAATTGGCTGCCCAAAGATCAGGATTTTCTTCTGGGCATGTCAAACACGGACAAATCTATCCGGTTATACGATGTCCAAACGGGCAGCTTCTTGGATCGAGAATGGGGCCACACAGAGTCCATCAATGGTGTGTGTTTAGTTGAGGATGGGGACGGCAACCGCAGGGCTGTTAGCGTAGGATCAGATGGGACCATGATGATCTGGGCACTCGACCTCGACGACTCGGCGCCTGGTTCGACAAGCCGGGACCCTTCGCCAGTTAAGGAGCCGGTGTCTGGTCGACCGCCTCTTCGCAAAGTGCTTTCCAAAGCAGAGTTGGCCGAATTTCAGCGGCCGTCGCCCTCTTCTTCTGGTCGAAGATCACCACCGCGAACTATTCGGCGCCGCACATCCCGATTTAACCTCGCAACCAGTGTCATGAAGACACCTACTGGCACTTTCCCGACGAGCCCTTGCACCAGCACCATGATGGGGGATACGCCATCGCGACGGCCCTCAGCTGACAGTCGCGGAACCAGTCCACCCCTCAGTCCAAAAGCAAAGCTTGGTCGCAAGCCTTCGCTCCCAGCTTTGGTAGGCGGCGGTAGCGCTCGCAAGAAGACATCTTCGTCTAATCTGCGTAGTTTCGGTTCGTTAAATATGGCAACTGAGCAGACGTGTCGAACACTCCGGGCCTATAGGAAGAAGCTCGCTTCTGCGGAGCCCATCAGTCAGGAGGTTTTGTCCGAGCTGGACCAGGAGTTGCGCCTTACAGCAGCAGCTCTCGGCGACCGGGCGATCAGAAGCAAGGCGATGAACGAAACAGTGCTCAGTGGGTTACTAGACCAATATTCAGAGCGGCTCGTCAACCTTTTAGACGAAAAACTGCGTCTTACCCACCCGAGAGAACGGGATGGAGACAGTCCTGATGAAGACGGACAGCGCAGTGGAGATGGAGAAGGGTCCTCGAGCTCCCTTTCTCCTTAAATGTTTTCGTCATATGTTTTATTATATTGGGTAATTGTTTTACTTGGATCAACTGGATACAGGCGTTTCCGGTCTTGGGAATTTTTCTATTTCTGGGTTGGGGGTTGGGGGTTGGGGGGGGACACAGAACATTAGCTGAGCGATGAGCCTATACCGCTAGCTTTGTTTATCATGATACCACAGGGGCTTGGAGTTTACACCTGGCACCGTAGATATTCCGGTCAGGTTGCAATTTATCACCGAAGCACATAGCTTCATTTCTGCACTCACACAAAATTTCTTCTTTTAATCTCCAAGTGATTGTTGTTGTGACGGTAAAATCATCAACAGCCGTTCGCAATTGAATTGGATATCATGTTCATCATCAATCCCAATGGTAGTAGCGTTCGTTTGTGGCGCTTGGCGATAACGAGTTGACTGTCAGGGGTCTCACGTGATTTTGATGCCTTAGCGTTGTTTGCGGCTCACGGCGGCCGAAGGCAATTTTCTTCTCTGCATCATCGAAATTTTTGATCTTTGCCCGCCCGCGTCACATTCCCGGCCATTTCCGTCACGTGACATCTGGCCAGACGATCGCGACCTGAAAAAAAAAACACCACGCTCTGGCGGCGAGCGCGTATCACGAAGTCGGCCCCAAACGCCATCTGTACCCGATGATAGGCCTCAAGGTCACCACTGCTAGATCTGGATTCCTCTCCTAAGGTTGCCTGTACGTATTGATAGAGCTCCCCCCAGCATGCGCATGCTTGTAGTTGCTCGGTGATGTCTGACCTGGTCTCCCTACAGACCGTGGCGCCGGTTCATCTTCTGCCGAGACGTGAAGGGCCTCTGGAAACTTGGCGTGGTGGATCGCGGGGCATGAATCAACCGGCCGTTTACACGCCCCTCGAGTCGCTGTTCCTATTCCAGTCGCTGCTGACCCACGGAGTCGACGGCGGGGCTTTCACGCGCATCTCAGACCTACTTATCAACAATACCCTTATCAAAGAGGACAGCACATATGATCCCTCACGATTGAAACCGGACGCGCTGCGGCAGCTGTTCCTGCTGCTCTTGCGAGATGAATTAAAGAGCGACCATGAGCGAGTGGATGGGCCCGACGGAGCGACTGGGTCGCCGTCAAAGAAGAGAAAGCTGGCAACGCCTCCGATGCCAATGCTGAAGGATTTGTACGACAATGTCGAAAGGGTTCCCGTTCTAGTCGACCGACTTTACGCGCGATATCGCGATCATGTTATCAGCCAAATCCGCGAAGACGAGAAACGATTTTCCGAAGTGCAGGGCCAAATCCAACTTCTCGAGCGCACAGAGAGGGAGCGACGTGCCAGGGCTGCGAGCCAAAATGGAACGCTCGCCATAGCACCGCGAGAATCCAAGTCTGCGACCGCGCCGAATGGACCAACCCCGACGCCACTGCCCAACTCTGCAGTGACTCCTGTCGCGCCTCGCAGGCTTCCGACATCGCATACACCAGTGATTCCGCCCAAGCCTCCAACACCCCTGGCCGCGTCTCCAACTGTTGCTCCCCCGAGCCACTTGCCGCCCGGCACGACGCCCATTCGTCCTTCCCCGGTCGCAAAGCCATCGAACGGAACCGGTTCCGTGCTTCAGGCTCCCGTGGGAGTTCCTCAATCGGCACCACCTCGACCACCGCAAGCACCAGCGCAAGCACCAGCGCAAGCTCCGAAGCAGGCCATCACTCCTCGACCCGAAGTTGGAATCAAGCCGAAGGACACGCCCGCGACACCTCAAGCCGCCACTCCTGTGTCAGCTCCTTTGAAGTGGGAAAAGCCGTATCAACCTCCACATACTGCTACGCCAACTCCAAGGCAGACTCCCGCCCAGCAGGGCCAAGCTACGCCTTCGGTGCCTCAGCAGCCACAGCAACAGACGTCGCAACAGCAGCAGTGGCATCCCCAACCTACTCCTCAATTCCCCCCGCAAACTCCTGGACAACAGACCTATCCTCGCCCTCATCAACCCCAGCACGCCCAACAGCCTCAGCCTCCACGCCCGCAACCACCATTACAACCGCAATCTGCGCAACAACCTCAACCCCAAACACAGCAGCACCCCCAGAAACCACCTCAGCCGCAACCTCAGAAAGCGCTTCAGCAGCACCCTCAACCTCTCAAGCCTCAATCCCAGGCCCAGGTTCAGGCTCAGGCCCAAGTTCAAACCCAGGCGCAAGCCCAGGCACATGCACAGGCTCAGGCTCAACGCCCCCAGCAGCCCCTACCACCCAAACAACCTCAACCGCCTCAACCTCGTTCTACACCCGGAAAGCCTGTCCCTGTACCTGTGCCTCAACCTCCTGCTCAATTGGCTCCACCTCTGCAGCCTGCGCCGCCCCGTCCTGCTGGCGAGGCTCCAGCTGCTCAGGCACGTCCATCGTCAACAACCCCAGTGCCGCCGCCGACACGTCCTGTTCATCCTCCACAACCTCAGCCTCCACAGGTTGCTCGGCCAATTGCATCGGCTTCGCCAGCGCCTCCTGCGACGGCTGCTGCCCCGATCGCACCAAGTCCAACTCCCCAGCGATGGCCCCAAGCGCAACCACCACAGCAGCCACAGACGGCGCCAAAACCGCCAGCCTCACCAGCACCTACTGCTTCGCAAAAAGACAAATCCTACAACTCGCCTTACGCCACTCAACCCCCGCGGCCTGCAATCCCCGAACATGTCATTCGACAAGCCATCAACACGCCAACCAAGAGACTTGGCACTCCATCCGCACCACACACCCCGGTGTCAGCAACGCCCTTACATCTTGTCCATGGATTTGGAACTCGATGGGCACCTCACTCTACCCCCTCCACTCCGAAACCGCTTAGTACAGAACCTCAAAGCCCTGCTTTCGAGCCTGTGAGCCCACCCCCGCAGCCAGCCACTTTGGCTAGCTCTGCGGCCTCTACGCCCAAGCCTCCAACAAAGAAGAACACACCAAGGCCGGTGCTCAAGATGGAACCTATCCCCACTAAGCCTATGCGTGGCCGAGCGGCTCGAACAAGCCAAAAAGGCCGCGGAGTCAGCGCTACTCCTTCTCTGCCTAGGACCAGGCGAAGCCAGTCAGTCATGTCGCACACTGAGGAGCCCATGACGGAGTCTTCCGAACCTGCTCCTAAGATCAAGGATGAGGAAGCCACCCCAAGACCTGCGGAGGAGACTGGGGACACGACTGCCGATGAGAGTGTTCCCGGCAGACCTCAGATTGTGACGCCAGGTAGTATCTCTTCGCGACTGCAGAAGCGCAAGAGGCAGGACTCACCTCCTGAATCGCCACTACCTGCGACACAGGTTCTGTGGACAAGAGGCTTTACAAAGGTTTCATCTTCTGCTTTGGATCAGATTTCAAGCCATCGAGATGCGAACATGTTTGCGACGGCTCTCCGTGAAAAGGATGCCCCCGGATACCGCCAGATTGTTTTGCAGCCACAGGACATAACATCCATCCGCTCTGCCATCAAGCACGGAAACAAGGCTGCTGTCCAGGCCGCTGCGAGCCTACCTGGTGGGGACCCGGGCACAGCCCACGTTTGGCTGCCCCTGTCCGAGGAACTTGTCCCCCCCAAGGGCATCATCAACAGCGCCCAGCTTGAGCGTGAGCTTGTTCACATGTTTTGCAATGCTATCATGTACAACCCCGACCCCGATCGCGGTCCCGGCCCTGCCTTCTTGAAGCGTTCCCAGGACGAGGAAGAGGAGGTGGTGGGGTATCGGCTTGATGAAAACGGCGTCGTGAAGAATACTCGTAGCATGTTTGTTGAGGTCGAGAAGCTTCTCGGTGATCTCCGTAGTGCTGAGAAGGAACGTAGTGCTCCGCCTCCTTCGGCTACCCGTCCTGCCAGCGTGGCCACGCCGGCTGAGGATACGGCAGCAGAAGAGGAGGAGGAGGCTACAGGTGAACGTGATGCCAGCGCCGGAACCGGCAAGAGGAGGCGTGGGGGTAGAGGCTGATTTTCATTGCTTACCACTGCAATAGGGTCAGAGCTTTGTTGGATTACGTCCTTAGAATGCTGCGAAAGAATCGCGGCTTGTATTTTGATTGTGTATAGCGTCTAGAATTGCTACATGTTAATTACAACTCCACCACAAGCTCCTCCCCCCAGAGCTTACGCAATGCCATGCTAGTAAATACAATATGATGGGAGGACCCATCCTGTCCACCAAATCTTGTGTCTCGTGCCTAAAATCGTTAACGCCATGCTCAGTATGTGCCGCTCGTGTCAATATACACGTGGTCTTATGAATGCCACGGACAATGGTTCTCGGTCTCTAGTCAAGCTTCGTGCCTGTCTGTGATGTGCTGGACCTGTTGCTGTGGCCGCCCTTCTTGGAATCCAGATCATCGTCTGCAGGCTGCTTCCGAGGCCAGTCAGGGCAGATGTCAATGTTTTCCCGAGGGAACCACCATTCCAGGAAGAGGAAGAAGAGATAGTCGACGACGACGACGAGACAAAACAGCTTGCCGGCCCAGATTCCGCAGCCGTAGTAGCGCTTGAGGCGGTCAATAAGGGTAAAGTTGCGGATCCTGCTGCCGTTGTAGCCGCCTGGGTCGGTGCCGTAGAACTCGTCCTCCGGGATTGCACCGTAGATGCCGTCGTAGACGCGTTCGGTGCGCAAGGCGACGTTTTGCCACGAGTACATCTTCTTGACCTGGTCGTGGAATTTTTCGGTGCGGATCTTGCCGGCGCGCATGGCGGTGATGGCCCTGCAAGTCGCTTGGACCACGTCGTCTTCCTCCGGCTTGGAGAATGTGGTCATATGAGAGGGAAGGACTTCGGGAATGCCGCCGACCTGGGTACAGACAACATACAGACCGCAGCTGGCAGCCTCGACAATGACAGTGCCAAAAGCCTCCGTGAGAGACGGGTGGAGGTATATGTGACCACGGGTCATGACATCCCTGACTTCTTCATGCCTGACTGGGCCAAGCATCTCAACGCGATCCTGCAAGACGTTGGTTTCAATCATCTGCTCGAGGTCAATTGCTTTGGGTCCTGAGCCGGCAATGATGAATCGCGTGTTGGGTTGGTTTTCCAAGACCCGCGGGATGGCGGCAATGAGCAGATCAATTCCCTTGTTGTAGAAGAGACGGGAAATGACAACAATGGTGATCATGTCGCGAGGACCAAGCCGTTGAGGAGGCGGTAGCTGGGATGGATCAAAGCTGGATCCTTGCGGAGAGGTGGTGGGATAGTCGCGAGGACGGAAGTTGTCCGCAACGACAGCATTGGGTATAACAGAGACCATGAGAGGGTCGAGAGATGCTCTGAGCACCGTGTTTTCTTTGCTGCAAGACGTGGTCAGAGGAGGTTCTGGTGAGACGACCCAATGGACTTACCATGTGTGGCTCACGCAGATGCTGTGATCCACATCGCTGAGAATGAATTTGAGAAGCTTGTTGGTGAGAATACTAGCGGCATCGGCAAAACCAAACAGTGAGTGGTCGGTAAAGACTGTCCGCAAGCCCATGGTGCGGCCGTGTAGGATGGCTTCGTGGCAAAGACTACTGAGACTGCCATGGCCATGGATGATCTCAATGCGCTCCCGGATAAAGATGTTGCGAAGGATAGGAAAGCAGGAGAGAACGGTTGGAAATGTTGTGTTGCGGTATATGATGAAGAAGGGAATGTGATAGACCTTTAGGCCATTGGTAAGGAAACGAACACCTTTGCGGTCATCGTAGGCGTGTGTGATGACGATGACCTTGTGGCCCCGGTCAATGAGCTTGGTAGAGAGCTGGTAGATGTGCGATTCGATTCCTCCGGGTTGCGGAAAGAAGAAATCGCTAACCATGGCGATATTGTATGTGCGGCGCGTCATTGTAGCGGCGTTGACGGGGTCGTTATTAATATAGTGAGGGTTTCCGTCATGGCTGAAAGGGGGCGGCGTCTGTTTCGTCATCCAGCACTAGCTGGGCAGAGACGGCTGCAGATGGCCGTGGAAGCTTCCGTTGTGTTGTGTATTTTCTGATGGTTTGTTTCCTCCTTTTAATGCAGGACAGCTCATGCCTCATCTCTCATTTCGCATCTCAACTTCAACCTCATCATGAACATGGATTCCACGTGTAAGTAGACGCATGGGGAAGTTGTGCCAAGCGTCGGCGGCTAACGATAAAGTTGGCGGTGAGAGGTGGCAGAATCACGATAAGACTCGAAACCACCCAAAATTTTGGGTGGGACGTCGTGAAGCTCTCAGCGCCCCTCCATCACGAAAGACTTTGGCGATTGTTCTACCGTGTTGGGATAACAATTGACCTCGGAATCATGTCTTCTGGATCTGGTCCCGTAAAAGCGGGTGCCAGCAAAGCTAGACGCTTTGATGACGAACACGACACTCCTAAGGCAAAGCGAAAGCGGGATCTCGCAGAGGAAACACGCGACACTCCCGAGCCTGGAAGTAAAAAGTCGAAAACTTGGAAAGCTCAGGATACTCCAATGACAGAATTGGTTGCGCGAGATGAGGACGGAAATGCGCCCGAAGTGGAAAAGAAGCGGAAGAAGATTAGGAGAGGAAAAAAGCGAACCGGTGCTACGGCGCCTGAAGATGCCGATTCTGCGCCAGAGACTGAACCCGCGCCCGAACCTGCGGACATGAAGAACGATTCTGAAAAGGAGGAAAATAAAAGGTCGAAGAAGGATAAGAAAAAGAAGAAAAGCCCCAAGTCGAACGATTCACCACCGAGCGAAGCTGAGGGCGAACCCGAAAGAGAAGATGTATCCATGGTCGATGCCGGCGATTCTTTGGAAACCTCATCGGAGACACTTGAGAATGTGACAGAACCCGAAGATAAACCAAAGAAGAGAAGGGAGAAAAAGAAGAAGGAAAGAGAGCCCGAGTTGGACGAGGATGACGAGGATGACGAAATTGCGAAAAGACACAAGGCGGTTCTCGAACGCAAAGACAAATCGCTAAAGTTGGCGAGTGAGATGGCTCAAGACGACTCGGACGACTCCGATTTAGGCGAATTACATGGCCTTGAACCCCTTCCGCAACCTGAACCGATATCTCTTACGACGGCGCGGCCAGCCTATGAGACATTGCCACCTTGGTTGGCAGAGCCCATCCGAGTTTTGCAAGATACCCGCGCGCCTTTCACCGATATTGGCGTCTTGCCCAAGGCGTCCCGTGTTCTGGAAGAAAAAGGTTTCCGCGAAGCATTTGCTGTACAGACGGCGGCCATTCCCTTGCTGCTGCCTACCAGCAAGCAACAGCCTGGAGATGTTTTGGTGTCTGCCGCAACTGGATCCGGAAAGACGTTGGCTTATGCCCTCCCCATTACGCGAGACATCAGCCAGGGTGTGGTCACAAGACTGCGCGCTCTCGTGGTGCTCCCTACCCGTGAACTTGTCAAGCAAGCGCAGGAAGCATTTGAGCTCTGCGCTAAAGCATTTGAGGGTGGCGAGCGCAAGCGCGTGCGGATAGGTGTCTCGGTTGGAAGTCAGTCGCTTAAAAACGAACAAGAAATTCTGATGGAGCGAGAAACGCGGTATGACCCTGACGCATACCAAAAGTTACAAGAGGAAAACCAGCAGCGGAAGCAGAGGGGGGTTGGCTTCTCAGCGACAGACGATTTAGTGGATCCTGATTCAGATTCGGCAGACCCCAGACTCAGCAGCATGGAAGGCTATGTTGTTGACTTCTTTTCTAGGGCCGACGTTTTAATCTGCACTCCTGGTCGTCTTGTGGAACACATGGAACAGACGCCAGGCTTCTCTCTTGACTATGTGAGATGGTTGGTGGTTGATGAGGCTGACAAACTGCTCGCGCAAAGTTTCCAGGGCTGGTTGGACCTTGTCATGGAGAAGTTCCGCATCAACAAGTTCGGCGCGCGGGACTTTCCAGACATGGATCTCTCTGGTGTTCGCAAGGTTATTCTCAGTGCGACTTTGACACGAGACCTGAGTCTTCTTAACCAATTAGCTTTGCGACGACCGCGCCTCATCGTCCTGGAGAATGACGGCGAAACCCAGATTGCCGAGCACTCTCTACCTGTATTGTTGAAGGAGCACGCAATTCGTGTGCACGACACCAACCTCAAGCCCCTCTATCTACTGGAACTGCTTCAGGGCCAGCACATGCTGGTTGCAGGTCCAGCCAAAGATGCGACCCCTGCGAAGCCCAAGGAGTCCGCTGATTCCAATACCAGCTCCGATTCTAGCTCCGACAGTAGCGATTCGGACTCTTCTTCTGATTCTGATAGCAGCTCAGATTCCGACTCCGACTCCAGCTCCGACTCGGATTCTGATTCAGGCTCAGATTCGCCGCCAGCGCGGTCCAGGAAACTCAACATACCTGTTTCACTCATCTTCACCAAATCCAATGAGTCGGCTCTCCGTCTCTCGCGACTATTACAGCTTCTGGATCCTTCCCTTTCTTCACACATGGGCACGCTTACATCCACCACACCGACGCACATTCGCCGCAAGACACTTCGGTCGTTTACCGCCCCATCGTCACCTCTGCGGCTCCTCATCGCGTCAGACCTCGTTGCTCGAGGTATCGATTTGCCCAACCTCGACCATGTCATCAACTACGATTTACCTGCAAGCCTTGCTGGCTACGTCCACCGAGTCGGTCGTACTGCTCGAGCCGGAAGGTCTGGATGTGCCTGGACCTTGGTCGGCGACGACGAGAGCGGTTGGTTCTGGGGCAAGATCGCAAAGGGAACCGGGGTTCGAAGAGCACAAAAGATGGAGAGAACCAGGATCGAAGAGATGGACGAGGAGCGAGTGCAAAAGTATGAAGCTGCTCTGGAGGAGCTGGGCAAGGAAGCTAGACGATAGAGCGGATAGGGCGTACTGGATGGCAGGGCATTGTTTCCATACCCAGATAAAATACTATTTTTTTTTCTTCTTCTTCTTCACAACTGTGCCATCCACAAAGCGAGAGAAGCCAGTGAATCGCGTCCGCGCAACCTCGAACTTCGCAACCCGATCTGAGCGCAAACGGAGCCCCGTTGGTTCACCCCGCATCACTTGCAGAAGAAGATGGTGGTTCGCATTCTCAACGTGGGGGGCTTAGTACCTGTCAGCCCAGTTTGAATGGTTCGCGAACCGCCCAGTGTAAATTTGAGGCTGACGGATCAGTCTATTCCACGCCATTCGACGGCAGACCGGGATAGCATCGAATTCGATGTTTGCAGTTCCATGGCGCAGACAGACAAGTCATACAACAGCCCACACACACACACACAAGACGGCGACCTCGTGGATACCACCTCGCAGACAACGGCGTCACAGCGCGGCCTCTGTTCGTCGCCATTGAGGGGGTTTTCCCGTCGTGTGGTCGGTCCCCTCCCAAAGATGGTGTGCGCATATGCGCATATGCGCATTTGCACATTGCGCTGCAGCGTGGATGAGCTGGCACGCATCCATAGGTAGTACTTATCTGCTTCACATCCCGATGTTCGCCAAGGGATCCCTTCCCCTCTTGAGGATCCAAGCCTCCTTCGTGTTGTATCTTTTTTTTTCTTCTCTGCGAAAGGACATCAGCTCCTTGTCCGAGGAAGCAGAAGAACGGCTGCCATTGTGAATGTCAAACGAAACAAAAACAAGAACCATGCGTCTGACATTGACTGCTGGCTCTCGACATTAACCTCTGGTAGCTCAGGATGCCCTCGGTTCGAGACAAGGCGAGTCACTTTTCCTTCATTAGAAGTCAAAGTATCCTGTCTCCCACCTTGCCAAAGATATCACGAAGCTCGGGATCCTTCAGGAAGTGGATCAAGGTTCCTCGCCGTTTCGATACTCTTCTCAAGAACCGTCGTCTGGGCAGAGAAATGCCTCGGACCGGGGGAGAACACGTCTTCGATACATCACAGCAAGCGTCCCCTCGACCACCCAACCGTATTGTACCCAAGAACGCACTCAAAGTTGGTAACCAAGCTTTCTATGTGAACTTTCTTTTTTTGCCATGTAACGGCTCCCTTTTCATTTGCTTACGGTAGACCTTAGAGGCCCTCGACCAGCGACTCAGGCCAGCCAGAGTCTCCCAGGGACGCGGAGGAGCGCGGCCAGAACCGCGAGGGTTCCCCAATTTCAAGGTGACACACATCTCGCACCCTATCAACGAGAGCCTTAGAATCCCTCTAACTTCTCTGCAGTCGACCCGGCCAGGCGCAACATCACTCGCCAGCCGCGGCCACTTCCCGGACCCTCAACGTGTCTCAACACCCGGACAGGGGAAGGAGAGCCGCCGAGGCAAACCAATCCGACGTGAAGCACTCGTCACCGTCGGCGGCCTACCTAGAGTACCGTATCAACCAGCAACTCCACTACCGCAAGAAGCGTATCGTAGATGCCTTAATGGCTCATATCTTGGAATGTATTGAGAGCAAGTTGGATTCACTCGAAGAGGTCTGCGACGGAGAGCGAGGCTCTTCGTCGCAGCCTTCTTCCGGTGAATTCCGGTCAGGAAATCGGAAATCTCAAGCAGCGGGGCAGAAGAGGCAGCTTCGACGCGACGAGGGGGAAGAGTACAACAGTAATGACGACGACGACGGAGATAACGGGCCTGGTAAAAGCCACCACAAGAAACCAAAGACGATCGAGGACGACACGCGCCTCAAGTTTGCCTGCCCCTACTACAAGTTTGATCCGCAGCGGTTCAAGAACCACCGGACCTGTCTCGGCCCGGGGTGGCCCGAAGTGCACAGAGTCAAGTGAGTACAAGGCCCTCAAGCAAACAAGCAAGCAAGCAATCCACGAACAACACGGGCTGACACAAATTCCTCAAGGGAACACCTCAAGCGCAGCCACATGCTTCCGTCGCACCAGTGCCATCGGTGCTTTGACTACTTTGCTCAGGAGGAGCAGCTCAAGCAGCATCAGCGGATGGCCGAGCCGTGCCCCATCAAGGACCCCAACGTCATTCGTCGGGATCTTGCCAGCGGGTTTGACAAGGAGCAATATAAGAGACTAAATAAGCGGGTTCAAAAGACGTCGGTAGAAAAGTGGAAGGAGTGGTATTGCATCTTGTTCGGGGTCGACCCGGCCTCGTCAGATGTCCCTTCTCCTTGTAAGCCTTAGCTGCAAAATCACACCAGCTGAATAATCCCTCCCCGTACTGATTGATGCATGCCTAGATCATGACGTGCCCTACCAAGGCAGCGGGCAGGCACCAAGCCCGGACACGCTCCAGGAAGTGCGCGAGCTGTACAGGACACACGTGACGCCCATGATTCGCCACCATGTTGAGCAGGAAGTCGAGAGAGCCATCATGGCCATCCAGGACGACATCAAGTCCAACGTAAAGGACGTCATTCGAGACTTGCCGCGCCGCATCATGGAGTCCATCCCGCTGCCCAACAAGATATCCGGCGAGCAGGGCTTCAATTATCTTGAGACCCTCCAAGACTTTGAGTTTGACATTGACGAGGGCTTTGATTTCTGCGACTTCAGCGAACAGGACCTGCTGCCCTTCTCAGACTCGTCCGAGTCGTCCCAGTGGTCGGACCCGGCAATGACCAGCTCGGCGACATCTGTGCAGGACGAAATGCCCAGTGGTTTCTATCCGAGGAATTTAATTGAGAGCAAAAGGTGACATGGCACACGCTAGGAATACGGCCGAGTTTGTTGCGTGACCCTTTCCGCACGATATACTCGTTAACGCTTTTTTTTCTTCTTTATCTCTTCTCTTTTTCCCTCTTACCTTCATCTACTACTTGAATGGGGTTCAATCAAATATGGATGCTGGATCTATGATTTATCTTGACTAATGTTCGTGGT
This sequence comes from Calonectria crousiana, assembly GCA_013406985.1. Taxonomy (NCBI): domain Eukaryota; kingdom Fungi; phylum Ascomycota; class Sordariomycetes; order Hypocreales; family Nectriaceae; genus Calonectria; species Calonectria crousiana. The sequence goes on from VTGD01000090.1 coordinate 63,150, forward strand.
TTGACAGCGTCGGGCCAACATTCCTTGAGAGCAGCTGATGCTCGGTACTCTTTTCTTCAGATTTGACATGTCTCTAATCGCACACTATTTCTATCTTCTGAATCACAGGCGAGAAAATATTCTTAAAAAAACGATGGACCAAAAGCGTGTTTGAATCTATCCTTTTTTGTACCTTGCCTTTATCTAGTAATTGATTATGTAATGCTTCCGTCGCGTGTTGCGAGCGTACATTCCCACCACCGAGTTAACCATTTTAATCAATCTCAACAATAGATTTCAATGTAGTGTATCAATAGGGGCAATAGCGAAGGCAATCCCTCATGCCTTGGGACACAGTGATTGGTGCCGCACCAGTTTCAAGTAGCCGAAACACTATGCATGCCTCCGAACTTGATCTTGATATTGATTGCGAGGTCTTGTTCAGAGGGTTCGAAAGAGCAACTCGAGATGATGCTTCTACTTGAAGATAGCACTATTACCGACAGATATCTAGCCAAGGTGAGTAGGTGTGGCCATGGCTGTGACGCTCTTCGCATCATCCATGAAGCCGGCCTGGCCAAGTCAATAATGATAATGTCAGCCCTGGCAGTGGCAAAACCATCGATGACGCGAGCCATAAGGTTGATGGTATGGAATCTCAACAGAACCAACAAGTCAATATAGTTTTGCCTGCCCCCCAAGAGGATTCTCCTGACCGGTAGCGCCCAAATTTCCATTCTGGTCACCACCTGGATGAACATGCGTCCATTCCAGCTTGTCCGCCTCAACCAGGCGATGCCCCTGCATCTGCCCAGCATTGAGCGCGTCGTGTTGACTGTCTCCCTTTCATGGCATACATGGTGTTTCGGCTACTTAGTTAGGTACTTGAAACTGGTGCGGCACCAATCACTGTGTCCCAAGGCATGAGGGATTGCCTTCGCTATTGCCCCTATTGATACATTACATTGAAATCTATTGTTGAGCCAATTTTTCTTTGTGCGTTGTGAAGTCCCGGAACGCCGCCGCATAGCTTTTTATCCCAATGTATCAACGAGGGGGGCTTCTCTGTTCCTGCTGCCAGTCAGATATTGCAATGTAAACAAGATGGCACATGCCCCTCCAGCAGATGTCTCGCCCAGATCCCCGTTCAGTATTGCGGCATCATTTGAGGCCAGCAAGACGAAATGAACCCTGCATGCTTCTCGTTCAGAAGTTCCCACCCGCAAGACAGCGACCCAAGAGGAAACTGAAATGGGCAAAGGTTGGTCTTCGCGTCCATGGTCCATGTTCGCCATCTAGCCCACCTAGTACACCACCCCGGGTTTGAAGTCAGCCATGGACCTTTCCCCTTTCCTTACCGCTTATTGCTTCAACAAACAAATTCTGGTCGCAGCTGATGTGACCGAGTTACTGTCAGCATCGCCATCTGCTTTGATCATGTTGACTGATCTGGCATACACGTCCATGCCCAGTGTGGACCCCTACACTTCACATCTCCAACTGCCTCGACCACCAAGTCGGGTCACCTTGTATTTCCTCCTCCTCAGTGGCAAATACAGTGTAGACAATCACTTCACGCAAAAGGCTCGAGACATGTTTTGGTTTATGAATTTTTATTCATCATTAAACTACAGACCCAGGTTGACCACCGAGCTTTTCCCTGTTCGTAACCGTGAAATGCATTGCAACAAAAAAGAAATTTAGTCGTCTCATCATCCCTTGTAGACCCTAGCATCCGCTAGAAGTCGAGACACATGTCAGGGTATCAAAAAATTTAGTCGACCTCCTCGACGGTGGGGCCGTCGTCGCCACCGCGGGCAGCACCGGGGCCACCAGCACCGGGGAAGCCACCAGGAGCACCGCCGGGCATGCCAGGCATGCCAGCGCCGCCCTCACCGCCAGCTCCGTAGAACTTCATCATGATGGGGTTGGCAATGGCCTCGAGCTCCTTCTGGTGCTCCTCGTACTCCTCGCGGGTAGCCTGCTGGCTCTCGTCGAGCCAAGCAACGACCTTGCTGATCTCAGTGTTGAGGGTCTCCTTGTCGGCGGCCTCGATCTTCTCCTCAACCTTGGGGTCGCTGAGGGTGTTGCGGAGAGAGTAAGCGTAAGACTCAAGACCGTTCTTGGCAGCGACACGCTTGCCCTCGGCCTCATCCTCCTCCTTGAACTTCTCGGCATCAGCAAGCATGCGCTCAATCTCCTCCTTGGACAGGCGGCCCTTGTCGTTTGTGATGACAATCTTGTTGGACTTGCCAGTGCCCTTCTCGACGGCGGAGACGTTCATGATACCGTTGGCATCAACATCGAAGGTGACCTCAATCTGGGGAACACCACGAGGGGCGGGGGGGATGCCAGTGAGCTCGAACTTGCCGAGCAGGTTGTTGTCCTTGGTGCGCTGACGCTCACCCTCGTAGACCTGGATGAGGACACCGGGCTGGTTGTCGGAGAAGGTGGAGAAGACCTCGGACTTCTTGGTGGGAATGGTGGTGTTGCGGGGGATAAGCTTGGTCATCATACCACCAGCAGTCTCGATACCGAGAGAGAGGGGAGCAACATCGAGAAGGAGAATCTCGTTGGTGGACTTGGAGGAGGTGTCACCAGACAGGATAGCGGCCTGGACGGCAGCACCGTAGGCAACGGCCTCATCGGGGTTGATGCTCTTGTTGGGCTCCTTGCCGTTGAAGTAGTCGGTGATGAGCTTCTGGACACGGGGGATACGGGTGGAACCACCGACGAGGACGATCTCGTGGACCAGGCTCTTGTCGATCTTGGCGTCACTGAGGACACGGTCGACGGGCTGGATGGTGGATCGGAAGAGATCCTGGCAGAGCTCCTCGAAACGAGCACGAGTGATGGAGGTGTAGAAGTCAATACCCTCGAAGAGAGAGTCGATCTCGATGGAGGTCTGAGCGGAGGAGGAAAGGGTTCGCTTGGCACGCTCGCAAGCAGTTCGGAGACGTCGCAGAGCACGAACGTTGGAGGATAGGTCTTTCTTATACTTTCTTTTGAATTCATTAACAAAGTGGTTGACAAGGCGGTTGTCGAAGTCTTCACCACCCAAGTGGGTGTCACCAGCAGTGGACTTGACCTCGAAGATACCCTCCTCGATGGTGAGGAGAGAAACATCGAAAGTACCACCACCAAGATCGAAGATCAGGACGTTGCGCTCACCCTCGACCTTCTTGTCAAGACCGTAGGCGATGGCAGCGGCGGTGGGCTCGTTGATGATACGGAGGACGTTGAGGCCGGCAATGAGACCAGCATCCTTGGTAGCCTGACGCTGGCTGTCGTTGAAGTAGGCAGGGACAGTGACGACGGCGTTGTTGACGGTCTCACCAAGGTAGGCCTCGGCAGTCTCACGCATCTTGGTCAGGACCATGGAGGAGATTTCCTCGGGGGTGAAGTTCTTGGTCTCGCCCTTGAACTCGACCTCGATGACAGGCTTGCCAGCCTTGTCGATGATCTTGAAAGGGAAGTGCTTCATATCGGCCTGCACCTCGTTGTCGGAGAACTTGCGACCAATCAATCGCTTGGCGTCGAAGACGGTGTTCTGAGGGTTCATGGCGACCTGGTTCTTGGCGGCATCACCGATAAGACGCTCGGTGTCGGTGAAACCGACGAAAGAGGGAGTGGTTCGGTTACCCTGGTCGTTGGCGATGATATCACATCTGAAGAAGACAAGTTAGTATATGCAAAAAAATAAATATATTCAGGAGAACCAAAAAAACTGACCGATCCTCGCGGAAGATACCCACGCAGGAGTACGTGGTACCCAAATCGATACCGACGGCGGGACCCATTTTGTGTGAAGGAAAATGCGATGAGGAAACGGGGAAAAAAGGAGAAAAGAAAAAAGTGCTTCAAAAAGTGTGAGGATTGGTTTGAAGACTTCGCTTTTGGGGTATTTGAAGGTGTGATGTTCTGGAGAGAGAAGAGATCCGATGCAGTGTGTTGGGAAAGCATCTAAATAAAGGCGGGTGCCAAGGTTCGATGCGGTTCTGCGCTGTTCCAAAGGAACCCACACCAGCTTGTGTGCAGGGGCCCGGGAACCCTCTAGCAGGGTAACGAAGCAGCTGCGAGCACCTGGAAGAGCCTGTGGGCCGCTACAAGGCCCTAGCAACCTGAAGCAAGACGCCTTACCGTTTGCCTGCTTGCAGGGGTTTCTTTTTCGGGTCTCTGTTCGCCGTTTTCCATGTTCTTCTGTTCTGCGTTGCTGTGATTCTGTGCTCGCCTCCTCGTTGATGTCATCCTAGAAAAATTCCATCGCGGGGCAGTCGGCGGGGTTGTGGTGGCGGCCAGGGCAATCCCGGAGGCGGCTAGAGGTGCCTGGTACCTTGGCGCTCGGGCACGCAGCCTGCGACCTGCAACTGTACTTTGCTGTATGCACCCATCCACATGTGTGAAGGCAGAGGACAAAAGTCTGCCAGCATCACACAGTGTGTTGGTCTGAGTCAGGTAGGACAAAATGATATGGAAAATAATTTGATTAATTTGAATAATTGTGGATGAAGAAACTATTCATTTCATTAAATCAATAGAATAATGGAATTTTCTTGCTAATTTTTTTTTAAATAAACTGTTTTTTCCCCTTGATTCACATCGCGAATCTTGACACAGACAATATCATTAACATCATACCTTCATAGTGCGAATATCTGGAAAATACCATAGAAAAACTGTCCTATGCCCGCCAATTTCTGTCCTCCCTCTGTACGAAGGCCTCAACCAGGCTGAGGGAGGCCAGCGCCAGTTTCGAGCTTGTACCAGGTACATTGCCCCCACATCACTCAACTTGCCTTCTGGAGGGGGGCAGCCTAGTTCCTCTCTCCCACTTTCGGATTGGTGTCCCTCTCCCTTCCCCTCCATGGGCTTTCTTGCAGAGGTGGCCATGAGCTTTGCCCCTCACCCGGTCAAAAAAAAAAATTTCCCCTTCATCGAGATTTTAGGGGCGTCATGATGTCTAGCGTCACGAACGAACCAGGCAAGGCAAAGGATGGAATGCAATCAATCAATTCCATGCAGGAAAGGCAGCTGGGCTACTGTATGCACTCTGTCCCTCAGGCAAGCGTGCACATCTGCGCTGCGCTGCCTCGCCGGACCCAAGCAGGCAGGCAGGTAAGCAAGGTACTGTAAATTGCAACACATGTAGACGCCATCATGCATTTCGTCCCTCAGGGATGCCTTCTGATGCACCATGCGGCGCCGCCCCTGGCCGGCCTTCTGTGCCTCGCCCCTACTCCGCCCCTTGATGAGGCAACTTTTTTCCTAGGCAGAGGTACCCGACCCAGTCCGCCCAGCTGTCAAGATTGCATGTTATCTCGAATTTTTTTCAATCGACAATTCGCGGGGCTTCCACTACCCTCTGTGGGCGGGTGGGTTCCCATGGAGGGGTGCCCGCCCGCTGGAGTCGGTGGTGGCGTGGCAACCTACCTGGAACTTTCGGCGAGCTTCTTCGCTGCCCAATCACTGGCTGGCCAACCAACCAACAGTGAATCAAGCAATCTCTCCTGGGCGCCCTCTTCTCGCATCTTGGCCTTTCTCTCGGGGAGAGGGTCCAAACGCCTCGTCGCTGTTCTGTCCGTTTCCCTGATCCGCAATTCACTGTAATCTCTGCGCCTCCATCGCATTCTGTGTCACTGCTTTGTCACGCATCCAACGTCAACCTTCTTGGCAATGCTACATACGGGCGGCTGCAACACTCGAGTTTACATGTCCCAGCACTGAGAAATTCCCCCCGCCAGTTGGGGTGAGCTGCGGCTGAGCTGCGACAGCCTTGGCCCCTCTTCTGTGGCTTGACCGCCCCTCGCTGCGTCTCATTACGCGCGGTTCAGTTTAGATGCGACTCGGCGGGAGCCCGAGAGACACCGCCATGTCCCACGTCCGTCCCTCTTCTGCTCTGTGCTTGCTCTAGCCTTCACCAGGAGGTGATGCTGGCTGAGGGACAAGGTGGAAGTGGATTATCTGTGGAGCATGCAATTGTTCTACAAGCAGGTGAAGGTGAGCATGGTTAGGTATCATCGCGGTCCCCCATCAGATCCCGGACAACCGCCTCCGTCGCACGCGCTGTGCTTCACTTCTACCATGGAAGCTTCCTAGCGAATTGGCCGCATCGGGAAACATGATGACGGCCCACCGTGAGGGATCGATGATGCATCCCCATCCCATCCCATCCCCATCCCACCTCGACATTCTCAATTATTGCTTTCTCACAGGCCATCGGCCCGTTCCAGGTTCCCTTTTGGCCTTGTGCTTGCAGCTACCGAAGCATAAGCGCCCACTCCCAAACTTCACCATGATCCATGCGCCTCCATTGCTGCCGCAAGCCTCAGCTCCAACCACCACTTGGCAGCCATAGCGAAAGCGACATGTCAGAGGCTCTAGAGACAGCTAGCTCATGGCTGAGACTTGCCTGCCAGGCCGCTGCTCCCGTGAAAAATTTCAGCAAAATTACACACGTCTCGCCCGTTCCAGGGTTCCAATGAGACGCCGTCTGTACCGCAAGCCGTGGAGAATGCATCGTGTTCATTTCAAGCTTCCTCGCTGCCCAACGTGATAGTCTATGCATTCTCCCATTGCGTTGACCGCTCACAGTCCGTAAAAGTCGTCGACGTAAGTATCGCACGACGCCGCACTGCATGAGAGCTACAATGCTACCCAAGTGCCAGGATCACGGCACCCGGGTAGCCTACGAGATCGATGGAAAATCATCTCGTCATCAGAGAAGAAGAGGGGAGGGGAGGGATCCTGTGTACAGAAAGAGGAAAGGAAAAAAAGGGAACAAATGTTAGCGGACTTGCCGCGGCATAGCCAAATCATGTCTACCACGTTTATCATGAGTCTAAAAATTGGCCAGGAACAGCATGCCCATTCCCGTGCTGTTCTGTGCGAACCCAACACAGGCGGCAGGCTTCCGAGCCTGATTGCGCACGCCACGCAGATAGAGTAGCCAAAGAAACCACAAAACGCCGTGCGCCCTCCCTCCCTCCCTCCTCCTCGCTCGGCAGTGACTCAATGGCTGGCCACAAAGCCGGCCAGATCCTCCTCCCGGATCAGCAGCATCTGCTTATCCGCCATTCTTGAGCTCGTGGCCGTCGACGGGCCGAGCCAGCCGCTCCAGATCTTCTGCATCACGTTGTCGGGGCTCAGCATCTTGCTCCCCCGCACGTTCTCCTCGTCCCGGTCCTCGACGGTCAGCAGCAGGCGGTCGACGGCCGCGAACACGTCGACGATGTGCCACAGAAACCCAAAGGTCTGGTCGCTCTCCAGCTGCGGGTAGCCCAGCTCCCCAAAGGCGCACGCCACGTGCCGCACCCGCCGCGCGTCCTCGCGGAGCAGGAAGTACACCATGGTCAGGTTGAAGCCGTACGAGTTGTACGGCTCCAGCTCCCCCCGGAGGTAGACGGCGTCGAGGGCAAAGTTGAACCAGACCCGCGCCGGCCGCGACACGGGCGTGTCCGACAGCAGCTTGGGGATGCGCCAGCTGAACGACAGCTCGTAGTGCTGCAGCGCCAGGTATCGCGACTCGCGGTTGACGTGCAGCAGCACCGGCACCACATCCCCGTGGGTCCTCGAGTCCAGGTCTTGGCGCCGCTGGGGAAGCTGCTCGTCGCGCTGGAGGCAGCATGCTACTATTATCCGGGGCTGTATCAGGCACGACCATATCTTCAGGCGCAATTCCGGCGGGAGCAGCGCGAACCGGGGAAATGCGGTGAGTGCGGGCGCCGCCGCCGCCGTTGTTGTCCCGGATCTGGATGAGAGCCCATCGTCAAAGGTGCGGAACTCGAGCCAAAACTTGGGGTCAGGACTCTGCTCCTCCTCGCTATCGCACAAGCTCATGGTTGCGAGCGATGTCAAAGCAACTGCGCAATTATGCCCCTAGGAGAGAGAGTGTGTGTGTCAAAGACAAAGAAGAGAAAAAAAAGAAAACAGAGTTGAGGTCGTTGAGCGCCATGTCCAGCCGAGGGAGAGATAAAATAGGACGCGCATCCATGTTCATAGGCTGAGGAAGATGCCGGCACTTGGCTGTCAGGCGATTATCAACTTTTGTTGAGTCAAAATTGTACCACACAAAGCAGAGACCTCGGAGGACTCTGCCTCGCCAAAGACACTGATATAGACCGTCACAAGCCAATTGCAGACAACTACACCCAGGAAAATGTGATGAAAATCCCAAGAGTTGATACATTGTTTGGGACAGAGCACACCCTAGATTCGCCGATCTCGGCATTTGATCGGAAATGGCGTCTGAGAATAGCGATAGCATCTAGTTTCGGATCTACAGGTGAAATCGCTCAATGTGCGCCAAGATAAGTAGTCTGCGTTGCATAAACATTCATATAAAAAATGAGCCTCGTCTCATTTCATTTCCCCTTCATCATTTCCCAATTCCAAAAACAAAACCCGTAGTGGCACTGCGTGATGATTGAATGACGCCGGCATTTCATATTCGTATAGCTCCCAGCAAAGTTTAAAGATGTAAGAAATTCACCGTGGGAATACAAGGTTGTAGCATCAACACATGAAATTGGGTATCTAAAATAACGAGAAACCAGTGCGTAGCAAATACCGCTTTATACATGCCATGTATCCAGCTCCTCCCGAGCCATATTCCAATGTCTCAAACCTCAGACTCTAGCCATTTCTCGCTTTTGGTGGGAGAGCGCCTCAGGTGCAGTGCTTTCTGACCATTCGCGGTTATGAGAGCTCTGGGGTACTACTGTTCCCTTTTCCTCTTCAGTCTGCTTCAGTTTCTGCCTCCTCAAAAGACTGAGCACGTAGCTGCCTTTGATGACGAGATCAGTCGGCTTTCCGTCTTCTCCAATGGGTCCCTGGTCAAACTGGACATTTCCAATGCACAAGGCGCATACAACTGCCTGATTAGACGTTAGCATAAGGAATCGATCAATGCGAATGGCCAATCACGTACCATTGCCACAAGGGGCGTAACAGCAACGAATGCCCAGACGACTCCCATCTGCTCGCAAATTAATCAACCGATCGACATGTTATATCAATATCAAACTTACCTTCGCATCATGAACCGCCTTCTCCTTTGAAGCACCAGTCAACTTCTGGATTTGGGAAAAGTCGCTGTCGTGCGAGTTGAGTCCAGATGTGTTGTTGAAGACGCTCGACATGATGGTCAATCCGATAGTACCACCAAACGGAATGGCAACTGCCAACAATCCAATGACTGATGCACGCATGTTTCTGAAAAGACCAATTCCGTGGAGCGGGGAGGCCATGAATCGCAGGCCGCTGCCGCATCCCACCAGGGCCATCATCGCATAGATGGTTGGAAGGTGTTCAGAGTAGATGGCCCAACCCAGCATTCCAATACCAACAGCCTCAACAAGAGTTCCCAAAAATATGGAAGGCCACGTCATGCGAGGCCATTTGTTGCACATGAACGAGCAAACGTAGACGCCAAGACCAAGTCCGGGGAGGAAGTACAGGAGCTGAACACCAGCCTTATCCGAGTTGTAACCCTAATCCGTGTTAATATATATATATATAATAAGCCGCAAGTTCCAGGACTGTATACTTACTCTGACGGCGATGAAATAAATGTTGCAAAAGTATAGGACCTGTGCAAGTCAGCATGGTTTCGACCAAAGCGTGGCCGTAGATACATACAGCATACATGCCAATGCCCGTGGCGCATTCGCAGTAGAAAACCAGACCAATATCCTTGCATGAAATCAAGGTCCAAGGGATCATGGCCCTCTGGTACGGCATCTTCTCCGCCAGCAGGTTTCCAGGTGCCAGGAGGTACTCCCAGTAAAAGAATGCCAGAGCGAAAATGGTGCCGATGACGAGAGGGGTGATGACGGCGGCCGACGACCACGAGTAGGTTGCGCCGCCCCATGTGAGCGCCAGGATGATGAGGCCGAAGCCGACAATGAAGAGAAACTGGCCACCAAAGTCCACAGTCTTGAGCCTGGCAGCAAACTTTGTGCGGCGCCCGGTCTCGGCGGTCTCGTCGAGCTCGGGGATTGGCTGCGGGCCCAGCAGCTCCTTTCGAAGAAAAAAGAAGATGATGATCAGTGCCACGACGGCGACGGGAAGGTTAATGGCAAAGCACCACCTCCAGTCGGCGCTGGTAAGGTAGCCTGTGATTAGTCGTTAGGCTTGGCCGACACGCCACCAGTATCAAACGCCAAGCAGTTACTTACCTCCAATCACAGGGCCGATGGCATACGATACGCCAGCCACGAGAGAGAAGATGGCCCAGTTCTTGGCGTTCTCCTGCAGAGACACCTTGTCGGCGAGAATCGTGCGAATAACGACGTTCAGGCCCGCGGCTGCAAGGCCCTGGAAGCCACGGCCAAGGAGCAGAACGGCGAACGCGCTGGTCGGGGCGGCCGTGCAGAGCGTGCTGCCGATTATCATGAAGAAGATGGAGGCGCAGAGGGCTGCGTTCCTGCCGAAAACATCGGCCATCTGCGACCAGAACGGGATAAAGGCGGCTGATGCCAGATTAAATGCCGAAACAACCCAGTTCAGCTCTGAGATTTGGCCAAAGTCGCCTGCGATCCATGGCAGAGCGCTGGCAATACTGTTGAAAGGCTGTCAGTAACAATTAGGTTGTTCCCACACGAGTGTCATATTCGCACATTGTAGAGTCCAAGGATTGCAGGGCAAATGGCCAGGCCAGGCAGAGAATCACTCTCCATCGATATGTGAGCTGTGCCTTTCGCTCAGCCTTGCATTCTTGGCAAGGTGAATCTGAGGGCAGTTCTCGGTGAGTACATGCTGCGTGTTGTTCCACCTTTGAAGGTTCTGTCGTCTGCGTTGTTGTGGCATCGTCTGAGGGCTGTTTGGCGGACTGCCTATTCTTCCACCATTTGCTGATCTGTTTGTATGCTATGATGCACATTCTTGGTTGATGTGAGGAGGGGCAATAATAGATCGATATTGATTGTAAGAGGCCAAGAAAAATTGTATGTTGAGATAGGATGTACTTGTATCAGGAAATGATGTTGAACTTGAAAACTATGGAATACACCGAGAGAAAAACAATGGTCTTATATCCCCAAGACGATGTTGTGAAGATGGGGTAATGCGGCAATCCGGATCTGCAAATCCTGGACAATCCCATGCGCTGGTGACGTTTTGGTGCTCAGCCGCCATCTGTTGTTGAGCAAAACGACGCCAATTCAACCCTATTGTGCATGCCTCGAATGAGTTTTCCCATTGCAGAGACAAATCCATCGCAGGCCGGCCAATCAGACAACCCAGGCGCTCTCGCTCTGCCGTATCCCAGGGCAGAATCCTTTCGACAACTATTTCCACTGTAACCAGGCCATGGCTGTGCTGGAGTGGTGGGTCTCGAATTGGTGTCCCAAAACGGCAAGGCGGCAGTGACATCTCGAATGGGTGACCAAAAGAGGACTAGTGCCGTTCTAGAAGCTCGAATGGGATTCTCAAACTGGTGTAGGGCTGAGACCATCTGATGGCTGACATGATGGGACTCTGTTCCAAAAGAAATGAGTCGAAAAAAAATGTTTTTGTCGTATGGATTTCCAATATGCAAGTCGGCGGCCTCCTGTATCAGAAATAGCCGCAGGGTTGCTGTCATACTTTCCCCTTCTTATTCCCAAGCGAGCAAAGGCAGACCACGAAGGGGACAAGCGCACTCTGCAACACCATCCTAACTCGGAAGCGATGACATCGTCAAGAACCAAATTTCAATTTTCAATGGTATCATGGTTTCGTGGTTTCGTGGTTTCGTGGGTTCCCTCGTTGGTATTATGCTTGTAAATCTGTTCAGGTGGTGTTGTCGTTCATATTGGTTCACACGAGTTCGTTGAAGGCCAGCTTCCGACCCAGGAGAGGTTCGAGGTGAATGCGAGAGAATCAAATTTCTACTGGAAGGGGTGCAGAATTAAACGGGATATATATGTTTTCCTTCGTCAGCCTTTCGTGAAGAAACCACAGAAGCTCATCGGGGCGGATCTGCGGGCCCGGATCGGATTACCTCCGGGCACTGACGGAAGGAGAGACCGGCTTCAAAAAACGAGCAAATGATGACATTGCTGTCGGTGGTCGGCGCCGAGAGTCCGTCTGGTAGCAGGTGTCCAGGCTTCACTGCTGTGGTAGGCTCAGCGACTGCTCAGGTTCCGTTTACATTCCTGCATGGCGGATAGAGGCTGCGCAACGTTTCGGCTGGACTGGCCAAAGACCCAGTAACTTGTCAAGACCTCCCCTTCCCTATTGTCCCCTCTGTCTTGCGAGTGCTTTTCGTCCATTGCCATGTCCTTCATATCAAATTCCTTGACACAATCATTCTAGCGATAATTCAGTCGTCTGACCTACAGCTAATCATCTATTGTACTCGTCTCGTGGTTTGTGCAATGTGATATATTATTCCGATGAACCCTCTTTTATTTCCGCCATTTCAGTGGTTTTTTTTTTCTTTTTCATGATAATGTCAGAGAGGGTGGGTGTGTGACTTTGAGTTAAACGACCGAGAAAACGTGCGTAAAGTACTCGGTTGTGTTGGTGGGTAGAACAACATTGGGAGAGACGGGATTACGTGAGATGAGCGTGGACGATACGTTGTAGTCTCGAAACCAGGCCCGAGGTATACACCAGAGAGCCTTATCGTAGAAAATGAAATTCTGGCTAAAGCTCATGGATAATGGCAAAGTGTAGCAAACAGCCTAGGGTAGCACTCAGACGCCAAGAGAAAAAAAGGAAGCTCTCGAAAGCCACGGCACGCCAGGGTGACAGGGTTACCCCACGGGATCCCCAATTTCCATGTGAAGCACCAGCGCGCGCCCCAGCACAGCACAGCAAACCCTCCATGTAAGAGAGCACCACTGGGAGCGGAATCATGGGCTGCAGCGATGCAGTTCATGGCAAAAAAAGGCACGATCCGCCGGCCAAACGATCCGCCCGGCCAGTGACACAGATGGGCCACACTCCACTGCGGGAGCCAACCAGGTTCCCGGCGGTCAGTGACAGAAGGAGTTTCGCGCCATTCGGCTGTCGAACAAACGGGCGAGGCTTTACATTGCCAGATCCTTGACTGGCGTCCTTTGGACCGAACCGAGACGGCGCTCTGGGGCCTGCCACCCGCTCCCACGTTTCATGGCTCTGGACTCTCCGCTGGTCCTCGGGAATGCTGTCAGTCAACCACGCTCCCCGGCCTCTAGGGACGGCTCCTTTTTCGGACGGCTTCGGTATCGCCATGATCCTTGGGAGAGATAAATCACACCCTGTTTTTTTTAATTTTTTTATTTTAAACTTGAGGGTAACGGAGCCGCAAACTATGGAGAACACTTGTATGCGAAATCGGTGAGGCCGATCTGCGCCGGGTTGTAGACAGAGTGTGTAGAGGCAACAAGACAACAGAAACATGCATCCCACTGGCGTCGACGATGGGCGATGGCGACTCGCTCGCTTGCTCGCCCTGGCTTGGGGATGGTCAGCACGGCTTCACTTGGCAATAGCTCCTTTTGCGATTTTGGTCAGCGCCAGCCCCAGCGCCCAGCGAGAAGCTCCCGCCTGTGACGTAAGCCCTCGTGATGGCTCGCTTGCTGTAGTCGTTATCAAGGGACCAACCGCTACTGGTGGCCTTGCAGCCACCTAGGTAATGGTAGAGACATGCACGCGCGCAGCGCCCACACATTTCCCAACTGGGCCATGACACATGAGAACAACGGGCACCAGGTGAGGGAACCGCGGCAAATGGTTCAGTCTCGTGCTGTCATACACGGCCCGCGAGGCCAAGGTGCGCGCAATCATGATTCCATTCACGCCTCTGCTGCCTGATGCGATTGCACGGCTGGTGCCCTAGTCTGGACGCCGCACACGCACCAGAATTTCACCCCTCGTCACGTCACATCTTGCATCGTGGGGTCGTCCATCTTCTCCCCCTCCATCGCATTGTCACCACCCAAGCCAGTCCCGCGCCCTGCATTCGCCTAGAGTGGATCGCCTCTAACCATCGAACCCCGGTCCAGGCCCAGCCCCAGAACCTCGCCGCCCTATCCTGTCCTGCCCTGACCCTTTGGATCGCCGCCACGGCTCTGGCTCTGGCTCTGGCTCTGGCTTTGGCTCTCTGGCTCTGGGCCTTTGGTGCCGTGTTGCTCGACATCCCGTCGTCCGAGAACCCCCAGCTTTGACTATTGCCATTCCCCAAGGTCTTTCACTCGGAAGTCAACCGTGGCGGCAATACTCCACAACCGAATAGGCACGCTTGCTACCACTGCTGCAGCTGCCTCTGTTGCTGTCTATTTCAAGCTGTACTCGCTTTCCTGTTTACCGTTTACAGCCTGCTTGTGAGCCATTAGCCCTCAGAGTACAGACAGCTATACACGGTTGCCCTGCAAATCGACAGACAACACTTCCATTCATTACCGAAAGTCTCGTTACGCCTTTTCTGCTCAACGCCCTGTTCGTTCAAGGTCTAAGTCCATCGGCACAACCATACCCGTCCCTCTCTTCCCTGTCCCTCTCCCTTCGGGGAATTCTCGCTGTCCATCTCTAGACCCGTTCCTGGTAAGTCCTTGTACCTGGCTCCGTTGCCCAAGATAACTCTCCCTTGGGCCAAGCTTCGGCAGTGTGCCGCCACACTTCTGTCTGTCGGGCCTGCGGAGCACTCTGTCTGCCTGCCTGCCAACTTGCTTCCTCTCCCACCCGCCAGCCTCTTCCCTAGTGCTCGGCTACGCCCCGGCCTGCGCGGAGGGCGTGCGGAGGGTGTGCGGAGGGTCCACTTGACTCTTGTCTAAGTCAGCGAGGTCACAATGCCGTCTGTTGCTTTATATCGTTCCCATATCCCCTCTCCTCCCGTTCATTCCAACCCTCGGTCCCAGAACCAACACCTCTATCCCCTCTACACCATATAGGATGCATTCAGTGTAATGTCAGACTATTTCTTACAAGAAAACTGCATCTACTTCTTCCGCACCGCTCTCCGCGGCCTCAACGTCAGCACCAACGTCTCGCCTCTCTACGCCTAACGCACTCACAAACCTGCCATTTCACCCAACCCAAGCTGACACCATGACTCAAGTTCGCACCTTCACTCTCCCTCAGCCTCTTGGCGAGAGACTGGCTGAGCCTATCCCCTCTACCTCAGCCGTCGCATCTGCCACTCCTCGATCCATCCCAGACATTCCTGAACTCCCTCAGCAGTCCAAGAGACGCGACTCTGCCGTCAAGCTCAACGGCGACTACACAAAGTTTCCAATGGCCACCTACGACAACAAGGAGGGTGGCATCACTTTCTCCGGCCAGGACAGACTCCCCAGGCTCCCCATCCCCGATCTCGCTCAGACATGCCGCCGATATATCGAGTCCCTTCATCCCATCCAGTCACCACGAGAACGAGCAGAGACCAAGTTTGCGGTGGAAGAGTTTCTCAAGGCGGATGGCCCCGAACTACAGGAGAAGCTCAAGCAATATGCTCAGGGAAAATCCAGCTACATTGAGCAATTTTGTCTGCATCCCTTCATCTGCATTGTTACTGCACTCTCTAACTTTCTGCAGGGTATGATTCTTACCTCAATTATGACAACCCCGTTGTTCTCAACTTGAACCCCTTCTTCCTCCTGGAAGATGACCCGACACCCGCACGAAACAACCAAGTGACCAGAGCGGCTTCCCTTGTCGTGTCTTCGCTCGAGTTTGTTCGCGCCGTCCGCAAAGAAGAGCTACCGCCGGACAAGGTGAAGGGAACTCCTCTCTGCATGTACCAGTACTCCCGGCTGTTTGGAACTGCTCGAGTGCCCACCGAGGCTGGTTGCCAGATTGAGCAAGATCCAGAGTCGAAGCACATCGTTGTCATGTGCCATGGACAGTTTTACTGGTTTGACGTGCTGGATGACAACTCGGACCTGATCATGACGGAGAAAGACATTACCCTCAATCTGCAAACCATCATTGACGATGCCACTCAGACCCCCATACAGGAGGCTGCCAAGGGAGCCCTGGGTGTTTTGAGCACAGAAAACCGAAAGGTCTGGTCAGGCCTGAGGGATGTTTTAACCCGCGAGCCCGACTCCAACAACGCCGACTCTCTCAGCATTGTCGACACGGCCCTCTTCGTCCTTTGCCTTGACTATGCAGAGCCCGCCGACGTCGCCGCCCTCTGCCAGAACATGCTCTGTGGAACCAGCGAGGTTGAGAAGGGTGTCCAGATTGGAACTTGCACCAACCGCTGGTATGACAAGCTGCAGATCATTGTCTGCAAGAACGGAAGCGCTGGCATCAACTTTGAGCACACGGGCGTGGATGGGCACACAGTTCTTCGTTTCGCCAGTGACGTCTACACGGATACCATTTTGAGATTCGCCCGCACTATCAACGGCCAGGCCCCAACTCTTTGGGCGTCCACGAGCCCCGACCCATCCAAGCGAGATCCCGAGAGTTTCGGCGACGTCAACACCACCCCCCGCAAGCTGGAGTGGGACATGGTTCCCGAACTGAGCATTGCTGTGCGCTTCGCCGAGACGAGGCTGGCTGATCTCATCGGCCAAAATGAATTCCAGTGTTTGGATTTCGGCCACTACGGCAAGAACTTTATCACTTCTATGGGATTCTCGCCCGATGCCTTTGTCCAGATGGCCTTCCAGGCTGCATACTACGGTCTTTACGGCCGCGTCGAATGCACATATGAGCCTGCCATGACCAAGGTATTCCTCCACGGCCGAACCGAGGCTATCCGATCCGTCTCGGATGAGGCAGTCGACTTTGTGCAGACTTTTTGGACGGATCACCCAGCCGAGGCTAAGATTGAGGCCCTCAAGCGGGCATGCCAGAAGCACGTCGCAAACACGAGGCAATGCTCCAAGGCCGAGGGTTGCGACCGCCATCTGTACGCCCTTTTCTGCGTCTGGCAGAGGAGCATGGATGAGGACCTGAACAGCGGTTTCAGCAGCAATGGTTACTCAAGTCCAGCCGACGCCTGCTCAGAGCAGGGTGTCAACTCTCCCAATGGCTCCATTCCCTCTGCTGACGCTGTTGAGCTGAAGCCTTCTCGTGAGCGAGGGTACAGCACCAACTCTCGATCCCAAACTCATACCCCTCTCCCGCTCATCTTTGCCGACCCTGGCTGGGATAAGCTCAACACCACGATCCTTTCCACATCTAACTGCGGCAACCCGGCCCTTCGACAGTTTGGGTTCGGTCCTACGTCTGGGGATGGCTTCGGTATCGGATACATCATCAAGGATGACGGCATCTCCATCTGCGTGTCAAGCAAGCACCGGCAGACGGCCCGCTTCATCGATACGCTCGAAAGCTACCTCCTCGAGATCCGACGCATCCTGCGCATCACCAACCGCAAGCTGTCCACCATGAAGGCCAGCCGAGCCAGAGAGGCCGAAATGGCCATGAACCACGCAAAGCCCGCCAGCCGCCTCAAGTCCCGCGGACGCCCCATCACCGCTGTTGACAGTCTCCGATCGCACACGGGCACAACTTCTCCCACCAACGAGAGCAGTGCCTTCAGCGAAGACGAGGAGATTGGCGGATGTAAGCATATCCCATACCCCCAAGCCCCGTGAGACGCTCTTCTAACATGTTTTCCCAGATGGCTTCTTTGACGCCGGCATGCTCCTCCAGGCCCTCAAAGCCCGCAGTGTGCAGTTCGACTCTGCCGACACCCGTGCGTCGGAACGGGCCGCGGTGCAGGCACGTCGACGAGACGTGGGCAAGAAGTTGCGGTTGAGCGAGTACTGAGCAAACCATGCTGGTTTCCACATGGCATGATGAGGTGGCTTCTGCGTGACTTTGTCTCAGTTCTTGTCTTTCTTCTTTCTTCAATTGTTCATGATTAGCGAGGTTCATTTCAAAGGATAGCTCCGTTGTAACTAGAGGCGCACGATCTGGTGTTTTTTTTTTTCGGGTGTTAGGGGGATCTGAACGGACAATGGATCCAATCAAGGCGAATAGAGAGTTGTAATTCAAAAAGAAATATTATACGTGATGCAATTACCACACACTTATAGAACGAATTCACAAAAGAAAATTCAAAGTCTGCGCAACCTCGATTTCTTCATCCATGGGACCATCAGCAATTCAAACATTTACAAGAAATTGGACTTGAATTTGTGAGTCGAAATTTGAATTTGCCCGTTTTTCAACGGATTCTAAATCAGGGTATACATGAAAATAAAGGGTATGTAACATGGTCGTCATGGGCTATCATCCGCTTATATTTTATCACCACCTACTTGCTCTCCCCAGCCCTGTGACCTGTTGAGAGTCTTAATAAAACCATCATCTTTTCTGGTCGCGCTGCTGTTTTTGAAAAGTTAAAAAAAATAGACATCGGGCAAAATCCACCTCCATTATTCGGCATATAGAACAGATCTCTTTACCCAACTCCGGGCCATGATGCTAAACCAAAATTCAAACCAAATAAACGCCTCGGATACAGCAGCAACGACGGACAGGATGGACGGGCTTAGCTGATCTAGGCAAGTTCGTGGGTCTCGCCTCGGCCGGTGGTGCCAGGGGCGTTGACAGGAGCTTCGTGAATGATGCCCTGCTGGGGCTGGAAGCCGGGCTGGCCAGGGATGGTCTGCTGGTTGTATGAAGGGGTCGGGCTAGTGTTGGCGGCAGCAACGCGAGGGTCGATCTGGCTGGGATCAGGGCTGCCCGGCTGGTAATAGCCAGCAGGGGAGATAGGCTGGTTATACTGCTGTCCGGGAGAAGGATAAGGGTTCTTGGGGTCGTAGTATCCTGCGTTGGTCTGCGGAACAGGGTTGTAGCCTCCGGGTCCAACGCCAGGCTGCTGTTGCATGGGAGGGGGCTGGTAGGCAGGAGTGCTGGCGGCAGCAGCAGTAGCAGCAGCGGCGTCCTTCTTCTTGTTCTTGTTTCGAATGACGAGAAAGATGATAGCGCCAATGAGAGCAAGACCGGCGACGCCACCCACAGCACCGCCAACAATAGCACCAATGGGTGTAGAGGAGCCTCCGCCGCTGGCTGCGGATGTTGTAGCAGAAGCATGGACAGTAACGGTAGGCTGGACGACGGTGCCGCTGGTGATGATGCTTGCGGTTGTGGCTTCTAGGGTCGAGTAGGTACGGTCATCACCGCCGCTGTAGGTGGTATAGGCTGTCTGAACGCCATTGTAGCTCTTGCTGTTGCACCAGTAATCGGTGATACCACCGGAGAAGGAAATGGTATTGCAGTAACTAGCAGTTGTATCGGTACTGTCACAAGGTAGCAAGGTTAGCACAGTTCAACCTGAGTTTAGGTCATTGAATATCCAGACGTACCATTTCAGTGTGTTGATGTCAATTTGGCAACCATCGCCACAAGCACTTGAGGAATAGTAGTTCTCATAATCGATGCAATTATATCGCATGTTGCATCCTTCAGCATCACAACAGGCAACATGGCCCTCAGAACCAGACTTGCTAAAAGCGCAGGTCGCAGTGCTGTAGCAGGTATACCCGGCACCGGCAAGAGCAGAGATGTAACCGCAGGTGTTGTCGGGGGCATAAAGCAAAGTGCCAGCTCGGCGGAAGAGCTCGTGATCGGGAGCGGGAGTCGGAGCAGGGCTCACACCATCATCAGGGAGCTTGACAGCTTTGGTGATGGCAGGATCGCGGAGGTGCATGGCCTTGACGCCAACAGAGAGGGCGGCAATGGCAGCGTACGTGCTTGTCACCTTCATTTTGAACCGGGTCCTAACTGTTGCTGATTCTCGTCGAGGATTAGAAAGAAAAAAATACAAACTCGAATTGAGAGATTTCAACACGGAGTAGGCTCTGAAGAAGCAGGTATGGAGGGGAGGAATAGGAGCAGAAGAGGGAGAAGGCCCCAGCTGGGGTGTTAGTGAGACGGGATGGTTTTAATAAGACGGGCAGACGAAGGCTGGCAGAGGAAAGCAGCTAGTGGACAATGGAGGTCTGCACAACAGTCCTCATCCGCAGCCCACGACGGCCAGGGCGCCTGTTTAGACCAGCTCTTGAGGGTGTGGATGTACATGGTCTAGCCTGAGCGAGTAAGTGAGCGTGTTGTCGAGCAATTCTCCACTTAGAAGTCATCGTCCACTCTCAGCCTTAAGCTAAGTTAATATCGAGGGTGATTGTCGACGCCCCTGCTCCGACCCCTGTCCCTCTCTCCCAGGATTGCGATCCATATTTCCCCGGCTAGTGAGCCAGTGGCATGGCGTCCTGATGGCGGTGGCTTGCAGAAGCTGAATGGGAAAACGAGACCACCAAGGCCAGTCCTCCACATGCCCCTGGCTGGGCCAGGATTGGGCGCCTAGGAACAGGCCTGATGGGGAGGCATGGCTTTTGTGCGTACAGCAGCAGGCGGTGGCTGCTGCGGCGGCGGTTGGGTTGGGGGAACACGGCATTCGTGATGCCGGAACGTCACTGCATTTGTATCACGACTCGGGAGTGAGCAGGGCGTAGGTTTTCCATCGGCGTTGTTGCACCCGGATGATCAGCCGGCCCACGGCCCTGGGTAAGGTTGTTGGCGAGTGAGTGGGTGCCATGGAAGAGTAAAATGGTGGAGACCCAAAAAAAAAAAATACGACCCGCTTGTTTCGGCAACCCAGAGACCCTGAAGTCTGAGAGAAAGAGGCAAGCACTGCGGTCCTGCCTGGCTTTTCCTTGATCGTCGCCCGCTCCTGCTGCTGCTCTTGAACAAGGACCATAGCGCCGGAGTTTAGAGGCCAATAGCCTGCTGGCACAGCGGAGAAAGTGAAAAGTCAGCACAGCCCCAATCCTGACGTTCGAAACAAGCGAGTTCGGAGCTAGAGGCCAGGACGAAATGAACCAACCTTGAAGATTTCTTACTTTTTTTCTTCTTCATCAAAGGACGGATATGCACAATTCCGGTTTAGTCATCGGTCATGTACAACTAAAATATGCAGGATAAAAATAATCTCTCCCCTTGTGCCATCAACGCCTCGCGCCAGCACCCCAAGTTGAGGCAGGGTAACCCGAGTCGGACTTGGACCTAACTCTACCTTGCCGCTGGTTAGATTACCAAAGGGGCCGTGTGTGCCATCGTCACAGGATCCAACGGGTAGAAAGATTATGCGCCGACCAACTCGTTAATATGCCGCCGCAAAAAATTTAAAGGGAAAGGGAAAGCACAAGTTGAGCGAGGGTATTCCCGTTGCCCCCAGTCCCGATCCCATGTCATGTCATCTCAGCCGCACACGGATGAAATGAGATTGCAACCCAACACAATACAAGCCTTTATCGGTTGAGCTTGTTTGTTTCATCCTTCGCCCGCGGCCTGCTGTTCCGAGCACGCATGTCGGTCTGCCCGCCCCTCCAGGACCTCGGAAATATTCCCACCTCCCATCAGCCGCCCATCCTTCTTTTCGGTTTGTGTGACAAGAATCTAATTACGGCCCATCTTGTGTCGGCACACAAAGATGTTCAAAGTGCAAGGTACCGTGCCACGCCGTCGGCACGCCAGCGACGCCTCAGTGAGACCCGGTGCAGAAGCCGTTGGCATTGCCTCTCCCACTCGGGTCGTGTGGGGTTTCCCATGGGCCAGCCACCTGGTCTTGACTCTTCCTGGCGAGGCGGGGGGGGGGGGGGGTTTACTGCAAATTTTGAATGTGGAAATCAACTCGTTCCTGAGCCAGCCCCCAAGGCCAGCATCAAAGACTAAGACACCGATCACGGGTTGGGTCGTGACCCATCGTCAGCAGTAGCAAGGGCCAGCGACTTTGGATCGGCAGGTTGCCTGCGAGTTGACTGGCTGCTCTTGCGTCCTGGCAACAGATAGCTCGAATACCCTCGTCATCATCAGCCTTGTCACACATGCCCGAGTTCGCCGCCGTCCTTTCGCCTACGGATACCATCGTTCCGTCCAGACCATGCGTGAGACCTCGTTCCAAACGCCTGAATCATTGCCATCTGAAAATGTTCACATCCTGGTCAGGAAAAACCAAGAAACCAAGCACAGGCCCGCCACGGCTTACCCGTCAGATGCTCTGCTACCCTGCTACATAGCAGACAATAGTGCGAACAGACATGTCAGGGTGCATTAGTCGAGTAGTCAAAAGAGGTCACGAGTGACTAGATACCGCTCTTTCATCTCTACTGTTCAACTGGTTTGTCCAGGGCCTTATCTTTACCTTACTTGAAGGTCCTCGCTTGTGTATGCTCACATCACCACTTGCATCTTAGCAGGATACTGGGCCGTGTCAGTCCAAGTATATCCTCCAACATGTAGGTCTATCTTGGAAACCACATTGGTTCGCATACGTGTTGCGATGACGACGCCTCTCCCTCCATTCTGCTTCACCGCATCTGTGCGCCTGTCAAC
This sequence comes from Calonectria crousiana, assembly GCA_013406985.1. NCBI lineage: Eukaryota > Fungi > Ascomycota > Sordariomycetes > Hypocreales > Nectriaceae > Calonectria > Calonectria crousiana. The sequence continues at coordinate 85,389 of VTGD01000090.1, forward strand.
GCTCTGTCCGCCGAGGAGTCTCGCTGCTGTTGGTGGCCCGTTCGTCTCAGCGAAGCCATCCCGAATACATATCATGTGACGTCGCCGTCCCCTCTATAATCTCCTGCGCCAGTTTATGGTAATGCATCCTCCTGTCTACCAACCTTGCGAAATAATGGATGGTTGGGGAGGGGTCGGATTGGATGCAGGCACACGTCAATCCGGGTTTCGCATCTTGATGGGATCATGCTTGTATGAAATCCCCATTCATCCACATGTTGATCCCTAAATTAGCAACACTCGAAAAACAGAGTGCACTGCCGCAGCGCCCGCCTTTCCAAACTGTCGGGTCCTCAGTTGCGGCACAGGAAAAAAAATCCTTAACCTGGTATACCTTGGTTGAAAAGGCGAAATTTTCCATTGGGGAGGGAGAAATAGTGGCATAGCGACTAAAAGATAATATGTGATCTCGTTATAGGAAGATCGGGGCGTCCGCGCTGTCGCTATCGCGTTGCCACTAAGTGGGGTGCCTCGGCGCCTAAACCACCACCTCCGTCTTCACTCGTCGCGTCTATCAAAGTGCAGTGCAGGAATGCGACGGTGTTGCCTGCACCACAGAACCGAATCCAACCGCTAATCAGCTGCCGGGCTCGGGCTCAGATATGATTCTGACAGGCTGCACATAATCCTTACTTCCTTGGTTCTGATCGTAAGCTGCAGAAGGGGCTGTGTTTGCTGTCTTGAACCAACCAGACTGCTTCTTTTTTCCCCAAGTGACACAGTTCACGCCCATTCGCCTTCGCCCGCCATCTGAGCCTCGCAGCCTTGTGCGTACCCTTGGAGCCTCACTTACACGGAATGCCCTCACTCTCCCCTCTCGCCCTCTTCCATCATCACCCTCCATGACCGACATCCTCCAAATCCTCCCTTCCTTTCCCCTCCCTCCCTTTGCCGCCCTCCTCCCCACCATTGAGCATCATGGCCTCACCACCACCGACCTCCTCACCCTTCACCCGGCCGACATCGCCAAGCAGACACACCTCCCGCTTCTCGACCTCAAGCGTCTCATAGCCGCAGTGCAGGCTTCTCTCTGCGACGATCTCGGGCCGCCCCAGCAGCCACTTTTGCTGCTTGAGGAAAGTGAACATGGCCGTAGCCCCGATCCCAAGCCGGAACCTGAGCCCTCTTCCACCCCCGATCCGTCGGTCGCCGGGCCTCCACTCCCGGCCCCGGACTCGGCCCCGGAGCCTCTCCCGCCGAACCTCATCAGCACCCTCGACAGCGGCTTTGACGAGGCCCTCGGCGGCGGCGTCCCCGTGGGCGTCATCTCCGAGTTCACCGGCGAGAGCGGCGTCGGCAAGACCCAAGTCCTCCTTGCGCTCTGCCTGGCCGTCCAGCTCCCACCTCCTCACGGCCTCGGGCGCCAGGCCCTGTACATTTCCACCGAGGCCGCCCTGTCCACGCGCCGCCTATCCCAGATGCTTGGCGCCAACCCAGTGCTCAGGAGCGTCGAGGCCGGCTGCCAGCCCTCTCTCGACGCCATCCACAGCGCCGTCACCCCGGACCTCGAGACCCAGGGCCACATCCTCGAGTATCAGGTTCCCGTGCTGATATCACGCCACGACATCGGCCTCATCATCCTCGACTCGGTTGCCGCCAACTACCGCGCCGAGTTTGAGCGTCAGGGCTCCCACGGCTCTAACATGGCCGCTCGGAGCGCCGAGCTCGTCCGCCTCGGCGCCCTGCTCCGAAACCTCGCCCGCCGGTACAGCCTCGCCGTCGTCGTGGCCAACCAGGTGGCCGATCGCTTCGCCTCGTCCGCTCCCCTCTCGCGCAACCCGCCCCCCAGGAGCAGCGGTGCCGTGCCCGAGAGCCCCCTCGCGTCGCGGAGCATGCCCCCCCCGCCATCCACCAACTTCTCCAGCACGCCCTCGTCGTCAATCCCCTTCTCCCTCCAGGATCCGGACGGGCCGCCCCCCCCGCCTGCCCTGCTTCTCGATTATCAGCAGCGCTGGTTCACCGGCTGGGGCGACGATCCCCATTCCTCCGTCTCGCTCAAGACGCCCAGCCTCGGCCTCGTGTGGTCCACGCAAATCGCCTGCCGAGTCGCCCTGTTCAAGCGGCCCGTCTATGGCAGGACTCGGCGGGCAGCGCCCCTGACTGCCGAAGACGACCCCAATATGGCAGCCCCGACGCTCAAGGCCTGGCGAAGGTGGATGAAGGTCGTGTTTGCACCCCACACCGCAGCTTCAGGTCAGGGGTTGGACAATGCGGTGGAATACGAGGTCACTATGGGTGGCCTGAAGACAGTATTGAAAGATAGGCAGAAGTCGAACAAGAAGAATACATAAGCTTTCAGCGTCATAGCGGCGGCGTTGGGATACGACGTTTGCCTTCAGGGACTATGCAGAACATACATGGTGGACAGACAGACAAAAGGGGGTCAAAATAATAATCAACACTTGGGCAATTTGTATATATAATCGATAAATGCTACATTGATTAGGAAAATGTCTTTTTTTTATTCAACGCCCTCCACTGGCTATCCGACATGACATTGCGTGCATCCATCAGGTCATCACCTCGGGTGAGGGAACTCATCCTCCATCTGCAATCGCACACCAACATTCATGCTGATCAGTTCTTGTACCAGCAGTTTCGCTGCATACGGCATTGTCATCTTGGTCACCTCTCTAGTGCTTTTGCACGTGTGGCAGTAGCCCTTGTACCCAAACAGACCACACTGTTGACAAATGTCAATCTCCGTTCCGTCAGAGCTAATCATCAGGCGCTCCAGGAGAAGCTGCGAGGCACCGTACGCAATCAAACAATCGCGCTCCATTTCACCAAGACGTAGACCACCATCTCGGGAACGGCCTTCGGTGGGTTGTCGGGTCAAGATGGCTCGAGGACCGCGAGATCGAGAATGCATCTTGTCTTGGACCATGTGCTTCAGGCGCTGATAGTAGATGGGGCCGTTAAAGATGTACGCCTCAAGAGGTTCTCCTGTCAATCCTGATGTAAAGTAATCTTTTCCTTCCCACGAAAATCCGTGGTCGAGGAGGACTTGGCTCATCTCCTCGAGGGGGTGAGATCTGAAGGCATCGCCAAATCCATAATCAGGTCGACCATGGATAATTGACGCTTTTCCTGTCAGACATTCGAGCAGCTTTCCAACTGTCATTCGAGAGGGGAAACCGTGAGGGTTCATGATAATGTCAGGAGTCAGCCCATTGTCAGCAAATGGCAAGTCTTCTTGGTCAACAATGATGCCGACAACACCTTTCTGACCGTGGCGAGACGAAAATTTGTCTCCCAATTCGGGTCGACGGGTTTGTCTGGTTTGAACCTTAATGACTGTTGTATCTTTTTCTGTCTGCGAGACCATAACCTTGTCAATATACGCAGGGTCTGGAATTCGGTATGAGACCGATGAATCACGGTACTCGCTGGGGCCACGATCCATCCCGATACCAGTGGTCGTGAGGTCGAGCGGCGTTTCCTTTTTGATCATCGCCTCGCCAGCATTGATCTTGTATCCAACAATAGCAAGCCCATCGTCGTCAAGTGCCTCATGCTTAGGGATGCGATGCTTGACATTGCCCTCTTCATTTTGAGGGTCACCGATGCGCTCCTTTCGCCCGTTGGGATATTTCTGAAGTTCGGTGGTATACTTCCTGAAGACCTGGCATCGCCCGAATCCTCTATCGATGGATGCTTTATTGAGAACCAGGGCATCTTCAATATCGTAACCAGAGTATGACATGACAACAACGGTAGCATTCTGTCCTGCTGGAAGCTTATCATAACCGATAAGCTGAATAGTCTTGGAGATAACCATCGGTCGTTGAGGGTATACCAGAGTGTATAGCAGGGTGTCGATTCGATTAAATTGGTTGTATGCGATTGCGCCAATGGCTTGTTTACCCATGGCACATTGGTACGTGTTTCGGGGGGACTGGTTATGATGGGGGAAGGGAATCAAGCCAGCAACGGCACCCAAGAGCGTAAATGGTTCAATTTCCAAGTGCGTTGTGCTCCTGGTAACTTGATGTTCATAAATGGTAATAAGGGCATCGTTTTCCTCGTTTACGTCGAGGTACTCGACGATTCCGCGATTGAGGAAGTCGTCGAATGTCACTTTCCCCATTTGAAGGAGGCGAAGGTGTTCTGGTTTCAATTTCTGTTGTCCATTCTTGACAATGATGTAGGGTCGACAAATTCGGCCTTCATCTGTAGCAATATGAACCGCATTAAAGTGGGTGTTGATGTTGATTCCAACAAACGGAGAAATCCATCCTCTTCGGCGCATCGTTCGGAACTTTTGCGCGAACCGCTTAGGATATCGGGTCAAAGCAAAGGGAGTACCGTTGACATGGATAATGTAACTTCCCTCTCGGTGCATCTCTGCGCCAGAGAAATTTCTAATGGGTTCAACACCGGCGTCGAGCGTAAAGATCCACCTTTTCACAGGTTCTTCCTCAACATTTGTGGTGATGTGTGTCATGAGAGCCAAGTTCTTGACCAGACCACAAGCCTCTCCTTCAGGTGTATCTGAGGGGCAAAGCATACCCCATTGGGATGGCTGCAGAGCACGTGGTCCAGAGACCTTTCGTGTCTTTTCAAACTGGCTGCTGATTCGGGTCATCATACCAAGGGCTGCGATGTAACTAAGTCGACTGAGGACATGTGTAACACCAGCTCGATTCATGTTGAATCGTTTTACGGTCCAGTTACCAGTCTGGATGGCTCGGTTGATTCCAATTCCAATATTATTTGCATGGTTGCTGATCATGTGAACAGCATCGAGCGGAACTGCGCGGTTGTTCTTCTTGAGGAATTTGTCAATGGACATTTTGACTTCGACCATGAAGCGCTTGAACAAATCCTCGAACAGCAGGGAGAGAAGCTGCCCAGCAAGCTCAAGCCGTTTGTTTCCGACAAAATCTCGGTCGTCAACCAACTTAGGATTCTGAGCAGCCATGAGCACCCTTCGAGTCATCATAGCAACATAAATGGCTTTGGGATAGAAATCAAGTCCTTCGATAGGAACGTGGGCGATGACTAGGTTGGCGAGAGCATCAAGACCTTCCTCGACATGGTTTCGTCGAACTTGTGGGCCGAACTGGCCCTTGCGAGATCCCATCTTCACTCTTGCACCAATGTACTCCAGTGCTTGGTGCTGAGTATGGATTCCGACCTTGGTTGCTTCGTCAAAGTTGACCAAGAAATCATCCTGGTATCGTCCATCGGAGCCAGCAACAAGTTGCATGATTTCGTAATCCGAGAGTCCACCGAGAGCTTTGAGGACAATGACAATTGGAATTCCTTCTACCAAAACGTTGTGGGTGAGGAGAATTTTGTCCTTCTTGAGTGTAACGTAGGTCTTCGACTTGCGTTCGTGGGTCGAACTGGTGACAGAAGCTGAGATAACATTGTTCTTCTCATCAGCCTCAACAATGACACGATTCTTGCTCAGCTGTTCCTGGATCAATATGACTTTTTCTGTTCCATTGATAATGAAGTATCCGCCCGGGTCTAGGGGGCATTCATTCATCTGCTCCATTTCTGTGTTGGTTGCGCCGCCTAGCCGACACTTGGAACTGCGCAGCATGACGGGCATTCGACCCAGGGGCACGCCTTTTCTCACAATCCTCTGCTTGTCTCTGATGTACGCAATATCGACGAGGATGGGTGCTGCATACGTCATGTCTCGTAGACGGCACTCCATGGGAGTAACTTCCGTATGCGACTTGGCATCTTTCCAGTCTTGACGTCGGGGTCGATCGACTCGGATATCTGTGAACCTGAACTCCAGTGAGCATGCTGCTAATGCTTCGGTAAATATTAGGCTTACTCGAGCCAAAAGTTACTGTCGACATCACTCCGGATGGTTCGGTTGGCGCGCACGATGTCTTTGATCTCTTGCTCGACGAAAAAGTTGTATGAGTCAATGTGCCTGATTGTGTCGGTCAGCAAACGAAATCTTTGAGTACGCCACGTGCGCTTCAAATGGAGGTTCATACTGTTTGACGAGACCTGTGAGGAGTTAGCATGGCGATCGATTGCGACGAGATCGGGCATTCGCACCCTTCACCTTCAAGAAGGCTGGGAGAAGCTGAAATTTATCCTCCTTGGTGGAGATGGGGTCAGTGAGCTTCTTGCCATTGTAGAATGGCTCCAGAAGAGCTTCGAAACCATCGTCTACCAAAGGCATATTGATTGTCACCGGCAAAGAGACATTTAAGGCTGGAATATCAGACAGTGGCTACCCAAGATAACTTTTTTTGCGAGCTGCTTGCGATAGCTTCGCAAAAAGTTCTGCCCCGCGATCATGTGGAGCCGGCTTCATGGTTGCGCCGCGGTGGGGGACGAGCGCTGACTCATGATAAGATAAGGTGTCACGTGCTTCTTTGTGTAGGGTAGGATGCGTGTTGTTGTAAAGCAGTCGGAATTCATAATTCTATACCTCACTGCTGATGGGCTTGGTGTCCTTCATGCTGAATGCGTCAAGCGTGTCAGGTTTTACATGTCATAATGTCACATACTGTGCGTGTTTCTATGTTGTCAGATCTCTGGCTTTAGGATGGATTGGATTGGTTATCAAATTGTCTGCATGCTTGTGAACTATCAACTATAAAGGATGACGCACATTTGAATGCACTACTACTGATGCGCTTCCCCGAAGGACAGATGCATTAGCAATTCTAATGCATTCCAACACAAGCAACCCAGCAGAAAAGTAAACAAGCACCGCTACAAGTTTAGGTGCATGGTAGATAATATCTCGCCCCCGCTTCCCCTGTTCTGCACAGGAGCTAGATCCGCACCCAGGTAACACGGAACCAGTCACGTCACTGCTTCCCTATATTTGATGCAGGTTGAGTTGGCAGATGCCACACCGTGCTAGGTGGCAACTTGGATCGTGCAACCCTCCTCGCAGTTGTATTTTCCGACAAGTACCGGGATGTATTGGGTTGGTCGACGGCACGTCCAAGCATTACAAACATGTCACGTTGCGTCCGGATTAGAGTTGGCAACTTTGACGCCTGTTCGTAGTTTGAGGCAAGGTTTCGGGTACAGTCGTTTCAACGCCGTCAAGAGCGGTTACTACTGTAGGTCTTTGATTAATTCCCCTCCCACGCCCCGACAGGCTCCTAAAATGCGCGGGGTAATATAGCCTCCGGCATCGCTGGCGAATGCAGACGACCCAGACGAGCGACTGAGCCCTTTGTTGGCTCTGGCCCATGGGGAGGAATGAAGCATGTCGTTTGCGTGCTTGCGCATCCGCCTCTAGTCACCCCGCAGATACCGAACCCGCGCAGTTGCATAGATGATATCAGCGGAAACCCCCCCATTGATATGTAATTGATGGTCTTTTTCCCATCAAGAAGGATTTTTATCATAGGGCGATCGTGATCGTGGCGGCAACGGCCAAGACACAAGACGCGACGGGATCATCCTGTGGCCCGTGGTTAGCTATGGCGAGGGTGCTAGGGGTTGTGGCAGGCTCACGTCACGGCGTTGCAGTTTGGGGCCTGTCCTGCAGTGCAGCAACGAACCAACCTTTAGCTTAGCGATGGTGAGCTGCCTGCCTAGTGTGTGATTAGATCGGACCCTGACTCTTGACCGTTACTATGTAAAGTGGGACAGCAAAATGGGTGAACCAGGCGAGCCATTGGGCGCGGCGTTATGTAAAAGTCGGTGAAGGGGCTAAGAGTTGGGGGGTTGAGGCCCTCAAAGGAGGGGGGAAAGCAAGCGGGCACCAGCCAGAGAAGGGATGGATAGGGCGGGTGGAGGAATGGCAACGGTTTCGCTCGGTGGTCGGCAGTGAAAGCTCCATGTTTCCACCGCACAGCCGCTTGGCAGAGGTGCTGTCATTGAGGCTTTTTGGGTTAGGATGGTTTCAGGATGAGCAAGCAATATTCGAGCTCATCAAGATCGGTCCCCGCTCATACGCCGCGGGATGGAGATAGCTAGGTGGGTGCGAGGCTCTGTGGCATGGACACAGGCCATACCCGGGGGCCTGCAACCCGATGTATGTATGCGCCGTACCTTCTCATGTAGGGAGAGCGATGATGTGCGTATTCGTACATCAAAGGAAGGGTTTCCAGCAGCAGCGAACCCACCCACACCTACCTTGCAACCTTCTGGACAATTGGATGCATCCAGCCCAGCACGGCGGGCATGCACGACGGAACGGGTGGATCGAGGACCCGGCTTTGCCGAGCTCAGAAGCCCCCCTCCCGTCTAGAGCCCAAAAAGGACCTGGAGAACGGATTTAAGGACGAGGTGATGACAAAACCCTGCCTCGATATCCTAGCTGCCAGCTCTGTGACTGTCATAGGCAGTTGGCGGCGAAGAAGCACTAGCAGCAGGCCCATATGACCGAGACAGGGGAGTGGACCAGGATGGCTCCCTCGCAGGCAGCCTTTGTCCATTGCAGCAGAGGCGTGCCAGACGTGACTGCTCAATTAGGGTCGGGTTCATTGGTAAGCTGCCACAGATCTCCTGCTGCCAGCTCAACAAGCGAACCGATGAGGCGGGTGAGTTTTGGACCACGGGAACGTCAAGCAGAAGGGAGTCGGACACTGGGGAGCGGTGAACGAAGCAGGAATAGATCGTCAGCTGTCAACGTGCTGCGGTGGCCAATCGAGTGAGTCAACTGCCCCTGAAAGCCTGCGAAAGAGGCACAGAAAAAGCTCGTAACTCGTACTGGCATCGCATCGGCACTCCATCTGATCGAGACGTGTGTTGTTGATGATGTCACGGGCTGGTGGGGTGGGTTTAACGCTCAACCGCAACCGGCACGTTAGACCACTAGGCAGGAAGGATTAGTTTGGTCACAAGCGAGAAGTGAACTGGGCATTCCTGGTCATTTAGGATGGATTGGAATATGGGGACCGCCATGGCGAGGTTTAGCTCTGCAGTTGGACTCGGGTTTCTGAGTGACGTGCAGCTGAGAGGAGGAGGACCGGCAGACACACCACCAATCAACGTGTGAAGGCAGCTAGATTGGGGGAGGCGCTTGGGGCAGGCTGTCTTTGATCTGGCCAGGGGGGCTGAAAGGGATCAATCATTCCCTTTTTAACCCCAGCCTTTTGATGTGTTGACGTGCTGCAATCGGGACTTGCAAGCCTGGTCTTGCATGTGTGGGTTTGTCCAGCGATGCAGTGCTTGGCTTGGGCCTTGGAGTGAGAGTTGGGATGTTGATTCTTCGTCAGCTAGCACCTCAATCTAAGTTATCATTATTTCGGCACGATCTCAAACTACATGGGCGCACTCGCTTCCACTGTTAATGGCCATGGGTCTCAGTCCTGGACGAACCGTTCTGTGTCAAACGCTATTCAGTTTTTAAATCTGTTTGTGTCGAGGACCAAGCTCCATGCACGTCTCGGCGTCAACTCCGTGTCCTCCGCTGAGGAAGGAAAAGGAGCAGGCTAGCTAGCCGACAAAACAAAAAAAAAACAGCCTGGGTGCACGGGGCAGCTTGGGCTTTGGCTAGAAGCCGGGTGGCTTGAACAGAAGGAATAGATCCGTGCAAGCTGAGACCAAAAGCCAAAGCAGGCCCAACCGACATGGCGATGGCGGCAATGGAGCCCCTGGCAGACAAGGCCAGCTGATTCGGCCTCGTCTCTTTCATATGTGTGGATTCGCTTGAACTTTGGCCCAGTACCACTCCAGGAAATGTTAGGCTCACCACGTCAACTGGCTGATGGCCCTTGCGGGAGAAAAGCCACGCTACAAGAGGACATCAGAGTCCCGCAAGTCGCAAATGCTACTGTACCTGCCGGGGACCCGGCAGGCTCTAATTCCCCAATTCAGTAACACCCTCCTGGATTGGATGCCTCCGGTTGCGAAGTCCACTCACCGCGTTGCTGGCACTGTCTTATTGATGCGGGTGCGGCATCTTGGATGGCATATGCACTGATACGGCACCTGGAGTACATTGCGATGTAATGGTCATATTCGCCAAGGGACGTGCAATTGGAGACGGTAAAACCAGCGCTAAACAGTCAAGGCTCGAAGAGACCATCTGTATGCTGTCTCTGTGTCAACGACGGGCCGCTTGGTGGATGGTTGACATTGGTGAATGTCTCAACAAGCGGGCCATGTGTGCTTCGGGCCATATTCTGCCCACAGCTCGCGAGGAAACCGGGTTATAAGAAGAGCCGAGGCGTCGGACCTATTACGTCGGCTGAGCTTCATGCCCTTGGCAAACGAGCTACCTGAGACGGTCAGGTAGGAAAAAGAAATCTAGATGAGAGAACAAAGATTTCATGCGATTTCCAATTCCCTGGCGGCAGAATGTCCTTGACGAGGTGTCACCCACCATCTTCATGATCCACCGATTTCCCGTATTTACCCTGCCAGCTACACCGTTCCACGGCGGCCGGTGGCCATATTTAGTGGCTTCCCATTCTGCCCATCGGCGCCTAATGGGGCCCCCAAGCATCGTTTTCTTGTCTCTGATGTGGCCTAGCCAAGTCCACTGGTGAACCTGTGTCTGTACCTTGCCCAGGCGCTTTTTATTATTACATGAACGCCTGCCGCCACTGCCATTTGCCAATGCATCGGGTGTGATCAAAACCGAATCTGTGCCTCTTCACCAGCTCGCCAGGAGCAGATGAAGCAAAGCTCCCTATGCTGCCGATGACAAAACATACCTTATGTCGACTTGGTTCCCCCAAAACCTTGCCCTGACCTGCCCTGGCCCGCGCCCCATCCTGTCCAGTTACTGTCCTATCCCGTTTTTGTGCCTCCTTCAGGTTTTTCCTGTTCCTGGTCGATCCTGCCGGTGCCCTGTCCTAGCCTACGACCCGACCCTGCGTCTTTGTCCCAGGCTGCCCACTGCCTGAACCCACAGCGTGCGCAACCTGTCCACGGCCACGGCCAAACGCGGGCGCTTTCATCTTTTCTTCTGGGCGGCTGGCCTTTCTTTCTTCTTCCCTCTTCGCCGCCATCCGTCGCAGTGTTCAACATCCTCCTAACCAGCCTGTCGCTCCTGGCTCCCCAGGGTGCGCTGTCTGTGAGAGAGTGAGACAGAGCGTGCGTGTGAGAGAGCAGTTCGGAAGAGAAAGACGAGCTGAGCCTGCACGGGTTGTGCTCTGTCGTTCAGCATCCATCCACTCAGCGTGTGCCATTATCTCAGGTATGTTCAGCCTCAGCCCCCTTTCCTGTCCTTCCCCAAGGGGATGAAAGGGCCAGCCAAGGTGCTGTGTCTCGATGCACAAGTTGTGGCCCGAAGTCCTCGCGCGTGCGCGTCCATCCTCTCCCTCCCACTCTCTCCCATTCCCGGAACCCGTTCGTCTTTCGCTGGCAGGCGACAGCCGAGACGTCTAATGGTGTTGTGGTTGTGCCCACTCCATCCCCCCCGTTGGCGCATTCCACCCACTGTACCGGCCGCCGCACAGGGACATGCACCCACCCACCCAGGCACGTACAGCGACAAGCCATGTCTAGGCCGGCCCAGCCCCAGCCAGCAGCATCAGCAACGGCAGCAGACAGCATCAAAACGTAATGCGCCGCGGCTCGCTGCGCTGGCACATCCCCGCGGCTGCTATGACCGAGGCGCGAGTCAAAGCAGAAAAGGAGAAGGACGCAAACCGGCTTGACTCGGACAGAGAGTGAGGGAGAGAATGAGGAAGAGGGCGCGCAAAAAGGACCGCATCGCCATCTCATCCCCTCTGTTGCCCCCTCATTCCCGTTCTCCCCAAGGCGCTCCAGCCAGGTCCATGCCCTGTCCGCCCCAAACAAGTCTAAAGCCCTGGGCCTCGTCGTCGTCCATCCCTCCCCGTTTCCCCTGCTTTCCCACTGTCCACACGTCCGTCCTCACATCCACACACGCCCCGAGTGGCCCGTGTGTGGCTCCAAGCCCCATCACACATAGTCCATTCATTGCCCTGCGCCGCGTCCATCGCCCGTCGCTCATCGTCCAGGCGTCCTTCGGCCATAGATGGACCTTACCCACACACTCCGCGCCCACGCTCACCCCGCCTCTCAACAACGTCCCATCCATCCATCGTCGCTTGCTGCCGTTTCTTCTCTCTTGCTGAGCGCTTCACCCGCTGATGCTTCTTGTTTTCTTCCCATGTCTGCAGTAATATAGATCGAGCCCGATTTGCCAATTCGGCGTGTACCACCTTGTTTCTTTAGACCACCATGGACGACCTGCGCTTCCGCACCCAGACGTCTCCCCGGAACGAGTCACCAATGAATTCCCTTGTCTCACCTCCTCGCAATGCCTCCAGGCTGCCTGGGGCTCAGGTCGCCTCCCAGGCCCCTCACGACCATCGTTCAAACCTGCCTCGGCGCTTCACCACCGACGCCGGCAGAATCCCGACCCTCAACAACATGACCGCTCTGTCCTCTCTGACCTCTCCTCCTCCTCGCGTTCCTGAGCCCGCCCAAGATTACAACGTGAGTTGCTCCTCTAAAAGCACAGAATTCCCCTCTATCGTCGCTCTCGGTCCTGCGATGGTGTCCCCCATTTCCCTTGGTTGGCTGACGGTTTGGTGTTAAGACTATGCACAAGGTCCAATTGGTACGTAGACGATAAAAACCTATTTCCCGCCACGAACCCTCGACGAAGCTCCGATTTCCATGTCCGAGCCAGCTGCCCGCTGCAGACGAGATGACCCGCGAGCGACCTACACGATCCCCTTGTCCCCCTGAACCCGCAAGCTCGGGACTGACTCCTTGGTTAGATAGAAAAGAAGAAGCTCGAGTATGAGCGAATCCGCGAACAGAGACGGCGCTTTGAGCTCGAAATGCAAAAGTTGGATCAACAGCAGCGTCGTGAAGCGCTGGAGCTCGCCCAGATGGAGGAGGAGATGGGCAGACTAGGCGGCCACCAGTCCGAGCCCACCACACCTCCCGAGTATCGCGACAATTCCGGCTTCCCCTCCATGTTCTCCCGTCCGAGTCGCTATTCGATGTCGAGCTTGACCTCACCCCCAGGCCTATTCAACCGCCCAGGACGATCTGGATCAACACTCGCCTCTCCACAGTCTGGCCTTGTACAGGCTCGCTTCGGTTTCGAAGACCAGGTGCCCTCTCGTTCCGTTCCGGTCACGCGCAGGAATAGCGACGACGAGAAGGAAGAAGCCGTACGACAGGATCCGACTAGCCATCGCTCAACCAACGCGTAAGTACCCATTTTCATATGTATTGCTGTGCCATGTTTTTGCTGGGACGAAATCGGCGAGATTGAGCTATGATGACGGGGACTGTCCACATCTGGAGCCCCGAGTTAAATCTTGGGAAGCCGGCTAGGCGTTGCCTGAAGCTCCTCTGCCGGCTGACCGTTTGGTTATTGGGTGAATGGAGCTGGCGCTTGATTCTGTGCCATTGGGGACCTGCGCCTCTTATGTGTCTCAATGCTTGAGATTCGCGGACTTGCGGCAATGCTGCTAAGCAATGAATCTTTGTGAATCACTTGCATAATGACCATAAGAAAGCTGAGAAGGAACTATAAGAGGTGCGGAGGCCGTTGAACCAGCTTTCGATGTTCTCCACCTTTGCACCACTCTTGAATTCCACTTTGGGCTTTTCGCCTAGCTCTGCACGCTATCACACAAATCTGGCTCTATTTTTTCGATCAGGCGTACTGTCATCTTCCAAGACTGGAATATCGGTTTGGTTGGGTTCAGCAGTCCGTTTTTCTTGGGACTACATCTGGGTTCGACTGAGGACAGTTTTGGCGCCAGTCTCGCCTCTTTTTCATCTCGCACATTTTCGCCCGCATTTTTTTCCAATCAGAATTTTTGAAGCTGACAATGTCGAACGAAAATAGCCTCAATCGTTATTCAATGCCGGTTACTCGCTCGAGAACTGGCTTATATGATTCTGGGCTTGACCAGACAAACACGACAAGGTTTCTCTTTGGCGACGATGAGCCAAGTGCTCTGGGGCACGTTAGCGGTCCCGATGAGAGCTTCCCTACCCTAGTTCGTCGCGATGATCAAATTGTAAGTGCATCTTATTCCCATGACGTGCCGGGAGTATTCAGAAGTATCTGGAGCGCACCGTGTTTGCTATTGTTTCCTCACTTTTTTTTCCCGCTGCATACTGCGGGCCCCACATTTTTTCCCCCTCTGGTGCACCGTTGCCCAGCACTCATTCGCATCAAATAATGAATGACTTTGCTTGTGAGGTTCATCATTTCACCTCGCCCTTCTGCTCTTGTCTCCCTCCACCTACAAAACTCTTTCACTCAGCCAGCATCTTTTGGCCGGCCTGTTTTGGTTGCATAGAGTTTTGTCTTGGCTGGTTTTGTTTTTTGTCTTCTCATATCACTTCCATACTTCCTGGTTGCTTTCTCTTCTGACATCTTTTGACTTCAGCTGTCTGCATCCTCGGCCGCTCTGGACCTTGCCTTGGCCCCGTCTCCTAACCCTGAGACGGCGATAGCTTCACGAGGCTGGAGCCGTGCCGTTAACCGTCATCGTCCCCAACAGAGCATGTCGTCCATCAACGGACCATCGAGCCAAATGGGCGATCTGGTCGGCCTTAGCAGCCGCCCCAACTCGGTTCGTCACTCTCTGGATCTTAAGTACATCTCCGAGAACGCAAACGAGTCGAATGGCCCTATGATTTCGTCTCCGGGAGGTCAAAGCATGACAACTCCGCCCAAGCTGCAAAGCTCTTTTTCTGCCAACGACGTCCCTACTGTTAAGAACCCCTCAAGCTCGTCAATGAACGCCAACAACCACGCACAGCAACATTTCCACCATCACAACGCCAGCCTCGGGCGCATCCCTGCCGGCGCAGTGCCCCGTGGACATAACCGGGAGTTGTCTACTGACAACCTGAACGCGAACCGCGAGCAGGCTGGCGCCTACCCCTCTATCCAATCTGCTCTCCAGGCTAGTGCTGCTCCATTTGGTCCCAGCACCACAGCCGCAGCCCCTCCTGCCGGCGCCGTTGTTTCGTCGACCTCTGGCAATCCCTCGTTCAATGGATTTTACCAGGGCAATGGATATGGCAACCCCCAGGGTGCTGCTCACCCTGCCAGCACTTTCAACGTCCCCATGTTGGCCGCCGGCATGCAGCAGATGAGCATCAATGGTGCCAATGGTGGAAGTATATACCCTCCTCAGAATTTTGCTGGATATAATTCTCTTCCTTATGGCCAGGGTAACCAGCCGCCCCGCGACAGCCAGGCACGCGTTATTCAGCATCGCCGTCAGCTCGATAACGAAGGTGAGTAATTGGGATGGCAAGATCTTGTATGAAGTTTCGGAGTGCTAACACGCCAACAGCCATGTCTCGCTACCAGAACATGCCCCTTGAGTCGTTCACCGGCCAAATCTATGACTTGTGTAAGGATCAACATGGCTGCCGTTATCTCCAGAAGAAGCTTGAGGAGCGCAACCCCGAACAGGTTCATATGATTTGGCTCGAGACAAATCAGCATGTCATCGAGCTCATGACGGATCCATTTGGTAATTATTTGTGCCAAAAGCTTCTCGAGTTTTGCAATGACGATGAGCGAACCATTTTGATCCAGAACGCCTCCAAAGACATGGTGCGCATCGCTTTGAACCAGCACGGAACTCGTGCTCTCCAGAAGATGATCGAGTACGTCAGCACGCCCCAGCAGGTTCATCTCATCATTGAAGCCCTTCGCTTCCGAGTGGTCGAGTTGATCCAGGATCTCAACGGCAACCATGTCATCCAGAAGTGTCTTAACAAGCTCACGGCTGCCGATGCCCAATTCATCTTCGATGCTGTTGGTAACAACTGTGTCGAGGTCGGCACTCACCGTCACGGCTGCTGCGTCCTCCAGCGATGCATTGATCATGCATCTGGTGATCAAAAGGTTTGGCTGATCGGGCGCATAACTGAACATGCACGAATCCTTGTCCAGGATCCATTCGGAAACTATGTTGTCCAGTATATCATCGATCTCAACGAGACCTCCTTTACCGAGCCTGTCGTGGCTATGTTCCGGGGCTGCGTTAGTCAGTTGTCTCGTCACAAGTTTAGTTCCAATGTCATCGAGAAGTGCTTGCGCTGTGCCCAGGCTGTATCCAAGGACATGATTGTCGAGGAACTGCTGGCCCCCGCTGAGATGGAGCGTCTTCTTCGAGACTCATTTGCCAATTACGTTATCCAGACCGCGCTTGAATATGCTACCCCCCACCAGAAATACCGTCTGGTTGAGTCCATCCGTCCTATTCTTCCGCAGATCCGAACCACGCCTTATGGCCGACGCATCCAGGCCAAGATATCTGCCTTTGACAACCGTGGCAGCGCTGCCTCCAGCGGCCAGGTTACTCCAGCGGACAATACGCAGGGGCAAATTTCTCTTCGCCAAACCGCACATGCACAGGGCGGGCACACTCGAGGCCTTTCCGGCAATGGACCCATGATCCAAGGCAACAGCGTTGCCAACGGAGGTCTCTCAGGTATGGGAAACCAGCCCATGCGCCAGGGCGTGCCTCCATACCCCAACAACTCAGTCATGACGTCTCCTGCCCCCTCCTCTGCTGGTGGACCAGTGCAGCCGCCCCATTTTGGGCAGAGTGCTCCTGGTAACTACTCCCCCTCGCGATCCACCAATGGTAGCGGAAGCAGCGTCAACGGCAACGTCCCCGCTGCCAACGGCAACGCTGGCGAGAACGGAGAGGCGCACTGGGTGTAAATTACTTCTCTTCGAGCACAGCTGCCATCCATGACACGATCCGCTTGTATAATGATGCTCAGTTAACCCAGGATTTTCTTGGGTGGCATGCCATTTCATGCAACACGGTAACGACGCCGTCATGACTTGACGATTTTCTTTTGCTCTCTGTTTCAATAAGCCACAGAACAACATCGCATTTAGGGCCCGAGCCTGCCTCGGTCCTCTCACTGAGACCAACACAGCAACACTGGGGTTGCTACGTGTGTACATTACCCAAAAAGGGAGCCCCAAAACGACAGTCGACTGTCTTGGCCGCCACTGCTTCTCGGACACTGCTCACAGGGGGATAACACGCAGTCCGCGATATCGGTGAAGTGATGGCCAAGACGTGTACATGTACTTGGATCGTCAAGATCACACATCGGCATAGACGAATCGCTTTTATTCGATTTTTTCCTCTGATTTCTTTTGCGATTTGATTTGAGTGCCATTTCCTCACGGATTGCTAACCATCGAATTGATTATGAGGAATCTGCATCAAATCCTGCGACGTGCTTCCCGGCATGATCGTCTTGGATATGCGATTTATACATGTCACGATGAGGAATTCGTTTTCTGCGATTGGCGGCTATTTCGGCTTGGACCTAGCTACAAGGCCTTACCCCCTTGAGGCAAGACCGAGCAGATTCTGAGCACCATCACCTTTGTGTTTTGGGCCTGGCTCAGCCAGTTTCCTCGCAACCATTGACCGCCATGGCTGGCTTTGGAGAGGGACGGCAAAGCAGGGCAGGGACCCCGGTTTTTTTTCTCTTATTTTCTTTTCGCTGAGTTTGTATGAGTTCCGGAGTAGTTGATTTCGACAGTTTTAGTTCGCTGGGGATAAAAGATTCTCACAGGATGGATGGGCTTGATGCCCGATGAAGTCGGATCCAGCTTGCTGACCGAGGAATGAGGACGCCCCCTTAACACTTACCTGCCTGTATTTAGACATGGATTTGAATTCAGAGCCCGCTGATTACTTTGACATTGAGTATTTGCCGTGCCCTCCTTGATTGTGACATATATCAACCCTCTTTCTAATCTATAAATGTGTTTCCCGGCTGCCTTGAAAAAAAAAAACTAAAAAAAAAAAACTGACCGAGCTAACCAACAACCATTTTCTTTCTCTGCCGCATGGCCATGGACCTTGAAGACCCCACTTGTCTTGCTGGACCTGGTCAAAATGAAATTTCTTCAAGCTGTTGGCGGATGTGCCTTTAGTTATCTAAATCCACGAACTGCCTCTGCCAAGTACGAAGTCTGAAGTAAATTTTGCTTTTGGCCAAGCCTCCCAGAATTTGCAGCTACACGTGTTCACGGAGGATTAGGACACAGCATAAAAGTGACCAACGTCACGGGATACTCTAGTCGGAGAACCATGTTGTTTAAATCTCAAGGACGGAATCCCATTCCATATTTTTAGCTACCAAACAAGGTTCCCGACTCCCCAGAGTCCAAGCATGCAATACGTAAAGCAAACCCAGCACCCGGAAGAAAAAATTCCCCCAATCACTCCAGTCACGACCGAGATTTGGCCGTTTACCTGTATCGCCAGAGGGAGAGGGTGTTGTGGCGGAGCCAGGTCTTTCTGCGGCCAGCCTGGGTCTTGTTGTAGCGGTGGCCCTTGTTGAGACCACGGGATCGCTTGCCAGTAGCAGTGAGACCACGGGACTCGCGGTGCTTGTGGACGGGGTTGACGATCCAGTTGATGCGAGGGTCGATGCGGATGGCCTTGTGCTGGGGGTCGACAAGGATGACCTCGTAGTACTTGTAGGTGGAGTCCTGGTTGATCCAGTAGGAGTTGAGGACTCGGAGGTTGGCGCAGCGGCGGCCGACACGCTCCTCAGCGGTAGCCTTGAGGGATCGCTGGTACTTGAGCTGGTTCACTCCCTGGTTGGTGGGCTTGCCTGTTGATTGGATGTGGTTAGCAAATTTTCACTCTGGAATGCCCGCAGGCAGGTAGAAGAGCACGAGAAACACACCATAGGTGGCACCCTTGGGGACAGGGCGCTTGCGGCCACCACGGCGGACACGGACGCGGTAGATGACATAGCCCTGCTTAGCCTTGTAACCGAGACGGCGAGCCTTGTCGAGACGGCTAGGGCGGGAGGCACGGTGGACGACGTTCAATTGACGGAGCTATATTGATGCACTCTCAGCAAATGTTCAACGAGTGTATAGCAAAAACGGCTGCCAATGCCTCTCTCTTCTTGTCTCATCTGGAGGTGGGCGTGGGGGGGTTGAAGTTCGAGGTGGCTGTCGGTGAGAATTTCTTCGCGACTAGCCGTACCGCTCGAAATCAATTCCTTTCCATCGCATCGCAACAAGAGAGACAAGAAGGCGAGAGGCGGCAGCCGTCCACAAAACGATTGGTGTTGTTTCAACGTACTTCCCAGCAGCGCACTCGGAGGAGGAAGCGCATGATATCCGACTGCTTCTTCTTCTGAAGCTCTTCGACATACTTGAGGGCACCCATCTTGGCTGTTGGTGGGAAAACGCAACAAAAGTCAGCACAACTATTCCTCGGGAGAGATTCTTCTCAAAGCGCAGAGCAAAAGACCTTGAAGAGGGAGGAGGAGGGGGCTACAAACCGGCTGTTGACGTGAAGTTCCTGCCGTAGGTTAGTAGAAGGCGAATGTGTCGAAAATTCAAAAGTTGCAAAAGCCGGGCGGGTGAGGAAAATTGAGGGCACAGTTTGTGGGTTAAGCGACGAGCTAACCCTATCAGGTTAGACAAACCCCCTCCATTTGAATTGTGAGTTGTGTGCGCGAAAGGCCCGTGCTTGGGTCTGATGAGTCAGCACACAGTTCCAGCATTTCACTGGTATGGTGGGGCACGATGGAAACATCAATGACAGGCATTTGGCAGGTCTTGCCTGGAAATATGTGTCTGAGTGTCTATTGTTATAATCTATATTGAAAATGCCATCGCATGCCTCGAAATCCACAATGCTTAGGAAACCATTTCGAAAATTCGAAATAACTCATCGCGAGCCCTGAAAGCCCCTCTTTTCAGAAGGCAGCGCTTCTAGAATATCTGTGAACGCCTTCACATGACGTTGTGCTGCCGTGCCCCAGGTCTCGTCGCCTGTCTTTGGTTTACCCTGCTCTACCATCTCCCAGGCCATTCTCTCAATATCGCCAGATTCTTTAGAGGGGTTATATATGGGCCCATGATGATCAGACATGATAGAGTGCTCTGCACTTTGAGCTGCAAAACCCATAGCACGTTCGTTCAACTCGGCCAAGTCCCTACCGTCTTCTTCCCAGCGCATCCAACTTGGTTTTTTGATACCTGTATTCTGCACGCTCATATTTTCGTAGGTGTCAATTATGGAATAAAGCTCGTTAAACACCTGCTCTATCAATGGAGGAGGAGGAGCCGCAGTTGGCGAGGGGCCGGTTGATGCAATTGCTGCCCACGGTATAACTGATGACAGATCTGGCGCGAGTTGCTCGTCTATAGCCGCCTTGTTGAGGCCGCGACTATCACTAAATTTCCACGGTCAGGACAAGAAAAAAAAGCAGGGCATATTTGCTTTCTCCATACGGATGTGTTTGCAGCTGCTTTTCAATAAACTCGATAAGTTCATCTCCTTGCTTCTGAAGCTCATTCTTGAGGTCACCCACGCCTGGCTTTCGCCTTCTGGATGTAGTGGGCAGGCTTGTTGATCGTCTATGACGAAAAGTCAATCACACAAGGTAATATTAGCTATGATGAGGGGAGGTTTACACTGATCTCTGCTGGGAATGGTTCATATTTTGTTTTATCTGTTTGACTGTCACCCTTGGAGGGCGCTTGATCGTTTTTTTGACACCTGGATCCTCGGCACTGTTGCCGACTACCAAACTTAGCTGGCCCCCAAATAAGGGACACTATTGGCTCACCTGTGATAGATGCCTTTCTCTTGGAACTTGCTCGTGGCATTCTTAGAATATTGGCAGAAAATTGAGGGGGAGGAGAGCAGAAAAGAAAGAGGGAATGATTTATCAAGATTCAAATGGGAAAAGAAATACCAGATTTTTTCCTTTCCTTTGGAAATGAGAGTGCCTGAGGTATATCACAGTAGAGTGCTTGGGCAGGAGCCAGTGTAAGCGCTTCCCTTCCGATTTCAAGCGGAACCACGGGGCCGAGCCTAGGGGATGATCCGCGCCTCTCGGACTCCACAGCATCACGGCACTTTCCTGCAATTCATACTCGATGCTGACGTGATACGCATGTTCATTCTTTACAAACAATCATTCTAGTCAACACGCGGCCCTGATATTCAAGGGCAATGCTCAATGTCATACAGTAAATGGAATGCCTTTATTTCTAAGCCCAAAATTTAAGTGTCGTGCATTTGTCTCTTAATAGCAACTGGAAGAGTAAAGTAGGTAGGTAAGCAACTTTGAAGTGCCCGAAAAATGCGGCCCAAGAGCCCAGAGAAGAGAAAGAGAATGAAACAAGAACAAGAAAAAAAAAAGATGAAAACAGAAAAGGAAATCTTTGTCATACATGATACCGACTATACCCAAACATGTCCCTTTTTGATCGCATATTAGTTACACTGTGGATGCGAAACCCTCGATACTCTCTGTCTATAATCTCAACCTTTGAAGCAAAAGCCATCGGATGTCGTTTGTCTTTCCCTTACCCCTTCTCAGTCGTAAAAAAAAAAACCGTGGGTCATCGACCCTGAGCAATGAATCGGCAGATAGAAGAAATCAACATTCTCACACATCTTGCGTGACAGCCTTGTTGTGAAGGCTGCCAATGAACGCCTCAAATAAAACAATGAAAAAAGACCTTCCTCATCCTTTCTTGAGCCATATTCTTATCGTCATGCGCCGCACCCTCTTGCGCCGACTTCCATTTTGGTTCGTAACTTGTCAACAAACACAATCATATCATCTGTCCCTGTTTCATCACAAATCAGGGGACAGTTCTGAGCGAGCTGGGTGAGCTGCGCCCCACTAGTGTGAATTAAGTGATAGTCCCTGAAACCCCCCAACCCAATCAGTCTGAGGAGAAATGGGGGATGCTCCCTGCGAGTGTGGTGTTGGACTTGGTCCCGACTGTGGGTTTGGGAAACGGTGTCGCATGGATTGGAAATCTCCAGGTTGCTGTAGGTGTCCCGCAGTGAAGCCTTCCATGCTGGGACCGGTGCCCGGAACGTATGGCATATTGCTTCTGGGATTACTGAAATTGGCGAACTGCGCAAAAGGGTAATTTGAGGGAGGATATCCAGAAGCTTGACCTAGGGCTCGATCACCGGCAAAGGGCTGAGTGAAGTTGGGACGGAATCCCCTGCCATCGCGAGAACCGGTCGTGAATGCAGCAGCCTGGTGTTGTTCCTGCGCTTGCTGGTTTTGACGTCGGTCGTTGCCACTTGAGGCGCGGCCAACGCCCACAGCACCAGGTCCGATGCCACTTGGGGCCTGGATGCCCAAAGTTGGGCTGGCAAACGACGCAGGGTTGATAGCAGACATCCAGATTCGGGTTTTGTAAATCTTGAACAGGTCCGTCACGAGCGAATTGAAATTGATGTACGAGTCGGCAAAGTAATAGAAGGTTAGTTTTTTCCAGTCCCTGAGACATTGATTAGAAATATTCGTCGGACATCACGCCGCCACTTACATTTGGAATTCAGCATCAAGAATTTCCATATTGAGACCATGCTCCTTGACCTTCTGCATGCAGACTCTTTTAGCCTTGGCCTCCTGGCCTTCCTTGTCCCGCAAGGAATGCACTTCGTGGTTCTGAGCGAGACGTTTAATGAGCTTTGGACGTAGCTCGCCTGCGTTAGGCTCTTGCATGTGGTGTTGGTTCTGGGGGCCCATCCCTCCGACGGCACTTCCTTGAAGGCCCGTGGACGAAGCGAGCAGACCCGCTCCAGCTCCCTCCTGGGCTGCCGCAGCTCCTTGAGAATACATCATGAGCCACTTGTACTGCTCCTCTGCGTAGTGTTCCTTCAAGTCCTTGGCGGTTTGCCAGTCGACATTGTCCCTGGCGACGGTTCCAAGATCAGTACCACGATCAGCCTCGACGATGACAAGATCACCTGGCTTGACAGTCAAGCCGGTGCCTTCTTGTATGTAAAACACATCAGCTCTTGCGCACTTGAACAACACAACATGAAGCAATTGGTTGTGACGTGGTTGAGCAATGCTGTACACATTGCGGTGTGGTGAGGGTGGGCGATTGGTGTACGGGTTTGGAATCGTGTATGGCGATGGGTACTGATTGCTAAACCCAGCCTGAAAAGCGCCTGGCAAATTTGCGGCACCACTGCCGAAGTAAGGAGCAGCTAGTAAAGGGATTAGACTTGGAAAATTTTACAACATGCCAGAATTTAAAATCTTCACTTACCGGTATTCCCAGGCCCAAAGTTCGCAGCATCGGGATATCCTGGGGGGAAATCAGGAGCCTGCTGAGCCTCATTCACTGCAGCCTCTAGGGCCGAGGTATCCGGGATGGAACTGATTGATCCTTGACGCGTCGGCATGGTAGCAAACGAGTGTCGTCGGCTCTGAGAAATATCTGTAACGGGGAAGCCCAATGAACTCGACCAGAGAGCTTTCTTCAGGCTCGCACTGTCATTTTTGCGACTGTCCATAGCAAACGGGCTGCGAATGGACGCTGAGCCAAACTCGCTCATGCGCCTATTCATCGATCGTTTGGACAATGGATCGCCTGATTCGTTTGCTTCGTCAAGCTCGTCAATGGCAAAATCGGATTCTTCAGGTACCGATTCTCTCAAGGTGTAGCCGTTATTCATGTAGGATGTTCCAGTTGCAGCTCGAGGCCTAATGCGATTGTTGTACTGCTGCTGCTGGCGAAGCATGGCATTTTCCCTAGTAAGCATTTCAATCGTCTTTGCGTCGGAAGACTGATGGAAAGAACCCTGAAGTGACTCGCTGGGGCTTTCATCATCGTCGTCTTCTACCTCCTTGACCTTCCCGAGCATCGAGCCATCATTTGCCATTTCACTTAACATACTGGGTCGAGAGGGTCGATGTTGCAAGGCAGGATGGCCGGGGTGGCCAGGGTGGCGTGCGCGTCCAATAATAGCAGAGGAGCTCATGGAGGGAGGGACAGGCGTCTCCGGGTCAAGCTGTCCAACCGAGTAAGACTGAGAGCGATAGGTCTTAGGAGTAGGGTGGAGCGGGATCGCAAAGGGGATCTGTGAGTTTGATGCAGGGTCGCGTGATACGGGAGACGTCTGCGTTTCGGCGCCAAAGAACGAGTTGCCACTGCCTCCAGGCGGCATAGTAGAAGTAGGAGATGGCAACACCTCGCTGAGTCTCGATGGAGGATCTTTGCGCTCGGTGTTCCAAATCCCGGTACCCCAAGGGAAAGCAGAACCAGTGGGACCGCGACCCATGACAGAGGAAGTAGAATGAGAACCCCAGGCACCGGCCCCGGTTTCGGCCGACGGGGTGCTAGGGTGAGATGCAGTTGGCGACATGGAGCTGCTGGCGAATGACCCCTTCCGAGGCCGACCGAGCGACTGCGAAGTTTCGTTTAACCACGAAGGCCGTCGTGCAGGTTTGGGTGGCTGCGTGGTGGACAGAGCAGATTCCTGGCGGTGGTCGCCTTCGTCGTCGGAGCTTACGAGGGCTTCGGAATCCGGTGTTGAGGTCCTGGCGTGCAGCTTTTCAAGAAGAAGCGATTGGTTACTTGCTGTAGCCGCTGGGAAAGTCCCCTGGCCCAGTCTAGAGGGCGCACCGTTTTTGGGAGGAGCTGAGCTCATCGTCTTCGCCAAATAAATATCGGCAGCCCAGCTTCCTCCAACTGTCGCCTGAAAGTAACCGAATAGAAGTAGGGCTGTAGAGGGCCCACAGGTGCGGATGGTCAGCAGAGACTTGGAGTGGCGCTTCTGTGGTCACGGCCAGGCAGGGTGTGGCCGCTTGAAAGGTCGCGCAGCCAGCTCTCGGGATGAGATGAGAGAGAGGTAGGTGAAATGCTCACGAGCAAGAAGACTGTGAGGGGTGAAGTGGGAAGGTGGAAATTCGGTTTTTATTCCGGGGATATAGAAAAAAAAATATCTGTGCCTGGTCAGTTGATTGATCCCATGATGGGTATTTGTCGCTGGTCAAGCGCGATGAGATGAATGGTCACGCCTGGGCCAGCTCAATTCAGTGAGGGGAAACAATACCCCGTGACACAGCGAACGAACGGAATGTGCGGTTGATAGAGAACAAAGCGCACAACCGCCATACTCGCCATTGTAAACGCACCTGCGCAGGCGCGGAAACAACTTCCTTGCGTCAAACGGGGATGCAGCCTCTATGAACAGAAGAGGCGCATCGCGGCACCAAAAGGGGTGTGTTGGGAGGTCACTCACCAGAGACGTAAATCTCAGGTATGTCTATGGGTAGGGCGTCAACGTGCCAACTCTAGGTCGTAATAGATAAAATGCAGAAGAGGAAAAAAAACAGGAAGGCTGCAGATGGGCCGAGGAGAGGCGGCTTCGCAAGTGGCGACTCGTTCTGGGGTAACCTGCGAGTCGACGGAAAAGTAGGTAGGTGAAGAAGGCGATTAGTGTCGGGGGTAAGAATGAGGGTATAAAGATGTCTAAAACCGGCGCGCGTCTAATCCAAGGCCCAAAAGAAAAGGAAAAAACAAGTCAAACAATGAATAAGACGGGGAGGTGTCGCAGGTGCAAAGCAGCCCCCATTCGCGAGGGAGAGTCGTGAGATGGAGGTAGGCAGGAGATAGATGAGAGTAAGGGTTGGATGGGAAGAGCTGCGGCGACAAGGGAAACTAGTCGAGGCCCATTGTTGGCGAAAAGGCTCGCAAGCAGGCGCGCGCAAGACCGGCGCCACAGACACCGGGAGAATGACGCGGGGCTGACCTGTCGCGCAGCGGCGGCGGCGAGTGAGAGGGACAGACGGCGGTGGCGACCAGGCCAGTCAGTCAATCTCGAGGGGTCAGACCAACAACAACAAAACCGACGGCGGTAGTTAAGAATGGGGATGGCGATGATGGTTACGGATGACAAGAGAAGAAAACAGCTGGGTCTGACGGGGGGTTTTTTGAGGGAGACGGGAGGCCACAGGCAGGAGTGTCAGGATGAAGAAGATGGGAAGAGGATAGACTGTGGTCGGAAGACGGAAGGCGGGGGAGAAAGACAGCGGATGGCTGCAGAAAGGGTGTGTCGTGTTGCGTAGCGTTGCGTTGCGTCGCGGCGACGGTCTTGTTGCTGATGCGGCGGCGATGCGTAAGGTTGGGTTGAGGTGTGATGCGACACGAGACCAGGTGCTGGTGGTGCTTCGCGAGCTCGAGTGTGGGAAATGGCTGGCGGTGCTGGTGGGTGCTCCTGGGGGACGAGAGGGGAGAATGCTGCAGCGCGCTGGGGATTTGAGCTGGTGGTGGGTGCAGCTGCACAGGCGACAAGCGGCGCAGCAAGGAACTTGGGGACCTGAGGCACGTCTAGGGTGAAGACACTGTCCGTAGTGTGGTCACAGGTGCGGCGGCGTGACGGGCTACCGGGGCCGGATGTTTGGACCTGGGAACCCGAGAAAAGGATGTGAACGTGGTGAACTGGGGACAAGAGGCTAGGCTAGACAAACTTGGCCTTGGGATTCAGAGAGGTGTGGAGTGGGGTGGAGAGTGGGAGGGTGGAGAAGAAAGGCTCCAGAAAGGATGCAAATGAATTAGCGGGAGAGTCGCGCTTCTCCCGTTGCCGCCCAGTAATAATATACAGTATCTGGCGGAGATGATGTGAGGTTAGTGCCCTGGTTCTCAGTGGCCCCTGGGAAGCTTTGTGTGGCGTGCGCGGAGGGGGATGGGATGAACTGGGGACCGTTTCCTCTAGCCGTTCCGTCGCGTGATACTGGAAGCACAACGGAACAAAAAAGAAAGGAAAACGGCAGATGAAGAACAATGAGGGCGGGGAAGAAACAAGAAGCGAGTTGATGAACGGGCAGAGAACGAATTTCAAGCCTTGTGTGGCCTCGTCCGAGACGGCATCTAACCGCGATAGTGATGGCAGTATGGTAGCGTAGTTAAAGTGCGGTTACGAACCTGGGTAATTTTGGGCTGAGGTTTTGCCGGGGGCGATCTAGGTCGGGTGCAGTGCTGTGTCGATTCCGTGCCGTTCTGGTCGCAAAGTGGAGGTCTGGGGAGAGCTAACAAAGAGCTTGGTCGGCTGCTAACTAGGACCTAGACGCTAGGCCTGGTCGCTGTGTGCAAGACACTTGAAGTTGGACAAGTGGATGCGCTGATGAGGGGGCGGGGAGCTGATCTTGATATGCTTTTTCGGGATGTCTTGTCTCGTGTGAGGGGGGTAGATGTCGCAGACCAGTACGTAGTGCCCGCAGAGGGGATGTGGGTGGAGGGTGAAAGTTGGTGTACTATGGCGGCGCTTGCGTGTGGTCGGAAGACGAGACAAAGACTTTGGCCAACAACGTCCGCTTGACGCAAACTCGAGCCGTCTTCAAGCCGAATGGAATGGGGTAAAAGAGACCTACGGGGCGAACGCCAGCCAAAGGAGGGGGGGAGGGTCAAAAAGAGGGCTTTCCATCTGAAAGCATTGCCAGGGTACGCCATGGGTACCTCAGGACTTTCCCTCGTCTTCATCATGGAGGGCCGCCTAGACCACCACTGTCCATTTTAGGACGCCCGGTAGATGGCACAAATTGGACGCACTGGGCGCCCTCTGGATCCTTCAATTTAGCTGCCAGCCAGTGAACCTTGAGCAAGTGCCTGGATGGTGGGCAAGGCAGAAAGCTCCGCGATGAGATAAGTCAAACCCCCCCTCATCGAGTGCTGCTGTGTAGACATGCAATCTTCTCGACGGCAGCCTACAACCACGGGAACACATGCAATCTTCTCGTTTTCTTCTGGTTTCCCTGAAAAGCCTACTACTCAACCCAACATTAACCACATATTGCTCGAACTTAGAGACACGGAGCAGGAGCAGTTGTCGATGCACCAGGGTAGCAATGGGAGGGTAGGGATGCGGACGGATGAGTTCCGTTGCATTGGACAGCCGCATCTGCATTAAACATGAGCCAACCAGCTTGTCGGCAGGGCACCAAGCTCACACCCTTTCCAATCCTTCTTGGGTGACCTGCCTGAGGCTACGGACACGGACACGATGCAGACAACGCGGGAGGCGAGTTGTCCATGCAAAAACCTGGCTCAGACGGAGAGGATGGCGGCGATGGCGGCGGCGGTGGTGGTGGTGGTGGAGGGAGGGCTTGCTAGGGGGTAAGGGCCAGTGGTCTTGGGTGGAGGATGGTGGACTCCGTCCATGTACGTGCAGGGCTCGTCTCGTTGCAATGAAAGCGGATTGGATGCTCCACATTGGCGCTACTCGGAAGAAGCTCATCGGCCACCCCAGCAAGCGACCAGCCGAGCATCAGGTGAATCGGCTTGAATGAGGGCACGACACCAGCCCCGCCGCCACAGGACAAACTTGGTGATGCTCAATGCGTATGCAACATTGCTCAGAAGTAAGTGCACTTGTGACGTCTCCATAGCTGCTCCAATTGTGGTCCCGCTGGTGGGAAATGCACTCTCCTTTTCGTCTTTTCCCGCAGGCCGCTCAGTTCGTCCCTGTCCCTCGAACCACGCCGGCATATCGAGGAACACCCCGCCATATAACCTAACGGAAAAAGCGACACACAGACATCCCCCCTGAATGGTTCCCACGGGACGAAGATGCATGTTTCCACATCAGGTAGCAGCGTCGCTCTGACAATACAGTGGCAGAAGTGTACAATTTCCCACTGTATCTGGTAGAAATTCTCCTCGGGCGAAAGTCCCTTGGCTGCTGAGACTAACCGCTTCCCTTGTGGATGGTCAAATTATTTGGAACCGTCGCCTCAGTCATGAAAGTCCATACGTCCAACATCACCATTCCCAGCGGGGACTATATTCTTCCGTCATTGTCTGACATGACAACCCACACCGTGTACTTTTGGCAGCGGAACCGCTGGATCCTCAAGCCCGCCTCCCAACCGTGATCCACGAGAGATGGCACGCAGGCTAGCGGGAGCAGCCCTGCAAGTCAACCGTTGGTTTTCTTTCCACACAGATCTGGGGCCATTCAGCCACCACATCCTTTCGAAAGCTGACAGGGAAGCTGCAAGGCTTTGTATTCCCGCCCAGGCAGTCAACCTCCAACTCCGTGCCTTGTGGATCATCACAGGCCCTGTAAGCGAGCCCTAGAATATTTCTTTGTCACATTTCTCGCGACCGGGGGCACTCATTGCACACTTGTTACATTTCTTTGCGGAGCATAATTACTTGCGTGTTGCAAGGCGCATGACCGCCGCGTGTGCCTTCACCCTTTGTTCGCAAAAGTGGCACTGGCCGGGGCTCTTAACTGGGGCATCATGCCCCATGTTGAAACCTCACGCCCAGTGCGGCTTTGCCCGTCGGCATGTCGATCGCCACACGAAGTAGCAATCCTCACTGGCTCTTGTAGGAGTCGCCTTTGGCCACTTGTGTAACCTTTCCTTTGTCAACTTGCCAACCCTGCTTCCCCGGAGCATGGCCAACCACTGAGCAATCGAGATGACGGCTGAGCGTAGGTCCTTACGCTCCATGACGCATAGCTAAGGCGAGCGACACACATCCCGACACATCATTCTCAAAGCTTCTTGCGTTTGCTTCCAACCATTGATGGCTTGGTCCAGGGCACCGAAGCATTCATCACTGTCACCCCCTTAATTGTCATTTTAAAGAACGTTATGCCGTTTAGAGGCACTGCAACAGACATCATGATGCCCATCTGCATTGGCCATATTCAGGGCACGCACATGCCGAGCAACATCTACCGCTACCCCGTCGGAACCTCGCGAGATGTATTGCCTGCGCAGTTGTATGGTGTGGAGAGTGTGGTGTTTTCTATACCCGATGCACTTGTGGAACTGTTGGTGAAGCTCCCGGGATTTTAGTTGTTCGGCGGCGCCACATGCTCACAGCATAAAGGAGGGGCAGACGTTGCAGGGCCGAAACCATGGCTGGCTGCATCGCGTGATGCGATGCACATCCTAGGAGCCCCCTCATTGCGCGAGGGGTAGTTGACCAGACTCACTTGGGACTTGCGAGCCTCTCTGCTGCCATCCAACCTCTGAGTTAAAAAATCGATGTTCCTTCCAAAAATAGGCGTCATATGTGCGCTGCTGATTGAGTCGCTGGTGCTGGGGTACAGCTATAGGGGTTCATTCTGCGGGTTGAGGTGCTGACTAACATTGCACACAGGCGGCCAAGTGCGAAATTGTCGGTTATACCAGATCTGCATGTCATCGCGAGGCATGCGGACAAGGCCGAATCTAGGACTAGCCCTTGACGTCGGAGAAGCCTGCGCCGGGTTTGCCGTCATTCCCAGTTAGCTGGTTCCCCAATTGAGCACTAACCCACACCTGTCGAAACTGTGATGATCGCTGTATGAGATGGCAGACACGACTGCCTTTGACGACAATGCCTCATCGACAGCCGCCAAGCTTTCATCCCCGGTCTCAGTGTTGCAAGCGCCACCCACCTGACTTCATCGGAACTGTTGTGTTGTGCAACTTATGGTGCCGGAAAGAGTCAACGTAAATCGCAATCCAAGGTGGCCCTTGGTCGCAAAGTGGGGTCCGAGCCGTCACTGGCAAGTGTGGCGGGGGATTACCCCGGATTTCTCCTCATTCGCGGGTCTTTTGACCAGTACCTGAGGAGTACAACAGCTAGCATCGCCTCTCTTGCACCCAGTTGCACCCATGCATACGCATTGGGCCCCCTCCCGATGCAAGCCTACTTTCATTTACCCAGTCCGTTAATGTGTCCGGTCTTCCCGCGCGAATGCGACCGGTGGCAGCGGGGTTCAATCAAGGGCCCTGGTTTCTACGAGATTGACCACTGAAATTCCCATGCGAGGTTGTAAAGACCGATGGCATATCTGCAGTTAAACTGGATCCCAACTTTTTACCTGCCACAACGTCTCTCAAAAGCGAACGCGTTGGAAGTGCGCCCCAGTAATCAAACAATGAGCTCGCGCATAGGCTTGGCCCTGTAAGCGCCCTCGGGCCACGCGGGACCAGCAGCAACTGAGCAGCACGAGACCTCCAAAGTGCTATACTGGTGGCTGTGGTCCGCTGGAACGGGGAGTAGCACTGTCGCATCCCGACGCCAGGGTCCGTAGCAACCCTGCCGCTGCCGAATCGAAAAAATCGTTTGCTGGCAGTGCTCACCAACAGGTCAGATTCGATCCCGGGCTCTTAAGGTTCATACTCCCCACCAACCTCCAATCAGGCTCATGAAGCGTTGGAAGCACCCCAGTCAATGTGATTTCTGCACGCACATACCTCATCATCGGATCTGTCACATTGAGTAGGGTAGCTCTCACATTCCCAGTTCTGATCCCAACCTTAATAGGGCGCGGCATGGGCCAATTACAAGAGGAACGAAATCGTTTACTATACAAATGGGCTCACTGAGCGGCAATGAGCATTCGTGGGTATCATAAGGTTTCCCGCCAATTATTGTACAATCATTTTGAAGCAGGCCGTCATTACTGCCTCCCAATTTGGAGGTGCTTTCAAGCCGCAGCAGATGCTTTCTGTTGTTTCAGCTTCTCCTCGAACTTTTCAAATTCCTTGAGTGCAACTTCTTCTTCCTGATCCAACACTTGCTTGACACCCTTGACCTCCTCAATCTAGAAATAACATTAGCGATCCTGCACGGATTTTCAGCGAAACAGGTTTGTGGTGGGGGGAACATACGTAGTGCATCAGCATGCCCTCGATGCCGTTCTTGAGTGTGACGGTGCTAGAATCGCAAGTACGGCAAGCACCTCGCAACCGGAGGAGCACGTATCCATCATCGTCAAATCCCTTGAAATCGATGTCGCCGCCATCCTCCTGGATCGCAGGGCGGATACGAGTCTCGAGCAGCTCCTTGATCATTCCGACAACCTCACTGTCATCCTCGTTGTATGCAAGGCTGTCCTCTTCGATATCGGGCTCGCCCTCCCTGCGCTCAGAGACATTGACAATGGTTTCGCCTGAGGTGATGGCCTCAGTGATGAGGGCGAATATCTCAGGGCGGACGTGGGCCCAGTTCACGTCTGCGGCCTTGGTGACAGTGATGAAGTCTGCGCCGTAAAAGACGGAGGTGATGCCGTCAATGTTCATAAGCTTGGCTGCAAGAGGCGAAGGGTATGGTGGTGAAATAGTCGACCGTGGGTTCAGGTACTCGACAAAGGGTGTCCCGAGGGCTTCGGGAACCACCCGGTGGTTCGGTAGGAACTTGAGGGCATCTGGGTTGGGCGTGTTCTCGGTTTGGATGAAGATGGTGCGGACACCACTGCCGACACCGGCGAGACCAGGGGCAGTTGTCTGTCGGGGGCTTGCGCGAACTTGAGGGCGGGCTCCCGAGGCAGTCGCGACGGCAGGGAGGCGGGATTGAGTTCTCAATGTGCGAGCCCATCGAGGTGCTGCTCGCAGAGGCGTTCCGGCAACAGGCCGAGGGATGGAGGCCAGCGCCCGGGCAGCGAGGCGAGGGGCTCTTGACGCAGTCATTCTGACGAGAATCGGAGGCTTGAGAGGCAGAGCAGTGAGTTTGATCGTTGGAGAGGGGAGAAAGGAAGTAGATTGAGACAAAATACCTCTGACAGAGGGGATATCGTGGGCCCTTTGATGCTCGGCTCTCGACTTTTCGCCGCCGAAGCACTCGGTAGTAGCAGCCGTGGCACCCCGCGAGAGCCGTGATAGGTCCGAGCATTAGTAATGCACGGCCTATGATGCAAAGGCGGACACAAGGATGGAGCCTCAGGGCAGAGGACCCACCCGGTAATTTTTTTTCTGAGCAGCGCCATGAACATCTAATCGAACACAGATCAGTCAGTTATCAGACCGTGACGCGCGGGGCACTCATCGTCGCGTGAGCCAACCGAAATTTTTCTATATTTTTTTTTTCTGACTTTGCCTGCTTCGCTTCTACCTTGTTGCCCGTTTACAGTCCTTCTTTTTAATCGACATTCTTTGAGGGACCCATGGCGTCATCACAAGAAGTAACTGATTTGGGGAACGCTGGTGGTGAAGAGCGACTTGCTCCGTCTGGCGACACTGATTCCAACACTGTTGAGGCAGGTGGTGATAACAGTACATCTGCGCCTGCACCCAAGGCTTCGCTTTGCGGCGTATGTAATGTGAATCTGCCCAAGTATAAGTGTCCACGATGCTATCTACCATAGTGAGCCTGATCCCTCGACGCTGGCCATTCCTGCCACTAACTGTAATCTAGTTGTTCCGTTGCGTGCAACAAGACGCATCGTGAAAACCACCCTCCCGATCCAGAGCCTCAACCTAAGCCTGCGCCCGCAACAACTCAAACACAAACTTCTTTTCCTCGACCTGGAGCAAACCCCCAGACCGTTGATCCAAATAATCCCTTCAGCGCCCTCGAAAGTTCCGACAAACTCCGTCTCCTCTTCCAAAAATACCCCTCCCTTCCCGAACAACTTCTACAAATTCATGCCGCTATGCTCCCGCCCAAAGAAACCGCCCCCGATCTCAAGAAGGCCATTCCTGCCTCGTTACTCAAAGGCCTGCCTCCGAAGAAAGAGAGCTGGAACCACGACATTGGTATCCAGAACGGCAAGGAGGCTTTGCGCAAGGCGCGCCGTGCCGATGGTGAGGCAGGCGAGGCCATTCGTGAGTACTCGGAGCTGATTTTGCACCTTATGAGTACGGAAAATGCCGGAACAGAAGTCTCGAATCTTCTGCAGCAGCAGTTGGCGCAGGAGGATACTAAGCTCATTGAGCGTCTCATGGCTGAGGAAAAGCGATGAGACGATGATTTATCTTCTTGCTTTTGAGCGATTGGCTGGCTCCATCATCTAACTTTGCTTGCACGGCCACCAGTACCCCCCTTAAAAGAAATATGAGAGTAGTTAATGATAATGAAAACCATCGTACTTGAATAGAAGGTAGGTTTTGTTTCATGTTTTGATCTAGTGAACAAGCCTCTATCATTGCAATTTCATTTCCGAACCGATCCCCCAGCTCTATTTAGAGACTAATTTCCTCAACAATGTTTTTGTGCCCGTTAACTTCCTCAGACCCAAATCCTTCTTCGAGCGTAGCCTCTTTTGATTCTGAGTCCCCGAGCACTGGGCTCTGTGCCGGGCTGTTGCTCTTGGGGATGTCAATCACTTTGCACTTTGAATCCTGGGTCTTGATTTCGCTACTCTGTGACCAGCTGACGCGGTGAATGTTCATGGCCGTCGCGTCGCGGGGTACCAAACTCGCTCTTCGAGAGGGGCCAGAAGTCGCCATTGAACTTCGCCGCGAAAGGTCAAACTCTTGCATGAACGGAGAGAGACCGTCAGTGGCAACGGAACTGGCGGAAGCCCTCCTTTGGTCTTGATCGGAAAACGAGTTACGGCGGGGCTCTGATACTTCATCCAAGACACATTCCTTCTTCTCCTTGAGGTTTTCTGAGCTCCTTCGTCGAGTGATTTCTCGTCCTGCATCAAAGTTGAAGGCTTTCATGTGATGAGTTTGCAAAGAATATCTGCCCTTGGACGAGGTTTGCTCTTCGTCGACTTCCGCCATACTCTCCAATGTTGTTGGGCAGAGGGAGCCGGTCCGGTCGTATGGCCTTCCGCTGCAAAGGCTCTGCGTTCTGCGATAGAGGCGGTTGTACTCGGAAAGCGAGATGGCCGCCTTGCTTGGCCCTCCAGGGGAAGGTAGCGCGGCGAGCGCTGGTAGCGCCTCCTTGGGGATGAGAGGCTTCTCTGTCAGGTTCTCGACAGTGGTTGTCTTTGCGAACTGGGAGGCGGCATTTCTGGGAACGTGTCTGTAAGGGGTCGTGGGCACCGCGTCGTCACCATCTTTCTTGGGATCCCAGTTGGCGCTTTTGATGGACAGGTTAAAGAGGCTGCCTCGACGAGACGAGGAAGAGCTTGGCTTCGACTTTGATGATCTGGATGACTTGGCCGACTTGAGTGGAGAACCAAGATCATCATCTCTGTAAGTCTCTCGCATGGATCTGGGCGACCTGTCGTCTTCCTTTTCCCTCTTGGCAACCGATAGTTTCCTGCTCAGTTCTCGGGGATCTAGGGGGGCCAGCGACAGTGACTTGGGCCTGAACAGAGACTTTCTAAAGGATCTACCTTCTGGCTTGGCCACGGGTTCGGGTTCCGTGGGGTAACCTGTCTCAACGACCATGGTTCTACCCATGATGGGATGCCTGGTCACGCAACGAGGGCGCGTTTCCTTCGAGGAGTATGAAGTTTTCTCGGAAAGCCGGCAGGCAAAAAGATACAAGCTTGAGCTTTAAAGGTGTCGACAGGTCTGCTATCGTGGTTGAGATGAATGTTAATGGGACAATGCTGCTAAGGCAGGCTTCGATCCCAGGCGGGTATCGAGGTAAGATATAACAACCATCCGGATGGGCAATGACAGCGCATACTGTTCTCGACAACCTTGTTCCTGTGGCGAGCTCATCGGCCAAAGGGCCTTCCGGGTCTGGCCCACTGGGCGTAAAGTCTGAATCTGTCACCAATGAGACGGACTCTGCCATCGGGGAGGCCATGGTGTTCTTGGTCTCGCCCCGACGGCAAGACGCGAAAGGCGTTCCAGTCTGAATGTATCAGGCATAGCCCTACACAAGGCGCATTTTGATTGATACCCAGCTATAGACATCTTCCAACCAGATGTTGGCGATAATCCATTCTCTGGAGGATGTGCATCGAAGCTCCCGAAAAGGTTCCAAGCCCGGATTGGACCAGCCCCCTTGAGGTTTTAGGACCTGGGTATTCAGAATTCTTTGCCACCCTGTGAAATATACCACCTGGGACGACAAAAGACATATTTTTAAGGGTCATATTATTGAGATGGCTTTAGAATATTGCGATTCAATCATTCGACCCTCGCAGCTGCCCCGCCATCATGTCTCAGATCGCAGCTAATCTGCCGCTCACTTCCTTGGCGGATTAGGCAAATACCGATATTCAAATTGGAATTTTATCCTCCGTAGCGTGGGAACTAGGAAAGGATAAAAGTGCGTCAAAACGTGAAAGTTGTCACAGTGGTCAATTGGATCCATCGCATATTTACTAGTTAAACGTTGCATGGTTTTATTAATAAATCAGCAGCCATCTAATGGGGCGCAATTTGCCAAGTTCGTGTCCATTTTAGCATCCATAAAAACACCAATCTAGAATAAGTTTCATCGGAGCAGTGCATAGAAGAGCATTTCTAGAACAATAAACCACAGCCTCACAAACACAACCTCCGGTGCTGGCGAGCGCCATGAACTGGGCGGCGCCACATAACGCGGGAGGGCTCGTGCTCTTGTCGATCCGGGAACAGCCATGCCTGTTTGACAGGAATGCGCGAAAAAGCAAACCATTGATAACCCACACCACTAGTGACAGAAGGGAGACGCCCCCAAATGGCCTAACGAGGGGCTCAATTTTGGTGGGAAGACATGTATTGGGATCTTGTCGGCAGCAGATGCGGAGTATCGACGGCCGTGCTCAGATTCTCAAGGCTGCGGGTCTGAGGCGGACATGACGACATCAATTCCTGCCAGGTATCAATTGAGAACCAGATTGATTGAAATGCTCTGCCTCTTGGAAAAAAGAAGAAAGAAAGTCGGGGAAAAAAGAGTGAAAGGAAAAATATTACCGCGCACAATCCTTCGCTTCTACTGCATATTGGCGTGGCACTACGCGTGGTTAGTTTTTGTTTTCACACTTGGGCTGGTCTACCCCACTGAGTACCAAGTGTTGAGGCTGGGTAGACACAATCCACCAGCACGTCGAGCCTTGGGCGAAGAAGAACAGCCTGGGCAGCCGACCAAGCATCCTTCTTGAGTCATGAAGGAGCCGTCACATGGATTGTCGCTTCCCTCGGGTTAGATCAATCATGAAACGGAGATATGGTGGCTTGGTGAGCACGGGAGCAAAAAGTGGATGGCAGTGACAGGCCGTACCTGGGGGAGCGAGAGCGATAGCCATGTTCTACGACCAACAATACTACAGATAAGTTCAGGCATCGCATTTCAGAGGGAATACATTTTGCGGCTGAGGTTCCGGGCGAAACCTGCAGGAGGTGCAGATAGCAGGTCATTGGAGGCCATTGGTAATTCATCTATCAAGGAAGTCGCCTTATGCAGCCACGATTGATCCCAAGAGAAGATCGAGGCTTGTTGGCTGCAATCTTGATTTTAGTCAGATGGGACAAGGCCAGTTCACAGTTTGGTTTAGACAAAAGCAGCCAGCGATTGACTAGCGCAGTCGCAAAGGCGAGCCCTGATGGAGATCCGGCTGACGTTGGCGATTTCGAGTGTCCCGTGCTGCAGGTTGACGGGATTCAGAGCACGGGCGGTTCCGCGATCTGGGGGAGACGGCAATGGAGGCGGCAATGCTGCGGGGACGGGGGTACGTGTCAAGGATGCGCGTTTGCGCTGCGTGATAGAGCAGTGATAGGATGACTGCTGCTCAAAACCCAACGACATTGGCGACAACTCGCAGGAGGTGGACGCGGGGCAGGATGTGTGATGTGCTTAAGCCTGCGATTGTGATTGATGACGCTTAAGTGGCTGCCGACTCGCAGAGACCGGGGTTCCTCGGTCCTCTATCGATTGGCTGTGGGCAAATCCCACGTGCTTAACAGAGTGCGGGTGGCGTCAGCCAACGTGTGTGATAGCGCCAAAGATGCAGGCCCATTGGGAGCCTCGCTCCCGGGCCAGCCAAGTTTCCAATGCGAGAAACCCGTCAAACTTGACATGTTGCCCAGCGCCCCCCCTGGGCTGCCCAGCTTCAGGGATCTGGGCACACATGAGCATTGTCAAGGCTGTATGTAATATCAACATAGCGTGATCGACAAGTCCTAAGATTGTCCGCTCCATCTCAGCAAGGGTGCCCCCCAAGGCCTGGTCGGACGGGGATGTTACCTTCGGATGGACGAGCTACACGAACCAGGGCAGGGTATCAAACAAACAATGGCGAGAAAGAGGACGGTTCGCGGCACGAACCGTTTAGGATCGCTCAGGTGAATTGGGACTATTTGCTTTTTTTTCCCTTTTCCTTTTCTTTCCTTCTCCTCTCTCTTCTTTTTCTCCCACTTCTGGGCCGTTACGGGACGGCGACGGGGAGAGCAAGCTTACTGCCCCAGGCTTCCCCATATAAGCTTACGGCACAGCGAGGATGGGGAATTGGTACGACGGCGATGCAAGCTGAGCAGCGTTGCACAAGCGACCAGCGGGCGTCCTGCATGGTTGGCTAGTTGTAATGCAATATTGATGCAGACAATTGGTGACTTTCCAAAATTGCACACCGAGCGCAAGCAGCCGACATGTTTGTGTGCGTGAAAGAGGTCTAGACTTCGGCATGCTGCACCAAACCTCCTCATATTGACCCAGCAGCAAGCAGCACGTGCTGGGAGGAGCGAACCGCCCTGGCTGGTGGGATATGCGCTGCCGTACACAGACTATTAGCCACGGCGAAAAAGCAACGCAAGGGGCGCGGCTGTATGAGGTCATATGCTTTGGGAAGACGAGACGTCCCTCCGGCTTCCTAGCTAGGTATCTATTTGGCTTTTCTTGGGCCGCTGGCCCAAGTCTCAGGATGCCTCGGTGCTACCACATTGCCATCTGCGTTGGCCAAAATTAGCAGGCAATCCACTTGCTCTGGGCAAACCCGTCGGTCCCTCCCTGTAAATTAATATCAAATCCACGGTCAAAGGGGTACGCAGTGCCAGCTTCAAACCCACAAAATCCTACAGCTCACAAACGACTTACCCATCGGCCGGGTCGGGCTTAACAAATTGATCATCTCAGCCGTCTCCAGAAGCCAGCGTTATACATGTCCCTCGCCGTCCCCAGATGCTGTCCCAGGCGCCCACTCCCCTCAGTCAGTGCGCCGAGGCCAATCGGCTCACCAAGTGCGGCGCCAGCGCCAGCGCCAGCACACAGCAGCATCCTGGCACCGGCGCCGACGCTTGGAGCAACACACAGCATGGGGGGTCGCACACCGGTGCAGATAATAGGCTTGTTACTTCGGCTGCCCAACAGGCCAGCGCCCTGCGCCCCCGGGAGCATTGAGCA
The DNA here is from genome assembly GCA_013406985.1 of Calonectria crousiana. Taxonomy (NCBI): domain Eukaryota; kingdom Fungi; phylum Ascomycota; class Sordariomycetes; order Hypocreales; family Nectriaceae; genus Calonectria; species Calonectria crousiana. Next base: position 124,075 of record VTGD01000090.1, read on the forward strand.
CCGACCGAACAGAACCCCTGGACGGCCGCTACCTGAGGTCGGTACTACGCACGCATGTTGTTCATAGTTGGAGTAATTATAGCGGGAAGACGCCGACTCCCTCCCTCTTTCGACTTACCCAGCAGCTTTCCCCCCTCAACACCTCATCGCATCGCATCCGGAGGCGTTCATCGTCCATGCTGGCGAGCGGTTGAGTGTCTTGACCGGCCACAGCCATCCTTCCCTCCCTTGCCTCGCAAATCCCGCCTCGCCTCGCCAAACACGCGCACCGACCAGCACCTGCGTCTGCGCGCCCACGCACCACACGCAGCAGCCAGCCCAGTCCTGCGCACCCTGCCCCTCTGACGTGCAGCGGTCTTCGAGACCACCAGGGAGACGGCCGGGGAAACACCACCACTCCCGCCATCGCCAAGCTCCATCGTTCGTTGGCTCGCTCGCTGGAATTGACCGACTTGAGGATACACATGCGCACATAGGATTGCACAGAGGCCCGCCAATATTAGTACAGTACGACTCGTCACCGGTGCATTGCATTGCAGCGCAGCGCACATTCATTCCCTCTACCTGACGTGACAAGTCGACTGACAGGTCGACGACAGGTCTCAGTCTCGGTCTCAGTCTCAGTCGCTCCAGCGCACACCAGCTCCATTCTCGGTCACTTGCTCGTTCGGCGGTTGGAAAAGCCTCGCGGCCGAGGAGGCGTTTTCTATCCCGGGATTTTTCTCCCTCCCGATTTCCATACCTGCTCCCCAAAGTCTGTTAGTAACTCCGTCTGAGTCCAGTCCCTTCGCCATTAGTCTTTCTCTTTCCCCCCCCCCCCCCCCCCTCTGCATTCTCCCTGCTTGCTCCCTTTTCCCTTCTTTTGGCCCCTGGGTCTCCACGGGTTTCCCCACTACCAACTTTCCTCTCCAGCTCTCTGGCTGCTGGCATCATATGTCCCTCTTCACCACTGTTGCGAGTCGCTAAGGCTGCGGCCATGCATCCCAATTATGCTGGTTCACGACAAGCTCACCCGGTTCCAGGCGCTGCGCCGACTGCCCGCTCACGACCAGCAGCTAATCCGACCCCTCGCTTCTCGCCCAACGGGGGTCAGTCGCTCGCCGCCTACCCTCAGCACCCGGTCCACAGGCACGATCACCAGGACTCGGTTGGCTCAATTGTCGACGACCCCTTCTTCCAGCAGCGTTTCAGCCCGTCCGCCGCCATAGACGCCCCCTCCGACGACACGGACGGAAGCTCCGTCTACCAATCCCTGCCCGACGAAGACGAGCACGACGACTGCGCCAGAAACGACCACGTTCCCAAAGACTGCGATAGCAATGACAATAGCCCGAGCCAACACTGGCCGCCCCCCCGTCGAGAGTCTCTGACCGCCAACCCTTCACCGTACTGGGTATGTACGTCCCGTTACTTTCTAGCACACAGACCCCACACCTGTCTGGCCCTCGCGGGGCAGGGGTTCACCTCGTGCGAGTATGAGACACGTCGGATGCGGGGACTCACTGACTTGCGTCCTAGTCGCCTTCACCCTCCACCATGGAGGGCTACAACATCGCCGTCATCGGTTCCACCGGTGTCGGAAAGTCATCCTTTGTCCAACGGGTCCTCGGCCTCACCCGGCCGCCCATCTCAAATGCCTCCAGCGTCCGCATGCTGGTTGACAACACATCCCACGTCATCACGCTTCTCGAGTTGGATTTGGAGTACTTTGAATTGAACCCGACGCAGCCCATCCAATGGCCGAAGCAAATCAATGGACACATTGTGCCCCGTGTTGACGCTGCCCTCATCCTATACGATGTCATGAATCAGGAGTCCGTCCGCGAGCTCCCCCAAACACTGGGTACGCTCCACACACCTTCTGCCGCGAAAATGTACTGAACCAGTGTCTAGCCGCCCTCACCAACTCTAACCTACCATCCAGTTTGGTGGCCTGCAAATGCGAAAACCCGCAGGAAAGCTGGCAGGTCGATGCCGAGGCCGTGGCGAATCATCAAATCTTCAGATCATGTGTTTCTACTCACAAGGTTTATGCCGAAAAGCCAGAGATTGCCAGAATGTGCCTGCACACCATCCTTCGAGCCGCGATATCTCATAGAAGAGGTGGGTGCCAACTTCGACGAGCGCATGCAACCTAAGACTGACAATGTTGCAGAGGAGAACGGCGAAACCGTTTCGCGCCGCCGCGCTCAGTCCGCCGCCAACCTCGAAGCACCCGATGCCGCCGGAAGACCCTTGAGCCAGCAGAGCAAGCACAGCAGGGCCAGCTCCGACTTTTCCCTGCTTCGCGGAATCCCAACCCCCCCCGTGGCAGAAAACTATCGAGACAGAGCGCGCAGCCCTCGGCACAACCAGAACCCGAGCACGGCTCCTCCTACGCGCGAGGGGGAACCCCCGCAAGTGCGCGAACACAGCCAGATGCCGTCGCAGGCGCAATCCCATTCCCAATCGCAATCGCAGGTGGTCAACAGCATGCGCAGAACCCCTGGGATCCGGCTCGACAGGCAGAGCACCGATGTGGACGAGTCAGATGCCGAATCATATCGATACTCAGACGATATTCCTATCCTGCAACGGAGCGACGACAACGTGCTCGACAAGCCCAGCAAGGTGGCAGGAGTGACATTCGATGACCTGGTAGATCGCCTTCTCGCCCCGAGACTATCCCGGGCGGACAACAACTTCTCCGACATCTTCCTGTGCTTGTATCGCAAGTTTGCCGCCCCGGGCGAATTGTTCTCGGCCATCCTCACTCGGCTGGACCAGGTCCGAGAAGACAAGTCAGCGCACTATCTTTCAAAAACAGCAACACAGCTCCGTATCATCGAGATGGTGGCCAAGTGGGTGGCACAATATCCAGGCGACTTTGCACGACCTCTTACTCGCAAAAACTTGGAAGAGTTCATCAAGCACCTCTCTACGGAACCAATCTTCTCGATAGCTGCCCAGCATATGCGCCGAAATCTTCAATTCAACGTTGTAGAGGATGATGACACCGGTTGGGCAAACTCAGATGACAAGGGTGATCTTCTTGCCAGCGAGATCTTGTCCAAGGACGCCAGTGATCTTGGTGCAAGTTTTAACTCGCTCACTGTCGAAGAGGATTTGGACAGCAGACCCTCGGGCAGCTCGGAGACGTCGCTTCCTGAAAAGGGGAATGGTCAGGTTCACTTCGGTTCCTACGAAGATTACGAGAGAGCGGCTGCGGCGCTCGAACCCATCGACGCCTTACCCATGAACAAATTCCGATATCACATCTTTATGGAAATCCCCGATGAGGACGTGGCGGACGAACTAACCCGGATCGACTGGATCATGTTTTCGTCGATTCGGATCCGAGACTTCGTCAGGCATGTCAGCTTGTCGGCGTCTCAAAAGGAAAAGTGCAAGAGCTTGAGAAATGTCAACCGCATGATCAACCACTTCAACCACGTGGCCAAGTGGGTTGCTAACATGATTCTCCTGCGGGACAAGGCAAAGCACCGGGCACAGATGTTGGAGAAGTTTATGAACATTGCATTGAAGCTACGACAGCTTAATAATTACAACGGCTTGGCAGCCATTTTAGCCGGAGTCAACGGGACGGCAATCCACCGGCTGACCCAAACACGGGCGTTAGTGCCAGCAGATATTCAGAAGCGATTCGCAAGACTGGTAATATTAATGGGAACGCAAAAAAGTCACTTTGCATATCGATTGGCGTGGGAGAACTCACCGCTGCCGCGCATCCCCTTCGTCCCGCTTCACAGGCGAGATCTTGTATCAGCCGAGGAAGGCAGCAAGACGTTCGTTGGCCCCGATGGGGACCGCGTCAACTGGAAGAAGTTTGAGGTGCTGGGAGAGGTCCTGCTCCCAATCATGAAGAGCCAGGGCACCGTGTATCCAAACCTCGGCAAGCATGACAATGCCCGCGAGCTGATTCTAAACTGCAGAATGCCCACGGATGACGAGGTAAGCACAGAGCATCGATGAAAAAGCTAGACCCGGTTACTGACACAAAGTGCTTCAGGACATTTATCAGCGAAGTGTACAAGTGGAGAGCACATCAACAGGGTCTTCCGACCCGATCAAGAAGAAGTTTCCATGGTTTGCTAAATAGGAAGAAGCATGAGGAGTTACGGGGCTTGCCTGTATGTATCTATCTAACTTGGGTGTCATGATTGGTATTTGGAGGAGGCATTTTTAGACGTGATGATGGCATGCTGTTTGGAGTATCAGCATTGATCGGCCCGCTGCAAAGGATGGCTGGAGCTGGGACCTGCGTGTTTCTTATTTTGCTTTCTCATGTTTCTTGGGTAACCAATATCACATCACAGTGTATTATTCTCCTGGCGAAAATATGGAGATGTATTAATTCTTGCGCCAAGCTGGACTGGTATCCCATATTTCTCTTACAGTTGGTCCCTTTGAACTGTCGAGTCTGCTTGTGCTCCTTCCTCACACGCTCGGGTAGCGAGAAAAACGCAGCCTATTCGCCGACAGCGGTGTCACCTGCCCTTGGCGCTTTCGTCTTCCACCCATGTATCTCTACCCTTGGTTTTTTGCTCCAACCAATTCTCCCTCTGTAACCACGAACGCAAATACAACAGCATTTTTACGATGCTTAGCTCCACCCTTGGCCATGGATTCATCTCTCAACGCAGGCATGGCAGAGAACACCCCAATCACTCTCTCACTGCCACCTCTCCGAATCATTCTAAGTCAGGAGAAGCTTGAAGCCACGATATCCTCCTCGTTATGCTTACATGTCCCTTCTCACCTTCCAAGTATTAGATCCATTGATCAGCTGCTTCAGGTTGCTGAGAGAACACATCTTTGGATAGCCAGGCTAAGATCTTGTTGCATTGATGTATCATTCGTCGTTAATGGGATCCCACTATACGAGGAGCACACATTGGAGGCCTTCTCTTATTTGATAAAACACTGCGAGGTATGCTATCTCTCATACAGCACCTGGTCGCTTTTGTACTAACAATGCTGGGCAGTTCTGGAACCATTTGGGCCTGCGACTCGAGTACGACCGTCATGGTACCACCCAATTTCCAGGGGTCATGAGCTTCTCACTTCAGCATCCGAGCTTGGATTCTGCCCTGGTGCCACCGCCCAACGCAAACGTTGCACAGTTTCGATCATTGGCCCTTTCTATTGACATTGTCGAGTCAATAGAAAAGACGCCGGCCGTGAGGTCACATCAGTCACAGAAGAAGCGCAAAAGGGTTGTTCGAAGCGACAAAACAAACTTTCCAAAGGAATATCCTTTTGATGATGCATACTAGGAGCTATGCTCGAAAGATCAGTTTGCAGTCGAAAACTTCATGTCGAGTCTGGGCTTCCCAACTCAGAGTGACGGCGTTGACCGCACAGTACAGAAACCGACCACCACAATGATATTCACACAAGATGAGGTCATGGACAAATTAGCAAGCTCCACGTTTCTAGAGGTCATTTTTGAGCAGCTATTGGTGGCTCCTCAAAAAAAGTACAAAAACATTCAAGTTATCAGTACTCTATCAACTCAATGTCTGACCAAGCTGGTTCCAGGAGTCTTTCATATTCCATATATAGAGGTATAGGTATTGGATTCTATTGTTTCGCAAGAAACTTACCTTCTAAATAGGCCATATCACAACGTTCAGAGCTCATTGCGGTCATCGGCTCATCGTTAGCTCGTCTAACAAATGCGGAATCTCCTAGTCTCAGACAAAAGATTCAAACAATAGGGTTAGAGAATATATTTGAACCAACACTCGCCCCAGGAGCGGGTAATGCTGTTTCGAAAATCGAAAAATGCGCCTGGGATATTCTAATGACACACTATGAAATGCCCACCCCGAGAGGACGAGGCGGCAAAGGACGACAGCGAATTGCTCGTCGCATCCCAGAAGATGAACATGCTGGCAATATTCTGAACTTGGAATACAATAATGAACTCGTTTTAAACGCCGAATTATTAGTTCGGGCAGAAGAAGGGACGTTGGGTCAACAAATGCCACACATGGATGAGTTCGGCTCCATCGACCCACTGGAGTTGGCTTATGACCAAAGCAAAGTGACTCTTAGCCAGCCATTCTGCCCGAGTTTCTCTGCTCAATCATCTCTTCTATCGAGAAACAGTGATGATAGTTGCGGCTCCTTGGCCGCAGGTGGCAATCTTAATGGCGAATCTCAGCTATGTTCAGCCAGTCTCCAGGAGAACTGGTCGACTTATCAAGATGATTTTGACTTATCCAAAATTTCAGAACCAATGGGAAAGAAAGATGAAACAGGTTTGCTGAACGATGGAAGCTTTAATCCAACGAGTTTCCCGTCGCTGGATGATTGGCTTGTTTCTGACAATCTGGTGTAATACAGCTCTGGACATTTGATAAATACACGGGAAAGCAGAATTTGGGAGACAAACGGAATGCGGACGGGAAATTTGTAGAAACCAAATGTAGTTTAAGAATAATAGGTGTGATGGGTTAATTCTTTGAGAACTACAGCACCATCATTGACATTATAATCACAGCACCTTGTCCGGCCCAAAATCCAACGCTAACTGTTCGTTTGCTGAGATTCAAGAATAAAAAAACAGATTGCGGGCATATTAGATCTAGTCCGCAAAAGAAAGTGGGTTGTGTCAAAGATATGGCAAAATACACAGTTCGGTTCGTAGGTAAGTGTGATTCACTTCTTGTTCTTGGCCGCGGCTTTCTTATCCTTCTTGTCCTGCTTGGCTTTGCGTTGCTCGGGCTTCATTGTGGCATAGTGAATATACCAATGTAGTACGATCTGAAGAATGATTGTGACGAGGACGATGAGCAGGATGGTGAAAAGGATAGGCTGGTCGTTGAGGACGGCGACGGCCTCATCGGTGGCGCCGATGGAAGAAAACCAGTCGAATTGACCCATTATGACAGATGTTTCGCGGTAGCACGAGAGCTAGTTGGACGGGCACTTTAATCGAATCGGTGCCCTTAAAAGCGAAAGGGACAAGAAGAAAGAAATAAAGAAAGGACAAGGCTGCGTTGGATTCGAATGTGCCAGACAGTCGAGCGCAATCAAGTGAGGGAATGCGGCATGTACGTGTATCGATCACGTACAGTGGGTGGTATTAGTTGGTGATGGTTGTGCGTGCGTGCAGAAGGGGGAAACGGGGTGTTGAGTCAAGAAGAAAAAGGGAGAAGAGGGAAAAACTACGACAATGGAAGCGAAGAATCATGAGGGCCGAAACTGACAGCGTCACAATTCCGCTGGATCGTCGCCAAGCGGGACTGGCGAACGGTGGACGACAGACGGGCGACCCACAGGCTCTGGCGTGTTGAAGGGGGATACACGGTGAGCTGAGACGTTTCATGGGTGCAGCAAAAGTCGACTGATGCCGGGGCCAATGGCCATTGGGCAATACCATGTAATCCGACCAGAAGGCGAACGGGGGTACATGGCGAGACAAGGATCAGTCAACATGGCCAACGGCTTGGCTTGGGAGAGCGAGTTAAGCGCCGAACAAAATGAGGATTTACACTGACAGCGGTTGGGCTATTAAAATGGCATGCTGCTGGAGAAAGTAAGGTGGAATATAAAGGATGCAGGTTAAAGAAGTGTCTGCGGGAAGCTGCAAGTTGGGCAAGCAGGGTTGCCTCGCATCTGTGACCACTCTCATACCATGCGCCTCCCACCATGTTCGCTTGTCGCCGGAGCCGATGCCTTGGTGGGATTAATATACGCACGTGGAATGTCACGTGCAATAGCCGGTTGATTTCCTCGACCACCCCCACCCCACATTGACAGGCTTCTCTGATTGGTCCAAATTGTCGTCCGGCACTGGCACCTATGCCTCTTCTCAATTGAAGAATCCTGGGTCCCAAAAAAATCTCGAGCTCGTGTGAGGTGAGAGAGTAAGATAGCAGGTCGCGCCAGACCAATCCACACCAGCCGACTCCCGTGGGTGCTCGCCATCCTCATCCACCGCTACGAATTGATACCCCCAGGCACGCTCACTTTGATTGAGCGTCCTCCGAACCAGCACGGCCATGAGCGTCGCACGACCGGCGCGCAGCCTCCTCGGCCGCTGCGTCTCCTCGACCCGATCGACACCCGCCCTCGCCGTCCCCTGCCAGCAGTTTCACACCTCCGCTCCCCGGCCGAACCGCAAGTCCCGCTTCCGCAATGTCAAGGCCGAGGAATTGGGCCTGCTCAAGCCCGAGAGGCTGGACAAGTACCAGAAGGATGTGTTCCCCGAGTTCTCAGCTGAGGACAAGGAAAAGCTCAAGGCCAGGTACACACCCGAGCAGCTCGAGGCCATAGAAGCCGGTGAAAAGGCCGTCGACGCCAAAGATTTGATCATCCAAGGTCGGCTGCGTGACGACCCCTACGCCCCCAACTACATTGAAGACTACACTGTCCTGGACCCCCGCTATGACCTCAAGCCCGAAGTCGAAGGCACACCGAGGGAGGTTCACTGGCCTGACCAAAACGAATGGCTCGACAACTACGGCCAGAAGATGATGGGCATTACCGACAAGAAGACCAACGACCAGCTAACGCGAGCCATGATCCGGGCCATGCGCCGTGTGAAAGAGAGCTCTGGGCAGGACTTGATCGACCTGACTGAGGAAGAGCTCAATGATCTCGAAGCCGACCCCGAATTGGCCAAGCGATACCTGATTGAGGAGGACGGCCCCGAACCAGATGCCAAAAAGGACAGCTCCCAGTTCATGAGCCGTGCCCAGGCCAAGCAGCTCGATGAGGCCATCGACGCCGAGTGGAAGAAGGAGCTTGACAAGATTGCAGAGTTCTCTCACCAGGGCGAGATTGAACCCAGCAGCCTCGAGCTCATGCAGGACGGCCCGGCTGGCATCGACCGTCTGCACTCTGCCGAAGCTCCTGACCTGGGCAAGATTCCCGGCGTTCAGGGCATGTACAAGACCAACGCCGACCCCGAAGACCAGGGCCAGGACGATGCCGGAAAGTACCAGGAGATCAAGCGCCTAACAGGCATGTCGCTCAAAGACATCCGATCGCTCCTCACCAAGTCCCTCGTCACCCGATGGGTCTCGAACCAGACCCGTCTGGGCAAGGTCCGCAGCACATCCGTGGTGGCCATTGCCGGCAACGGCAATGGTCGTCTGGGACTCGGCATGGCCAAGTCGACTGAGCCTGGTGTCGCCGAGGAGACGGCCCAGATGCTCGCCATCCGCAACATGAAGCCCATCCGCCGCTACGAGAACCGAACCATCTACGGAGACGTGTCTGCCAAGGTTTCTGGCACCGTTGTCGAGTTGATGTCTCGCCCTCCAGGTAAGTTTCGTATTACATAGCAGTAGTGGTTGAGGAGGAGGGGAAGAGAGAGAAAAGGATGTTCTATTGTGGGACCTGTTTTTTTCTTTTTCTTTTTTTCTTCTTTTCTTCTTTTCTTTTTTTCTTCTTTTCTTCTTTTCTTTTTTTCTTCTTTTCTTCTTTTCTTTTTTTCTTCTTTTCTTCTTTTCTTCTTTTCTTCTTTTCTTCTTTTTTTTTTTTGCTAACGAAATCCGCACAGGCTTTGGGCTGCGTGCTCCCCACCGAATCTTTGAGATGTGCCGAGCGGCCGGTATTCACGACATTGCGGCCCGCATCCCCCGGTCAAAGAACCCCATGAACTCGGTCAAGGCGGCATACCAGGCCCTGACCAACCAGCCCGACCCCGAGCAGATCGCCATCGGCAGGGGCAAGAAGCTGGTGGATGTGAGAAAGGTGTACTACGGTGGCTCTGTATATTAAAGTGTATGACGGGGAAAACGAGAGAGGAATGTATCAAACGTGTACCTATATGACGAAATCTTCTCCAATGTGGCTGTACGTGTAGAATTATTTTTTTTGCTAAAGCAGCAACATGTATTGAAAAGAAAAAGATCAAAAAAAAAAAAAAAAGCGAAAGTCACATGCGGTGTCGTGTGTAACTGATGGGTATCATATCTCCTGTCTACATATCATGCTCACGTCGTTTGCACCACATTCCCAGAGGTTTCGCTCAAATACCGAGAGCTCCTAAATGGCGTCCTCGACGTGTGCTCCATTAGTTAATGGCGTGCGTCCGACTCGCTCTCGTCACCGCCCTTGATGCCGGAAGCAGCCACCGTCCGTGAAATTGTCATGCACGTTTCCGTTCTTCCCTGGGTAACTTCCCGGCTCAGGCGGTCGATCCGTCGCCCCAATCAATCTCCTGCTGCAGCACGATGCTGTAGACGCTAGCCTTGAGGAGGGTGAATGCCAAGCTCGTCTTGCGCTCCAGGTCGCGGAGGCTGTCGAGGATTTCGGTCGTGGGGTTGGAGGCCAGGTGCTCGAGGATGGTGGCCAGCTGGACATTGACGGAGCGTGTTAGTGCTACCCAAGAATACATATAAAAAGGAGGGTTTTTTTTTGGGTTTTTTTTTTCTTTCTGTCTTTGGTTTATTGCGTGGCAATCGTGTTACCTTGTTCATGTTGTCAGCGAGTCGCTCGTACTCATCCAGAACTTCCTGCTCCAGCGGGCTCAGCTCGGGCGGAGAGAGCAATCCGCCTCCAACGCCGGCGCCGGCCGCGGAAGATTGGTCCATGATGTGTCGAGGTCTGTATTCGTGTGCCCTTTTGTGGTTGTGGTTTGTCGTTGGGGTGGGCTTCTTTTTTTTGGCGGTTCACGTCGCGAAGCCGCAATGACGCGCGCGGGATGAAGAGGTTTTGGAGGGGTTGTTGCACTTGCTCGGTAGAGGCAGTGGCTGTCTATAGTGCAACATTGGGCGCTAGTGGGGGGATGAGCCTGGCCCCACTTCCAACCGTCTGGTGTAAGTGAAGTGGACGACAACTTCAAGGAGAGGTCATGTCGTTCTTGAGATATGACCAAGCTCAATCACAAGGTAAAGTCTTGGTTTTAACATGATACTTTTTTACGTTATTTTATTTGATTGCGCTTTAACTTTTAGCAGTCACGTCTCACCATCATTCTCCGTTGACGTCCTCGTTACTCGTCCAAATATCCTGTCGGTCCTCATCACAATGACGGGACACGCCTGCGGAACCCAGTGCATATCAGCGGCCCATTTGGGGAAAGAGATGTCGGCATAAATCTTCTGCCCCTGCCTCCGTCCAGGCTTCATGACTTCAGCCGGGCCCGATTCGCAAGTCGCCCACTCGAGCACCTCCTCAAACGTCTCGTTGGTATGCGGGCGCCTCTCGAGCAGGCACGTAAACCAGTTCGACTTCCCATCGTACGCCCTCTCGTTTCCCTCGCGCGGCCGGCTTCCTACGAGTATGCACTGCTTCCGGGACGTCTCTGGGTCGGTAAATTCGAGAATCGCCGCGTACGTTGACGGCCCTGCCGGGTACAGCTCCATCAGCCCCGGCCGCGTCCACGGGCAGGGCAGCCTCCTCCACGATAGCCTCGGCTCCAGGTATTTTGGCACCTCTTGATCCGGGCCGCCCTCAAGAGCCAGGAGCGCAAGCGACGGTGGGTGTTCCTCTTGCTCCTCGGGCGTTGTCGGTGGGCTCCAAAGCATGGAAAAGGCTGCCCGCCCGCTCATGTCGCCCCTTTCCAGGCTGTCCGGCGACGCAATGTACATCTTCTTGCGAGCCTCCGGGAGCACCCCAGCGACAGAAACCAGCCTCGTAGGTATGCTGCCCAGCCTCGTGTACCGGTCCCCGCTAGTGCCGTACAGTACCAGGCAGATGCGGTTGGTCAGCGACAAGGCACGCGGGCAGCAGTTCAAGACAGCAAGTATCAGGCCCGGCGTTACCGTCTTGAGGACGGGAAGCGTGATCCTGAGACCGCTGTTGGTGAGCGTGTAGTGGTTCCGCTCGTTGTGATCCTTCACCGGGCCGATGGACGACTGCCCGCGGAAGCATTCTGGCGATGGCGACAGGATCGGGTGTCTGGGGATCCGGGCCATGTCTCCGTTCCATGCAAATATCGAGTGATCGTGCGATTGTCTAATGATTTCAGCTTGGAGCCGTTGGAAAGCCCTCCTGCCCTCGCCGTACAAGAGCGGCATGTTGATGCCAAAGAGTCCCATGAGGCAGTACGCCATGTCCTCGACGCGTGTCGTCTGACGTCCCGCCGCCCAAGACATTCTCTGCGCAATGCTTGCCGTGTTGAGCCTGCGTTGGTGAAGTATGAAGGTGGCAGGAATCCCTGTGGCTGCCTCAACATTCTCGACCAGCCCGTGGAGGCCGCCGAGCAGCGTCCAGTCCTTGGAAAGAAATAGAATGCGTTCCGGTGCCAGCAGCTCCTGGAGAGTCCAACCCCTCGTAAACCACCTGGAGGCCCGAAGCTTGTTCTGCTCTTCGCCTGACAAGACATGGATGCGAGCATCGCTCGTCACAGCCTCTCTAGCACTGAGCTCAACTACCTCTTTGGGGGCGTCCATGTCAGCCAAGTGAACTAAACACACTTGCGAGCTGCCGTACCAGTGAAACATGGAGTTGATGGCCTCGGACAGGTCCGCGCTGCTGCGCTTATCGATGCATACGGTATCAATCCAGACGTGCTTGACAAGGCCCATCTTGGACACGAACTCGCATGTTCCCAGAATCTTGCCGTACCCCTTCATGGCAGCCGCGACATCTGGATTCTGCCAGTCGTCGAACGAAACCTCTTCTTCGCCCCATGTGTGAGATAGGATAGCGTACTTGGGCGTTGTCTCGTCAAAAAACTCCTCCAGCTGCAACGTCTCAACGTTGATGAGGCGCATCGCCAACCAACCCAACCTGTAAAATGAATGCACTTGATATCCTCCTTCCCTGCGGGAAAAAGGTTGGCTGAGGCAAAATTGCACAGTGCATCAACAAACAGCTCCAGTATTCTAACAATGGATGAGCAAGAGGTTACCGGCAAAAAAAATCAATCGATCAAGACGTAACAAGGGTTGGTGCTGGGAAGCCCCTAATTACCAAGCATGGCTGAGCTGAGTTGCAACGAGCACCAGAATCAATTTCGCCGCCCTAATCCATCCGGCAGCGTGCTAGTCAACAACAACATCTCCACCATCAAGGCAACGAACAATATTGGTTTCTTTCAACAGCATGACACAAGAACGGCCAGATGTGAGTAAAATTTGAAAATGCTCATTTCAATCCTAATGCCACAACACATAAACATGATGATGTAATAAATAAGGTACACAAAAACCAGACAGGACTCGACCAGAAAAAGAAAAGAAAAAAGTGCCAAGGTAGTGTCCTGTGCCCAATCTGGTTTCCAAGCCTCAACCGTCAATGACCAAAACACCTGATCCAGACTCAATGTCATAAGCATGCTTCGTCAAAGACTCCCGATTTTCCCTCGCATATAAAACAGTAATCAATCAGTCATCTATCGCCGTTTCTATTCCCCCTGAGCCGCCAGCTCATCGCCCTCGACACCTCCTTCTGCCCATTCGCCTTCCGTTTCCGTATACATATCGTTACCGTTTGTGATCACCGTTCCTCTGCTGCTTCGGCGAAGTGTCTCACCGTCGATCTCTTCGTCGCCGGCGGCTTCATCGCCGTTCACAGGCGGCCGGTTCTCTTGTTCATCAAGCTCTTCGACAGTCTCGTCGACATCCACATTCTCCTTGTCGTCGCCGAGGCCATTCTCAGCGTCTCCGCCCCAGCTGCGCTTGCGGTAAGCCTTGCCGCCACGCCCAGCAGGGGTTCTGACGCTCTGGCTCCTCTTGAAGCCTGTTGTCGCGACGTTGTTGTTGATTTGGCTGAGCGAGACAATTCTTCGCCCGGTGCCTGCCTGACCTGGAGAAGCCATGCTTCGTCGGGCCAGCGCCATGCCGACCATGGGCTTCTTGGGTGTTGAGGCGGCATCGTTGTCGTTGGCGGGTTTCTTGACACGCTTGCGGCTCATTGCATCGCCACCTTTGCCAGCCTTGGACATGAGAAGCACACGGGAGTGATCCATGACTCCCTCAAGAATGCGGCGCTCCAGACCCTCTGCTCGAGTCTCCATGTCGTACAGGTCTTCTTTGCGTAGACGCATAGCAGTTTCAAGCGAAGAAACGTCAGCAGCGAGCCTGGTCTTTTGTCGGACCAAGTTCTCCTGCTCAGCTCGAAGACTCATGATGCTCTGACGCAGCTTCTCCTCCTCCTCTCGAAGTCTCAGCACGGAAGCCTCAGCCTGCTCCTTCTCAACAAGCTTGCGCTCGGTAGCAACAATTGTTTCTCGGAGAGCCTTCTCCCGTTCTTGGTTATCCTGAGTGACGCGCTGGGTCTGGTTAGAGAGGAAGTCAGCAATGTCAGCAGCCGTCTTGACCACCGAGGCATGGACTTGGTCGAGCGTGTCGAGACGGGAAAAGGCTTGATCGGCGGTGCTGGTGTGCTCAACAAGCTTGTCGAGCTTCTCTTGCACGGGAGCATCGTCGTATTTGTCATCATAAATCAGGTCAAGCTTGTCGCGGATCGCATTATCGTCATACTTGTGAGACATGATGATGTCCAGCCTCTCACGAACCTCAGCATCATCATATTTGTGGCCAGCGATCACGTCAAGCTTTTCTTGCACTTGGGCATCGTCATACTTGTGAGATGCGATGGTATCCAGCTTCTCGCGGATTTCAGTGTCATCGTATTTGTGACCCACAATCACATCAAGCTTCTCGCGAACTTCAGCATCGTCATATTTGTGACCCACGATCACATCAAGCTTCTCGCGGACTTCAGCATCATCGTATTTGTGGCCAACGATGACATCAAGCTTCTCGCGAACCTCGGCGTCGTCATATTTGTCTGCGTAAATCAAGTCAAGCTTGTCGCGGATCACGGTGTCGTCATACTTGTCCGCAATGATCAGCTCAAGCTTCTCGCGTACTTCAGTGTCATCGTATTTGTGACCAGCAATCACGTCAAGCTTCTCGCGCACGGCGGCATCATCGTACTTGTGCGACACGATAGTGTCCAATTTCTCACGAACCTCAGCATCATCGTACTTCTGCTCGATGATCTGGCCCAGCTTCTCGTGAACCGGTGCATCGTCATATTTCTGCTCGAGAAGCTGCTCAGCCAGCTTGTCAAGCTTCTCGCGAACTTCGCCGTCATCGTACTTCTCATCAATGATTTTGGTGAGCTTCTGTTGAACTTCGCTGTCGTCATACTTTTGCTCCGTGATATGTTCAACAAGTTTGTCGAGCTTTTCTCGGATTTCAGTGTCATCGTACTTTTGCTCCGTGATATGCTCAACCAGCTTTTCAAGCTTCTCGCGGATCTCACCATCATCGTACTTCTGCTCGATGAGCTGCTCCATGAGCTTCTCGAGCTTCTCTTTGATTTCGGCGTCATCATATTTCAGCTCAGGAAGCTGCTCGGCAAGTTTGTCAAGCTTTTCGTGAGCTTGAGTGTTGTCGTACTTCTCTGGTGGAAGGAGCATCTTGAGTTCTGCGGGAATCTTGTCCTGGATATCGGCGGTGAAGGTCTTGGAGTGTTCAAAGTGTTCTCCAGCGAGGAGGAGAATATCCTTGACAGCCTCAAGAACCTTGGGTTGGAACTCGCCAGCTTCTCCCTTCAGCCCCTCGACAGCAGAAAGGGCCTCGGAAATCTTCTCTCGAGTTTGCTGGTGCTCGGTCTTGTTCTCGGTGTGGTTCTCGTCGGTCTTTGTAACGAGGTCCTCCACAGTACTGAAGACAGTCTTGGATGCCTCCTCCATCTTCTCCAAAGAATCAGTAACGGTGGAGCCAAGGGTGTCAATAAGAAGCTTGAGTTCATCCGTAACAGCCTTCGTCCCAACAACAGCAGCATCAGAGGAGGCAACATGGGCCTCGGTAACCTTGCTCTTCTCGTCAAGCATGGTCTGGAGCTCATCGTATTTGGCAATCACCTCGCCAATCTTGTCCTCGATCTTGGTGCCAAGAGTGGTGGCGACTTCCTCAAACTTCACAGTTGCCTCTGCCATCTTCTCGTTGGATTCGACCTTGACACCAGAAATGACAGCCTTGGAGTCCTCAAACTCAGACTTCATCGTGTCAAACATATCTTTAAGGTCATCGCTGATCGTCTCATTCTTGTCAATCTTCTCGCCCATAGACTCGAGAAGTTTGCTAACAGACTCAACGCCAGTGGCGCCCTCGTCAAGTTTGGATTTGAGAGCCTCTTGGAACTCCTCAAGGAAGGTCTTGACCTCAGTGACACGCTCTCCGACAGTTGTCATTTCCTCGTCACGGACCGCAACAGCCTTGTTAGATGACTCCACTGAGCTGTCCAGCTTCTCCTCAAAAGACTTGACGACTGTCTCAAGGCTCTCGACACGCTCGCCAACGCCAGTCATTGCTTCATCCCGAACGGCAACAGCCTGGGTGCTGGATTCGACGGAGCTTTGCAGCTTCTCCTCGAATCCCTTGACAATGGTCTCAAGGCTCTCGACACGCTCACCGACGCCGGTCATAGCCTCGTCGCGGACTGCGACGGCCTTGGTAGTTGAGTCAACGGAGGTATCAAGCTTCTCTTCAAACGTCTTGACGATGGTCTCAAGGCTTGAAATATCT
Organism: Calonectria crousiana; assembly: GCA_013406985.1. NCBI lineage: Eukaryota > Fungi > Ascomycota > Sordariomycetes > Hypocreales > Nectriaceae > Calonectria > Calonectria crousiana. The sequence continues at coordinate 140,523 of VTGD01000090.1, forward strand.
TCCTTGCTTGCAAAGGTAGCAAAGTCTGTACCAGCCACGCCCTCGAGTGAAGTCTTCAGTTCGAGGACGGCAGCCTCAACGGTGTCTACATCGGCCTTGGAAACCCTCTCTGGGTTTTCACTCTCCTTGATGGCACGTTCCTTGATCTCCTCGAGACCAGCAGTGATCTGAGTAACAAGAGCTTCCAAACTGGAGATCTCCTCTTTGCGAGGGACGGTGTCAAGGGTGGTGTTCAGTGTACCCATTGACTCACGTGTTTCCAAAAGCAAGGTTTCGATGTTGTCAAGGTGCTCCTTGCGGACAGCGCTCTCGCCATCAATAAGATCATCAAGTCGACCTTTGGTATTCCGGAGGATAGTCTCAATGGCTTGGACATCGTCTTTGGAGGCAGGATCTTCACCATTTACATTGACTGGCGTGCCTTCCGCATCCACAGTACGAGTAATGGTAGCGGGTTCGCGAGAGCTGAGCTCGCCTACCGTATCACGGATGTTACGGATCATCTCTTCCAGGTGAGCGAGGCCCTTGTCGGTTGAGGGGGCGGCTTCAGCATCTCCTTCAGCATCAGGAGCAACAGCACGGGTGGCAGCAACAGGCTCACGGGAGCTAAACTCCTCTACAGTGTCTCGGATGTTGCGAATCATTTCCTCCATGCGAGTGAGGTCCTCCTTGTCGACGGCAGGCACGGCAGCAGTCTCAGCAGGGGGGGCAACTGCGTGAGGCTCACGAGAGCTCAGCTCCTCAACAGCGGTCTGGACGTTGCGAATCATCTCCTCCATGCGCGTGAGGTCATCCTTCTGGATGCTTTCACCCTCTGGCTCCATTCCATCAACCTTGGTGCGAAGGTCGGTGATCAAGGTCTCCAAAATCTTGATATCATCTTGCTTCAGCATATCGGCAGGAACAATGGCCTTGTCAGCATCTTCGTCGGTCGGAATAGTGACAAGGGCTCGCTCATTGTTGCTTTCACGGAGAGACTCAATATCCGAGCGAACTGAATCAAGGCCTGACTTGAGGGCATCCAAGATCTTTTCGTCCGAGTATTCCGGTGTGGAGTCCACAGCGGCAACAGCACGCTCATTATTACTCTCTCGGAGGGCTTCAATGTCTGAACGAACAGATTCAAGTCCGTTTTTAAGGGCATCCAGAATCTCGTCATTGGAGGACGAGTCAGGAATGGTGGCCACGGCCTTCTCGTCGGCCTCTCTTAGGCCCTCAATATCTGAGCGAAGGGCATCAAGACCACTCTTGAGGGCATCCAAGAGTTCGTTGTTGTCGGTGGGCTCTACCGTTGCAACAGCCTTCTCGAGGGTGCTCTCTCGGAGAGCTTCAATGTCAGCGCGAACACTGTCTAGACCGGTCTTGAGGGCCTCCAAAACATCACCGCTAGTGGTTTCCAAAGGTTCATCCAAGATTGCAACGGCCTTGTCATTGGTATCGCGAATGTTTTCAAGATCTGAGCGGACGGAATCGAGGCCAACCTTCAGGGCATCAAGAATCTCATCATTAGCCGTCAGGTCAGCTGGCTTGTTCGTAACACGGTCCATTCCGGCCCGAAGGTCATTGAGGCCATCGTTCAGGGCATCAAGGATTTCGCTGGTCTCGGCCCGCGGTCGAAGAATCTCCTGGCGCAAGTTGTTGAAGCCAGTGTTCAGTGCCTCGAGGATTTCGTGGTTGTGTGATTGAGCCGGTGCCGGCGGAGGCGCAGGCACCATCGAGTTGTTCACTACCTCGCGAAGACCCTCAAGCTCAGCCTGAAGCTGACCACGCGCATCGTCGTTAGATTTGGTCAACATGCCTGCCATTTCGTCCTTGAAGTCTTCGAGTGACTTGATGACATCATCCATAAACTCCTCCTGCATGCTCGACTCGGTAGCACGATCAACGTAGGTCTCGATGGCCTGACGAAGGTTCTCTAGACCATCCTTGGTAGCATCGAGAACCTGCTCGGTGCCACGGCCACTAGCATCAGCATGCTGCTTCGCTTCATCGGAAACGACCTTGAGCTCGCTGCGAAGCAAGTCCGTAATTTCCTTGAGTCGGTCGGAGATGTGATCATTGCCCATCGCAGGGGGCATCAAAGCCCGGCTTGTGGACAGGTCAAGGTCGTGGAGTCCTTCCCTAACGGCATGTACCACATCGTCATGTGTGATTTCGCTGCCGCCTACAGCGGAAGCGGCCACGGGAAATTCAAACTCCTCTAAGCAATCCCGGACAGCCTCGATGATCTCATCTCGAGATAATGACGCGGGAGTATCGACTTGGGGAGGCACGAAATGCCTTAGACCTTCGACAACAGCAGTGAAGACCTCGTCTCTTGTCGCAGAAGGAGCCCGATCGTCCCGTGGCGCATACTGGCTAAGGCCTTCCTTGAGGCAATCCAGCACTTCATCACGCTCCAGGCCAAGCTGCTGGACTTCAATCTCAGGCTTGTAGTTCTCCCAAGCATCTTTGACTGCTTGGATGACATCTTCTCGACTGAGGTCGGGCATCTTGTTGACTTCATTGTCCTGGAGAGCCGCACGCATGGCATTGTATATCTCCTGGTAGTCCACGGCAGTCTTTTGGGTGTTGCTGGAGGCGGCAGATGCACGCCTGTGCTCCCGCAGGACATGGTTGAGCTGGTCTTTCATTTGCTCGAGTCCCTCGTCAATGACGCGAGCCACCTCATCCTTGCTAGGTGTCTCTTGGTCATCAACTGGTTTGCGAGTCGCGGCTTGCTCCAGTCTGCGTCCCAGTTCGCGGCCCATGCCAAGCACCTCGCCCCGGAGCTCCCGAACCAGAGCCTTGACCTCAGCAGTGAGACCACCACCCTGAGCAACGCTGTCTTTGACGGAGCGAATGATGTTGATGAGGTCGTCATTGAGAAGGCCGGCACTGCGACCTTGGGAAGGTTCTGAATTGCGTCGAGAGTCTGACCTCATGAGGTGTTCCACACGTTGCAGAACAGGTCCGCTCCTTGAGCGGTCGGGGGAAGTCATCTGGCTTGACGATTCTTCATCGAAACTCATGTTGCGTGATCTTCCGCCGTCATTCAAAACAATGGCCTGCTCAGATTGACTCCTTATTTGCTCGACGAGCTCGTCTACCTTGGCGGCAGTTGCCATTCCAGACAGTTTGTTAGAGACGTCGATGAGTCTACCAAGTAGAGACTCTTGACCCTCTTTCGTGCCCATCTCCCGGATGATCCTTTCCAGCAAGGCCACGGAGGCAGGAGCTTCAGATCCAGCGAGGGAAGGGGTGCTAATTGAGCCACGATCAATTGTGTCTGAGAAGCTCTTTGGGGAAGGAATTCTAGGAAGATGGAATGCAGATCGGGTATTATTGGGAGAGACATTGTGTGGCTTGTTGTCAAGGTAGTACCCTCCGAAGGGATCTCGAGAAGAAAGTCGATCGGCAGGGCCTGTGTGGATGAGCTCCCTCAAGCTCTTGCGAATGTCCTCGTCTCTGGTGTTTGTGGCCTCTTTCAAGCTCAGCAGGTCGGTAGCATTGTCTCTGCTCCTGCGGCTGAGCTGCGCCATCTCCTTCTGCAGGGATGTTGCGATATTTGTGAGGCTGAGGATCTGGTTTGAGAGCTGGTCGAGCGACTGCGGGTGCCTGACCAAGGCTGATCCGTTGTTGGTGACATTGGACAAAGGAGTCTCGGGCTCCTTGTTTTGTGGTTGTGGTTGTGGTTGTGGTTGCGGCAGTGATTGAGATTGGACCGGACTCTGGCTCAGGTTGCCCATGTTCTGTAGGGCCAGCATTGTTGACGACTGAGGAGGTGTGTTCTCGCCCAGGATGCTCTGGGGAGGAGGCCGTCGCACGATTGGTCTGACGATAGGTGTCAAACTTGGTCCTGGAGTCGGTGAACCAGTAGATGACTCTCTGTCGGTGTATCTGCTCTCATCCCTGGCTCGGATGGGAGTCTCTGGACGGTGGAATTTGTCGGGTGATCTCGAAGGAGAGATGTTGCCGCTGGCTACGGAGCTGTGCTCGATCATGAAGCTCAAGTCCCTAACGGATGTGGGTTGGAGTGACTGCATCCGGCGGTGTGGGCTCTGCTTGACGACGGCACTCTCGCGCGCGCGCTCACTAAGCGCAGCATGCGCAGACTGAATGGCACTAGATGTTCCAGCTCTTGAGCTGAAGCTCTTGGGAGAAGTTGGGTTGAGGGGGAGTGGCGGTGGGCATCGTTCGGGATCAGAGCTGTCCCACCTGTTTTTTGCGGTCAGTCGACGTAAAAAGGGCATCTTGGAGGGTAAAGGTGACGAACATTGGCACAAGAGCCCGGATGCTCTGCTCAGAAGTAGAAGAGTGTGCTTGTCTCAAGGCATAGTCGCCGTCTCGACTGTCTCGCTCCGAGGTCGACATGTTTGCGGGTGGTGTGTGTTGTGTGAGGAATGGAAACCGGATATGAAGAATGCGGACGGCGCCGCAGCCACGCTAAAAAGGAGCGCAAATGATTATGATGAACTAGGAAGCAAAGGGCGAGGTCGTGAGAGGAAGTGGGAATCAAGGCTTTTGAATTAGAGTCGATGAGTTGGTTGCATTGTTTTGGGGGCAAGCGATGCTTTGAAGACATTACATCGGGGCCGGCACCGCTAGCTGGTTTATTTTCGCTCGTTGCCGAGCAACACTCCCTGAATCGCCTCGAATCCGTAGGGACGCTGCCGCTGACCCACTCGCTACCATGCAGCCCTGTTTTGCTCCTAAGAGACGGATGGTTGAGCCTTGGATGCAGTAAAAAGACAGGGAAAGAAAGAAAAAGCCGTATGTCCAGAGATATGGAACATGGACACCTCTCGCATGATGTGTTCTCTTTGTTGCTTGATCTTTTTCCCTAGTTTTCTTCTTGTACAATTCCTTTTTTTACCATTTTTTTCTTCCACATGTTATGATTGTCATGGCGCTTGCTGATGTCACAACAATAAGCTTTGCCGACCTCTCGAAGGCATGCCCGCCTCTAACGACTTCAGCCATCCAATCAAATGCCACAGCCCTTCCGAGGCGTGCCTGCACCACCGAAACGCCAAACAAGTAGCACAACGCTATGGGCTCCTTCATTGGCATCCCGGTCGGCAGACGGGTCCTGGTCCACGAATGACGAGGCCACAACACAGCAAGTCACGCCACAAAACATTGTGACTGTAGCGACTACGGTGCCACCACACAGCATCTTTGCAGATTATCGGCAGGATGCCTGCCCCTTGGCTGCCACTGCTGCTGCAGGCACTTGAGGACGCTCGGAGATGCTCCTGATGGGCGGAATCAAGGTCAAAACAAATCGCTTAATTATACAGAGTTGCGAGCTATCATCCGCCGTCGTGGCGCCTTTTTCCATGCCGGCAGTTCTATCCTAGACCTCCCCACGCATAAGTCTCATGCACATCTAAAACTCCCACTGCCCGGGTCTCCCATAGGCCCTCTAGATTTTATTTTTTTTTTAAGTTGCCAGATCCCAGGAAATCAAATCATTACTTGCTGAAGGCAGCGTCGAAGGCGGGAATCAGGGTCTGGGCGAGCCAGAATGAGAAGACGAGCTTGGGGCCAGTCATGAGCAGCTGTTACAGACAAATTAATTAGCGTCATGTCAGTCATGTGGGGGCCTGGCAGCAGGGCAGAGGAGGGGTCGCCAATTGAGTCACGCATCGCTACGTACCTTGGGGACAAGGCCCTTGAAGAAGCTGCCAAAGCCCTCGTTCTTGGCCATGTTGCTCAGAATTCGGAAGCCGCTCTCGGGGTTGTCAAAGTTGCGGTTCTGGATTCGGGTCTTAATAACATCGAGGGGAGCAGAGACGACGAGCGAGGCAGAGGCACCAGCAATGGAGGCAATGAAGTTCTGGAACCAGCTGGCCTTGTTGTAGTCCTCGAGGTGGAATAGGTACTCCTTGGCAAAAGCAGAACCACCGAACAGCTATCAAAACGTCAGTTCTGCGGATCGTCAGGCGGGGGAGGTGGCGAATGGTAGCGCATACCGCGAAGGAACCCGGAGCGTTACGGGCAGCAGTCCATCCCCAACCACGGTACAGGCCGAAGCCCTCATCGGCGACAATCTTGAAGACGCCACGGCCCTTGAAGGCTTCGGGGTTTGTCTGTCGCTTAATCTTGAGGACATCAAGAGGGAGGAGGACAATCTCGCCAATACCGATCAGACTATCCATGGTTAGCGAGCCCTTCTTTAAGAGGCCTATGGGCTTAAGGTGGATACTCACCTGCCAGCGGTAGAGTGCATAATTGCCTTGCCGGTCTTCTTGCCAAAGGCGCTCTCAAAGTCCTTGCCATAGTTCTGGGCCAGGAAGTCTCGGGCCACGGGCTGACCACCGTACTTGTAAATTCGCTGGAGGACCTTGTATCCGGCAGCGTAGCCCAGACCGGGGAAGAGAGAAACAAACTTCCTTCCAACGGGAGCGCCGGCCTTGTCCTTGAAGATGACCTGGTTCAATTGGGCGGCATTGGCAATCTAGTGTCAAGCAGCGTTAGTGGGCGGGCTCCCTCGTGATCAATTGGAAGCGTAGCCTACGCGAGTCTGGTTGCTCATCAATCGCTTAGCGATAGTGTCCACCTTGGATAGAAAGTCAGCGGGCGTCTCATGAGGGCGCTGTATGCCATTGGAGGCTCAACGACGGATTTTTAAGAGTTCGTACGGGGTGGAAAACGGCCAGCTCGGCGATACCAGCAGAACCTGTTGGGTCGGTCAGCGATTTGGTTGAGATCTTGTGCGCCGTCGAGGGCAACAATAGTGACGAAAATGCGGGCAGGAAAACCACGTACCAGAGCCCAGCACTCGGGCCAAACCGGACTCCTTCTCTCGACCAGATGCAACGGGGGGAGACATTTTGAACGAGTTGAGGGCTTGGGAGACTCGGGGAGAAGGGAGGATGGACAATGCAAGAGAGCGAAGGCACAGAAGAGCTTGTCGCAAGGTTTCTGGAAATTTTGTAAAAAAAAATCGGCTCCCCAATCGACCGACGTCGGTCGGAAAGGTGCGCCGGGCGTTCCCAGCGCCACATCCCGCTCCCACTGAATCCCACCCGCTAAAGGTCCTCAAAGCTCTGCGCGGGGGCGTTTCCAGCCAATCCCACGCCTTGATTTAGTATCCATTTAACCAGGCGTCTCTAATAGTGGGGGTCGCATCGCCCCATCTCATCAACCTTGTGTCTGGCACCATGATGCTCAACTGCCCTACCCTGAACTACAACGTTGCCCAACGTCAACTAGCAAGGCTTATTTGGGGCAAGCCACATCTCTGATCGTTTTATGATAAGGTTTATTAGGGTGTTGTTTTTCCTTTACTTATTTATTTTCTCTGTGAGCTTTCTGCACTAGATATAAAAGCAAGGTGAAATTGTGGATTGACTAGCCACGCTCGCTCGGTGTATTATCAGAAACAGACCCCAACCCAGAATTGATCCCACGCGGGATATTTAACGCAATAGCGTACAATTGGCAAAGCGGATCAAGCTAAGCTCAAAACCACCAAGGTTCAATAGAAGCGGTCTCGTACTAAAACATGCCTCCCGCCTAGATGGGTCAGACGCATTGCGAGCTGCCAAATTATAAATAGCTCAAGGTTGGGTCGAACCTATAATCGAACCCTTGAGTGGCTGGCGCAAAGGTGTTTCGTCATGGCCAGAAATAGAGAGACGTGTGGTCCTATTCAAAGTATCAAAATGACAATCATTCAAGGGCTGTATTGTCAAGCTCTAAAATTTCTGCTGTAAACTTCGCCACACAGCCATGCTCCTGGATTCGCCAGAGCTTAACGTCGAGGTAAACTTTTAGACCTAAATGCAAAACCTCTATGCTTTGTGGATGTTACCGCCCGCTCCTTTGCAGAATAATTAAATTCTCAGCCGCTCACTAGAACGCTGATACGGATACGACCGACAAATGAAACATTTGTTGGAGGTTGATGGAATCTCTTGCTAGGATTGGCTAGAATTGGGATAGGTAGCCTTAACATATGGTCCATGACTGGGCTGGTCGGGTCGGCATAAGCAGGTTGCCCAATTGAGATACGTGCACATGCATGGTCCCTCAGACGGCCCATCAAAAACCTAAGCGATTGGAAAGGGGATTACGCAGTGGAGAGCATGAAGCACAGGTCCGGATCCCCGCCATAACAGTTGGTGAGAATGACAATTCATAAACAGTGATGATGCTAACTGAAAATCCCCTTTACAGTCTGGTATTCCCGATCAGCAACCATGGGGCAATAACTTAGGTCTTCGTCTGCCTCTCTCCTCACCGAGCCACGTTGTTCCCTATAAATAACTTTTAATAATCCCTCAGCACAGAAACTAATTCATCCAATCTCATTACTTGGCCAAGGAGTTTTTCCTGTACCATCAAATGGGCATTGTACTTGTTGTAGTGCTCTGTTGTCATCACCTCCTCTTCCTTGCCCTGGACATCCTTTCGCTCTACAAAGGACAGAATATTTCGTTCTTTATGGCGTTCCACCTGAAGCGTCTGAAGACACCTCAGCATAGCCTTGTAAATGTCATCCAAGGCCTGGTTTTGGGTGCGTTCCTTGTCAAAGTACCAAAAGAACAGGGTTCGGTTGGCCAGGCGGCTGTTGTCTTTGGGCACTTCCTGTACGTCAACGACACCGGCCATCTGCATCGTGAGCATTTTGCTTTGGACCTCTGACTTTTTCATGAGCGCGACAGAAGGAAGCATCTTTTCGTCGAGCTTGCCCTTTTCGCGCAAGATTCGTGTCAATCGTAGTCCATGCCGGCCATGCGATTGCTCAATCATCGCATCTAATTCTGTTTCTCGTAGTCGTTCCAGGAGCTGATTAAAATCAACAGTCCACTGGCCGCGCCCATGTGTACCACAGTGACGGATGAACCGGTATTTGCTCTCGGCCAAGAGGAGCAGGTGTTGGCGCATTAGGCTGGCGCGGCTTTTCTCAGGAGTAGCTTCGCCTTCGAATTTCACCTTGGTTTCCCGGTCGCCATTGGTTCCATTTTGCTTGTGGTCATCCTCATCACCAATGTCGCGGTCATCCTCGTCAATGTCAAACGTCCTGACGACAGGACGGCGTCCTGGAGGACCCGCATCGGAATCATCAGAATCATAATCATCATCCGGCGGTACCTCCCTGACCTTCTCGGCGCTCTCGAGGTCAATTTTTTCTTTCGGAGCCTTCCCGATCCCAGACTGTACGTTAATAGAGTCATCCAGGTGCTCAATGATATCCAGCGTCGTGATCGCTGTCTGTTGAATAGGAGCATCGTCGTCGAGAAGAGCATCGGGCCGGCATCTCGAGAAATCGGCTGTGACAAGGTCCAGGACCGTACGGTAGACTTCCCCAGTAACTTCTCCCAGGACGTCAGCGGCAAAGCTGACCAAGCGCTCATTGCGCAATTCGACTAGGCACTTTTCGTGATTAAGTCTCACGATGACGTTGGGCTGGGTTTGTGTTAGCTTGATTCTGGAAGTAAGCGATAATCAAGGCGTACGTTGAGGTTTGGCGCATCGTCGTAAGAATGCCCGTTTTGAGCCCGGCCGTTTTCGAGTTTTCGTCTTTTCAAACCAACACCCCCCATGCTGTCAAGTTGTCGCTTCAACACCTTGGCTTGGTCCCGGAAAGTTCGATATCGTTCCATGATTTGGCGCTGGGCCTCTCCCTTGTTCTTCGTAGTTTTCTCGCCGGGGCCTGCTTTTAGCACATCATCCGAAATCTCTCGGAAGACATCATTAGGATTGCGAAAACTCTCGGCTCGCACCGTCTCGATGATTTCTGCCCGCAAAAGACGACCGAGAACCGAGTTTAGATGGTTCTCAGACTTGATTAGGCCGTTGTGAGAATCATGGTCCCCATTTGTGTGCCCGTTAACTTTAGGAGCTCGTGACCCAAAAGCTTGCGAAAGATCGCCGATCCTTGCATGTCCCAACAGCATGAGGGTCTGAATTAACTCGCGCTCTGCGGTTCCATATTGTCGATCGATGATTTCGAGAATTTTGCCCGATCGTACAAGATTGTAGCAGGCATCAGGGTTAGCTTCGTAGTGAGTCAGTTTATTGTCGAGGTTCGTGGAGTGGTAGAGCAAATTTTGCTGAATCAAGACGCCGAGGCCATTTCGAAGGTGTCGCGGAGTAAGCGCAGTGTGCTGTACAAGTTGCGCAATTGTTGAGCGACCCTTTGTGAGTAGTGCAATCAAAATTCGCTGGTTCGCGACGATCGGGTCAGCCCCGCGATCCCAGGGATGTCACGGCTCCTTCCGGAGCAGAAGGAGGAAAAGGAAGTATCTTACCGAGGGCAGTTCGCCATACAGGTCATTGACCAACAGAGCACAAAGCTCGGCGGCATGTTTTGTCTGCGAGGGTGAGCTAGTCAGCGACGCTGTGGTGCGTGTTGTCGTCGGAATTCCTGACTCACAATGAGCATTGCTCGGCTCCTAGAGATCCTCTCACTATCTCTGGAGCTGCCGCAATTGCTACAGAGCAGTCATTGACCTCCCCAAGGGCAGTAAATTTCACGGTCGCAATCTGGTGGCGAGGGGTGTACAGAGGCTAGGTAGTGGAGGTGGTGGTGGTAAGGCGATAGGGAGAAATACTGCGTCGTGGAGGGAGCGCGTTGGCGTTGATGGAGGGCCACGGCGCAATCGATAATTTTTTTGGTTGTATTTTCTTGGGTGTAAGTGAAGCTGGTAAGGTGGGGTGAGGTTTTTCTATGGCGGCACATATGCACATGCCGACGGGGTAGCGCCAAAAGGCTAAGCCCACTGAGCATCGCAGTAACCAGTTCATCCACTAGAGCCCAATCAAAGTTGAGCATCTTTGCCATAGCTACCACGAACCTGTCGAGCACCTTTGGACAAGTACAAGGCGACTAATATATAAATGGGCCAAAATTTTTTTTTGGTCGTGCCATATAAACTGTGAGCGCCAACACATTTGTTACAGCGAATGATTGAGATGTTGATTTTGGTTCCGGTTTGGTACTACTTACTACAATTTGAGTTAGAGATTGTGTGAAAAAATAACACTAACCCCGTGGTAATTTTCCCGCAGTCAGCGCCAGTCCAATCCAGACGGGCTTCGGGCCGAAGTTTTTCCTTTGGCCTCCCAAATGTGCACTTGCTTGGTGAAGACTACTTCTTTGGCTAATGATTCTCCTCACCCAATAAGCAAATAGCTTTTTCTTTGACCAAGCATCAGAAAAAAGCGGGCCAATATGGATGACCGGCAAAATATCACGTGACGTCCCTGTTGCCGAAAATTAGACGGGAGCTTTTCGACGAGGCACTTCTTTTGGAGATCAATTGCTTCACCCCGACGGCCGAAGGATTGCCAATTGCCTACGCCATCACCCTCGACAATGATCTCGAGATCGTCCCTCGCGAGAACTGCGCAGCAGGCCGCTCGTCGGTCCTGCAGCGTTCAGCGACGAACCTTTGCCGCCGCTGCATCGACTTCATCGTACGAGACCTCGGATGTGACTGGCCTCAAGGTCGCCTCGCGGGATGCCCACGGACCGACCACCAAGCTTGCGATTGTTGCCAAGGCTGGTACCCGATACCAGCCTCTTCCCGGTCTGACCGTCGGCCTCGAGGAGTTCGCTTTTAAGGTGAGGAATCGCAGGATGTAGTACCTTTGGGCTTGAGCTAATTTGCTGGTCCTGTATAGAACACCCAGAAACGATCTGCACTCCGCATCACCCGCGAGTCTGAGCTGCTCGGTGGTCAATTGGCCTCCTCCCATACCCGTGAGGCCGTTGTTGTCGAGGCCAACTTCCTCCGTGAGGATCTGCCCTACTTCGCCGAGCTCCTCGCTGAAGTCATCACCCAGACCAAGTATACCAGTGAGTGAATGCGCCACCGAAACATCATTTGCATCTCGGAATTAACGACATTACCAGCTCACGAGCTTCACGAGGAGATCGAGCCCGTCCTGAGCCTCAAGCAGGCCGCCCTCAGCGCCAATGCCTCTGCCATTGCCCTCGACAACGCCCACGCCGTCGCTTTCCACTCTGGTCTCGGTTCCTCCCTGTACCCTGCCTCCTCGACTCCCTTCCACAAGTACCTGAACGAGGAGTACATTGCTGGTTACGCCGACGTCGTTTACTCCAAGCCCAACATCGCCATTGTTGCCGACGGCGCTTCCCCCGCTAGCCTCGACAAGTGGATCAACCAGTTCTTCAAGGATGTCCCCGCCGCTCCCCGAAGCGGCCAGGCTCTCAAGGCCGAGGCCAGCAAGTACTACGGTGGTGAGCAGCGAACCAGCCACACCTCTGGCAACTCGGTTGTCATTGCCTTCCCTGGCTCCAGCTACAGCTCTGCCAAGGCCGAGATTGCCGTCCTTGCCTCGCTACTCGGTGGCCAGTCCAGCATCAAGTGGTCCTCTGGCTTCAGCCTTCTCTCCAAGGCTGCCGCCGGTACTTCAGGCCTCTCCATCTCGACCTCCAACCTCACCTACTCTGATGCTGGTCTCCTGGCTGTCCAGATCTCCGGCCCCGCTGCCTCTGTCCGCAAGGGTGCTGAGGAGACCGTCAAGGCCCTCAAGAGCATCGCTGCGGGTTCCGTCGGCAAGGAAGACGTGACCAAGGCTGTTGCCAACGCTAAGTTCGCTGCCCTTGATCAGGCCTCCACCAGGCAATCCAGCACGCTCTTGGCCGGCTCTGGCCTTGCCAACAATGGCCAGGTCTACGAGGCCGCCAGCCTCGCCCAGGCCATCAGCGGCGTTACTGCTGACAAGCTCAAGGCTGTAAGATATTATCCCATGGTCATTTTACTCAATGCGCACAGTGTTAACTCGATTTGCAGACCGCCCAGACCCTTCTTGATGGCAAGGCTACCGTCTCTTCCGTCGGTGACCTCTTCGTGCTTCCCTATGCTGAGGAGCTTGGTCTTAAGGTATAGATGGGGGTTCAAGAGGCGAAAAAGCTTGTATCAACAGTCAGAGTCGTCTAGACGGGGTGGAGGGGATGTCCTCTTTGTGAATACTTGTAGTAGAAATCTTTTGGTCCACGTTAATGTGTCCTTTGCCACTTGTTCCTTGCTTGTCAATGACGTTCCTGGTGCCGTTAATTGAATGCGCAGCACCACCATGTTGTCAATTGTGGAGTTGGTGTGGATGTTTGACCCCAAACCCGGAACAGGCAGGGGCTTGTTTTATTTGGATTGTTTGAGCACGGCAATCTCCCTACCAACTACATCACTGTGTTTGGTGTCAGAGCACTGCGCGGTCAAGTTTTTCTTCTCGGCATCATAAGATTCAATTGCTGGTTCGTGGTCATAGGGTTGAATCGCCGGCGGCCTCACGTTCTGGGCGATGAGGACTCTTCTACCCGATCCTACTAAAGATCGCCCAGTGCAACCATAGGAACGAAATTTGTCTTGCTCGTATATAAACCACATTGCGTTTGCAACGCCAGTCTCGTATCCGTGACCTCCCGCGGTGACACTAGATGCCACGTCCCCGTGACAATGCTCTGCAGCCCCTGCTCCGACCACGTTGACAACACGCGCTGTTCATTAAGGCACGATAAAGGTTCCGGGCAGCTTCCCTAACATGGGACGTCTGGGGTTTGCGGGTAATGCACTAGGGTATCGGCGCTAGGGGACAGGAGACAGTTGCTGGGCCGAGACAGTTTGGCACAGTGTATTCTCGGCAGACGGCAGGCATGTTGATCAATTTGGCAGCATGGTTGCAGCGGGCTGATTGAACTGCCGATAAGCCCGATCCTGAGGGACAGTTCGGAGGCAACTTAATGTACTGTGTGACACATGTCGCGGGCGAATTTTGCCCTCTGCTCAATGTGGCCGTGCGGTGCTTCAATTTGCTGGGAGCCGGGCATTGGCAGTGCTTGGAGCTGAGGCTCAGCGACGGAGCGCTGTCAATGATGCTGCAATGACTGCTGTTCAGCACGCTGTCCGCCCCACCTGGGCCTACAGCTACAGGGTGGTGAGGCGTGGAAGTCGGGCGCCCAGCGGCAGCCAGCGGCCGCCAGCAAGCACCCACCACACCTTTTTTCTTTTTTTTGCTTTGTCCCTTGGTGCCAAGGTGGTGGAATGGCCAAGGGAACGGGGCTCCAGAAGCAGTAGTGGAAGCGGAAGCGGAAGCCACAGAGTACCTGTCTATTGGAGAAAACAAAGTCTCCATCACCACCTCCACCTACCTCCTCCACTACTGAACCTCGTCCTCTCGTCCCTCTACTCTCCCTCTCCTCCTCCCCACGACTCGGCTCAACCTCAGCCGCTCCATGCCCTTGTGACCCATTGCGAGGCAATCGTAGCAGCGCCGAGCTGGACGAACCTCCCGAGACCATCCTCCTCCGTCCCCGAAAAGAGGTAAATCGCAGCCCCCCGTTCGTCCTCGCCTATCCTCCCTCGCCCCGTTTCCTCGCCAGTCGCAGTTGGGGGGCTCTTTGACCCGCCCCATCTTTTGGGCCCTTTCGTCCTACGTCTGCGTTTGCTGCGTCTTGTCTGCCCCTGAGCCAGATCTGAATTCTCCAAACTTCACTTCGTTGCTGAATGCGTTGTTGCATGTCGATGCAGGCACTGACATTTTTTCGCACAGCCCAGAGCCATCTACTGGCACCCCAGTCTCTCGTCTACCCTCACTTCCTGATCATCCCTTGATCGGCCCCCGATACTGTCGTCCTTGTCACACGAGCACCGCCAACCACTCTCCCAGGGTAAGTCCTACTTGGTCGCCTCGAAAAATGCAGCACTCTCCTTGTTCCTTTGCTTCGCCCCTCCCCCATGAACCTTCGCCCCTCGACGCCCATATTTCTTTTCCTTTTCCCGCTTCGCTTTTCGGTGTCACATCATGCACTTTCCCTAGACGTGGCCTTCCCTCCCGCATTCCGGACCTGCCCTCGAGGATAGGTACAACACACCCACTCAGCGCCAGTCCTAACATGTCTTTTTCTCAGAGTTGAATAGTGCGCTGCGTTTGCGAAACCTCACGAGCCCTTATCCCATCTAATATCGCAACCAAAGGCCCTGCGAGTTGTCATATGTATGCTGACCGAGACGACAACCCGATTTTGACACTCATTTGATAAGTCGTGCATTGATAAGATTGTCCCGAAATGCCCCTTCCAAAGAAGGATGGAATAGCCGGTGGTGGTGCTGGTGGCAAGACCCAGAACGGTGAGTTGCTAGCTGTATACTGTAATCAATAATACCTAATGGGACCCCGAGCAGGAAACCGAAATTCGTTTCGAACCGATACTGCCATTTCCAACAGTCGGTTCGGTAACGAAAGGGTCCTTCAACCATGGATTCCCGATTCAAACGACAGCATCAACAATGGTGCCCTGGAGAAGACCACCAACAGCGGGGGCTGGGACCAGTTTGCTGAAAATGAGAGATTGTTTGGCCTCAAGACCGACTACGACGAGAACATCTACACCACCGCCATCAACAAGAACCACCCCCAGTATCGAGAGCGCATAGCCGCTGCGGAGAAGAAGGCTAGAGAAATCGAACGCAGCGCTCCTACTACTGCTCACGTGGCTGAGGAACGTGTCATGGACTTTGTTGGTGGAGGTGCTGAGGATCAGGGCGAAAACGAGGAGGATAAGTAGGTTCACTTTTGCTTCACTTCACTTCGTCGACCTGTCGCTAACAACGTGATAGATACAGCGGTGTCCGACGCCAGGACTTCCCTCCGCTATCTGGAAGGGAAAACAAGTACACACCTCCTGCGAAAAGAGCGCCGACAGGCCAGTCCACCGTCAAGGGAGCCCCCGTCGATCCGGCGATCATTTCCTCGCAAATCAAGGCACCTCCCAAGAAGCAGCCAAGCCCCGCGCCGGTCCCAACTCCGGTCCCTGCTGCAGAAGAGTCGAAGCCTCAGGTTCCTGACTCCAACAAGGGCGGTGCTGCCCCCAAAGCCGATGCCCAGAAGCCTGCGGCTGATACGAAGTCTGGAGATGCAGCCTCGTCTGACTCTAAGCCCACTGGCGCCAAGGCTCCCGATGCCAAGCCTGCCGAAAAAACCGGTACCCCCCTGCGCAACTCCGTCGCCGCCCGCAATGAAGGCACGCCCAGCGCAACCTCGACCGTTGAACATGATGTTCTGAAGGAGTTCAAGACGTTCGCGAGCCAACAGCGCCAGAATGCCGAGAAGGCCCGTAGCAACAAGGCCAAAGCTGACAAGGAAGTCAAATTGACTGAGCTGAAGAAATTCGCCAACTCCTTCAAGCTCTCTACACCAGTGCCGAACGACCTCGTGTCTATCATTGCCAAAGACCCGGCCAAGCAGAAGGAGATCCAGGCCAAGGCCATAAAGAACGCCGAAGAGATCGCAAAGGCTAAAGCCGAATCAAAGGACAAGGTTACCCCGTCAAAAGAGGCTCAGCCCAAGACTTCTGGGCAAAGCACACCTGCGGCTGCCAGCACCGCTGCTACCCCGAATGAAACAAAGGCCTCGCGCCCTGCGACGGGTCCTCAGCAGGCCACTCCTCCTGCTGGGGGTCAAAACCGGCATCCTGGAGCTCGTCAACAATTTCCCCAGCAACCCTACCATCAGCAGCAATATCGAAACAACCGAGGCGGGCCACAACATTTACAACAACAGCAGCAACCAGGCTCCCTTGCACAAAGACTCCGCAATGTTGAGCAGCAGAAGTATTCGCAACCTCCTGTGCCCCATCAACCACACATTCCAGGCCAAGAGATGCGAGCTCCTCCAACTGGCCCGGCCAACAGCGTTGACCAAGGCTATAACAGGCGCATCAGCGGAGTTCCCAGTCACATGGGCGCCAAGTTGAACCCCAACAGCCACGAGTTCAGGCCAAGCCCATTTGCTGCTGCTTTCAACCCCAACAACCATGCCAGTGCCGGTTCAAGCCCCCGGTCTGCTGTTAATAATGTCGCCGATGCCACCTCGAACACCACGGCTACTGCTGCCGCACCCTCAGGCCAACTTATCCGCCGGAAGACGAAGGCAATTGACGTTAAGAAGTGCTTCATTCTGTCTCACATCCAAACGATTGTTCCTGCCCAGGGTCGCAACTGGGAGGATAATGCTGGCCTCCGTCCATCATATGACACGCTGCCCACATGGCGACAGCTTCAGGACAGCGAGAAACCGGAGTCAACCATGCACTTGACCTACAAGGAGTACTTCGAGCGACAGCCATTTGGTGGACCTGCCCTGGCTACGCCCAACCCTCAGCACGTGGTTCCACAGATGCCTCACCAGCACCAGCTACCATTCCATCTTCAGCATGGCGCGCACAGCATGGGGCCAAGACAGTCACCCCATATGCCCCCGATGCAGATGCACAACCCACAGCATGGACATGTTCCTCACCCACCATATGGAAACGATGACCACCGAATGATGCATTCCAACTCCGCCCAGTCATTTGCCTCGCCTCGTCTAGGCAATGTGCCCGTAGCCGCATACCCCGGTGTGAATTCGCCAGCTCAGGTGCCATACAACCAACCTGTCTTCATGGGACCCGGGACACCGCAGATGGGACAATTCCGCAGCTTCTCCAATAACCCACAATACATGTCTCCTCAGCAAGGGCAAATGGGTGGTCCAATGATGATGCAGCCGCAGTTCATGCCTGGACCCCAGGGAATGGTGCCCGGACCGCAAATGATGTATCCTGGCAGTCACCCTCAGTTCATGCCACCTTCCGGACCTCAGCCAGTGCCCGGAGTCAACGGGTATCCCAGCCCGGGCCGCCCCGCTGCGCCGATGATGGCCCACCAGGGATCGCAGCAGGGCCAGCCAATGTACGGCATGAGCCCAAACGTTCAATACAACCAGCCGGTGTTCACTCCAGGGCAACCGAATGGACCAAGTATGTGACGGGCAATGTCTTCGGGCAGAGGGGTGCATGGCTAACTGTAGTCAGTGACAAACGTGCGAGGGTATGGCAGCCCCGGGCCACAGCACTTTGGGACCAGCCCCTCGCAAGGGCATCAGTACGGGCCTCAGCATAGAACTGCCAGCAACGCCTACAACAAGGGCTACGCTGGGCAGCATCACACACCTCAGACCAACCATGCCGTGCCAGCCATCAGCCAAGGTCGAACAACAGATGGCTCGGATGAGGCCAAATAATAGAGTTGCAAGGTGATATTAGCCTCCTCATTAAATCATAAAAGCAGATGCGGCATCTCTAGCACTTTTTTTTTCTCTCTTGGGCGACGGCTTTGCCGAAGTAGACTTTTCTCCAGTACTCGCATCTCAGAGTCTAGGTTACACATGCAACAGCGATGGGTGCAAATTATTGCATATGTGTTGCAATATGGAGCATTCGTATGAAGTCGCACAAGTTCGCGGCACAGCTTAGACACGGGAGGCCTCAGGCTCGGGGCGCCTGAGGGGATTGGGTTAGTAGGCGAGTGGATGATCGGCTTGTGGTGAGCTCGGAAAGGATGCCGGGCATGGTACTTCCGGTAATGCGAATATATATCTGCCCCGGCATCTGACCCGTGAAGAGCGCTGGCAATTGTCAATACGTCCAGCTGATCATCACCGTGAGAGGTAGCAAAGGGCATTTGCGCCATGGCATGGGTGTAGCGAATCAGTGCGCCCATCGATGGCACATTGATCAAACCTTGACGATGACAAGCAGCCGAAATCAGCCGACATGTCAGAGGAAGTTGAAAGGGAAAGTTGCTGTGGGCAGCCTGAGAACTAGATCAAGATGAAGCGACGGACACGGGCCGTGGTCAATACAAGTCGACGAGTCGTCACCAAGAAAGCAAGAAACGCCATCTGTCAAAACACTGCAGCTCTAAATGGACCCATGAAATGATGACACAATGTGGCTTTTGGGCAAGACGCATCCTCCTTGTTGTAGGAGCCCCAACGTGACGTGGCGAGGCGTGGAGAATGTAGCAGGATGGGAAGTAGACGTAGTGAGGAGAAGAAGAGGTGAAGGGGAGCGAGGTTTGGAGGAGTACGTGAGGCGGGGTTGAGGCCGGGGTTGGAAGTCAGGAGCACCGTGAAAAGCGCCGAATGCTCGGAGCCAGGACAAGCATCTGCTGGGTAGTCGTAGTTTGCCATGTGAGTTATGCCGAGCTTTGCGACGGCGGCCCGTCAAGTAGGTGGGAGAGACGAATACAGCAAAACCATTTCATGTTTCGTTTTACGTTGAAGTGACTTGGGGGCATGAGTGAAGGATTCCAAGGATCAGCGGCGAGGCGATGTGAAGCAGGGCAGGGTCAGGCAAGGTAAGGCAAGCTGGATCAATAAGAGGAGACGCGGCCATTCAGTGCAATGGAGAGTAGGATGGGGACGGTGAGGCAAAACGTAGGACTCGCATTGATGATCAAGCCAGAAAGGTTGATGACTTGTTAGTGTGGGGGGAGTTTTGGCCTTAATTCCATTTCATCGAAGCATGGAGAGGGATTGGCCAATTGACGAGTCAGCAGAAACAATTATTACCGGCGCGGTATATGTGCAAGGGTGTAGCTATAGATGGGAGGGAAGGGGTTGTCGGGGGCTGGCTGAAGATGAAGCTCTACGTGCCGGACCATGAACGGCGGATGGACGGGGACCAGGTCCTTGGCGAACGGTTCTGGCTGCAAGGCAATGAGGGACAAAGGCGGGGGCATAGCCTACACAGCTGGCCGGGCATTGGGCGTCCAAAAAAAGAAACCCGAAAATTGTGTTGGTTCCAGAACTCGGCCTGAATGGCCGTCAGCGTCGTCCATGCGCTCATTTTGCATGCCCCCGTTAAAGTGCATACATAGTGAATCTCAGGTCAGGTCGGGTCAGGTTGCCGAACGGGCTGGGCTGGAAGCGGCATCAGCTACTCATGCCGCTTGGCGCCCACGCGGAGAGGAAGGCCGCTGCCGCTGCCAACACGGGTGGCTTGACCTTTGTGCCTCTGTTGGCCTGGGAGAGGATCAAAAAGGTACGGCCGACGCCACCCAGGCACCTGGTCGTGGCATCTCTCCACTGCGCAGGATCTGCGTTGCTCAGGGAGAAGTTTGTTGGTAGTGTCGAGCGCCACCAGAGCGTCAAAATGGGCGTGGCAGAGGCAAAGTCAGCGATGTGAGTGGCCAAACTCAGTGCAGGGATGGCGCTTGTTAGCAGCACTGGGAGCCGCCGGGGTGGGGATTCGGGGAGCGACTCAGTGAGTGGGCAAATGGACTGGCGACGGGGTGAGGTTTTTGACGTGCATGGCGCTGTTGGACATGCAGGTACCGAAAGCTGTTGGGCGAGGGCGAGGCAATCGAGGGCGTAGGAGCGGGGGAAGGAGGAGGGGGGGCCATTGGGACATGGGAGGGGCGATGGAAATGCCGGCGGTAGGGCACGAGAAGGTAGTGGAGGAGAGCTGCAGCTACCAAAGAGGGCTGCATCACTATGCGTTTAACGTGCCGATGATGGAGATGACGACCTATGAGAGCATTCGAGATGTCGCAGAGGAATCGGTGCCTTCTACGGGGGGGCGTCACCACTTTGCATAAACGCCGTCTTCTCCATGCTCGGTGCCGTTTGCCGTCTGTATCCTCACTTTGCCTGCTTACACGCGCGGGTGGCTGATACACCTCGCCTCAGCAAGCGAACGGCGGCGGGCACGACGGCAACGCCATGTTACTGTTGCATTTTTTGATCGTATTTTGGACGATCGCGCATGCATTAAGCAGGACATGGCGCAGGTCCAAGGCCCAGGCCGTCGCCTAACCCCGAGGCGGCCTCTCTCTCTTCCTGTATAGAGTTTTTTGTTTTTTTTAACTACTCGCCTCTTCAGGCATCGAGGCGCAGCAGCCCTGTCATCGGTCGTCGGACAAGTTAAAGTGGCGCAGTCGCAGCGGAAACGGCCCTGGCCGGCGGATCAGAATCGGAGCCAAATCCCAGTCAGGTTGGGCCCCGGCAACCCGGAAGCCCAAGTTCATGCTTAGATCGGAGCAGTAATGAAAAGGGTTAGGCACCGCCGGAGATACTCAGGGGACACGGCCACACAGACACCGGGAAGCTGTCGCTGCGTTGCCATATACTCGTGGGACGTGCACGCTTGCTACCCTGTTGTTCCGCACGAACAAGCCCTTTACCACTCGGTGAAATTTTTTACGCTGATAGGATTCATGGTTCGATATCTAAGCTTTTTTATTTTTTACTTTTAGGGATATGGTATCTATTCTTTCTCAAAATTGCAACAGTGACGGAGAGCAACAATGTGGAGCAAAAATGGGAGAAAATTATCATATTGTTTTATATTTGGAAGGTAGGATTGTAACGTGATATAAAAATAAAAAAAAATAAAACTAGAAACAAAGACTGCATACCGAACAACTGGTTGGATCAGACAAGAGATGAACGGATTCTTTCGGCAAATACACGTGTTAAATGAAGGAGGGGATTGTAAATCCACACCACGGCTCGGGACTTTGACGTGGCTCGGACCCAAATCGAACGAAGCCGGAGATCTGTAACATTAACCATTTCAGGCCGACAGCCTGAGTTGACAGAAGTCTAATTAGCAGGCCATCAGGACGTCCTGTGGCGCATGGACAAGGGAGAGCAACCGAAATCAGGGACCAGATGGGAGAGGTTGTGCTTCACCATCCCACACCATCCCAGCATCCCCTGCAACACCCGTACCAAACCGGCGAGTGAAGGAAAGGCAGGCGACGAAAGGGACGCTCCACAGACGGAACTGAGCCCACCCGTGTCTCTGGTGCTGACCGGCTCAACCCCGCCCACCTCTAACACAGGCTGATCGCCTGGTGGCCAATCACCAGCAAGCCCGCCAGGCTTCAGCTCTCGCCCTGGGGCTAGCATTGCCAAGCTTTTGCATGTGCCTGGATTACGTCGTCGTCCCCCCTCAGCGACCAACAGACTTACAGCCATCTGCCCACCGCGCTGCACCACACTCCATGTGAGGCTAGGTGGGATCAGGGTGACGGCTCAACTTGCGCAGGCGCGCGAACCGGTCGCTTGCTGCATGCAGAGCAGCTACCCGCAAAATTCGTATTTTTTTTTTTTCGCTCGACCTGCTTTCTTTAGTAACGCTGCCGCAAGTCTTCTAGTTTGAGTTGGGTAGCGGAAAAGATGTTTGCCGTATTTGCGCATCTTTGTCCTGTTTGGTAGCCAGCCCCTGAGGTTGGCATCTCTAGCCCGTCCCCGGCTCCTGTCCTCGGAGCGGAGGGGAACAGACCGGCTTTCCCTTGTCGTCGTTTGCTCGCCTTCCTTGTCCTATAGCACCTGACGGCCGATGCTGTTAGTGGCGGAGTGGGTGACCTGACCCATTCCTGGGGATGGGTGGATGGATGAACTGGCGTGACCCGTGGTGGATTTTCAGCGACTGACTCTTTCTCTCTTGCCACATTCTGTTTCTGCCCGCCTCTGCTTCGTATGCGCCAAGGTGTTTCACAAATCTAGGTACCGGCCCAGTAGGAGAGGCCTATGTTTAACCGCCTACCCTTGTGCGCATTCTCATTGGCCACGAGGCCTCTGGTCGGTCACCGGCCAGCCCCTGCCTCAGACCCCGCCTAGCCGCCGAGCTTGATTCGCTCTCTGGCTCTCGTGGTGCTCGCGGCACGAAACGACGCTGCATTTACTGACCATGCCCTGATATCATGGTTGCAGGAGAGGGCGCCAAACGGCCAGTCCTAGAGGCGTGGCGGCTGCTTCCCGTGACCGTGTTCAAGGGCACTGGCGGCGAGCATGAGGCATGACTATGCCTTCACCGTCTTCGATATTTTCGCTAGTCACCGAAAATCTGTTGTCATCATTTTTAGCTTGCCCACAAATCATTCGTTCGTTGCAGCTCGCGGCGACACGCGCTATGCTCTCCTGAGACGAGGACAGCCAACAACGCATAGAACAAAATGCCATGCCTACAAACAAAACTACAGAAAAACAAAAAAGATGGTGGACCTAGATGGGACGACGGTTCCCGCAAGAGGCCGATCACAACGTCATATGTTGTGTTCCCTTGACCGACAATGTCCGACAAGAAAAGTAATGATGAGATGAACCGAAACTGGAGCGAAAAAAAAACAACCATAAAAAAGAGTAAAGAGAAGCAGCCAATACCGACTGTGGAATAGGGCCACTGCCGGAAGAGGGGCAGCAGTTTGAGCGTGCATACCCAGAAACGTCTATTCAAGGGGTCCAGGGGCGTGGCTGGCAAGTCCGGACTGGATTGCTAGCCTCCGGGTGTCTGTGTGTGTGTGGGGAAGGGGCCCGTGAAGATCGGTTTCGAGTTTGGCCCCAGCGCCGCGGCATGGATCCCGGGAGGCCCTATGGAGGGCGCTATGGGTCCCGAGCAGCTGCGGCGGCAAAAAGACAGCGCCCACGGGGACAGGGAACCGCTGTTTTGCGTTACCGCGAGCTTCAGGCCGTTGCTGGCTAGCAGAGGAGGCCGTCGGCTAGTCGGCGCCAGCGAGCTGCTGCGCACACCAACACCATGCACCTAGGCGCCCGACTGGGTGTTTATTCTTACTTACATGCAGCAGCTACTTGGGCGAAGAGTAAGAAAGAGGGCCACCAGGCCAACGCACGGTCACTTTAGCTACTGGAATAGCATGAGGAGATGGAGTTACACGGCGAAGAACGGTCCAGGCTTCTGGAGGCCAAACGGGGCGCCGGCTAAACAGCTGCAAACCAAAGCCACCTGCCACCTTGGTTCAACACTCAACGCTGGAAATGGTTGGCCAGATGGGCGAGGGTGAGTGTGAGTGGGCAAGACAGAGCTCCAGAAAAGCTTAGACATTGACAAAGCCCTCGCGTCAACAAAGACGGGATGGGCATGGGTGTGTATCATCGGATCAGGGTCGAGCCCACAAAGAGAAGAAAGAAGAAGAAGAAGAAAAGAAGGAAATTGGGGAGGAGAACACAAAGACGATCAGAAAGAGAAAAAAAAAGAAAAGAAAAGAAAAGAAAGAAAAAAAGGGAAAAAGGGGAGTGTGTGATACGTTACAATGGCCAGGGTGTGTGTTAGCAACCGTCGATACTCCAATGCCCACACACACAATTGAGTCTGCAACACTTACACACATGGGAGGAAGACTAAAGTGGCAGACAAGTTATGCGCCCTTGTCCTTAGCTCAAAGGCCAACATGGGACGGGGCCATGGCAAGGCCGATCTTGCATTTTCTCTCCCTCCTGTCGATCCTCCTAGTTTGCCGTCTTCCGTCGTCTGTTTGTCCCCCCTCCCCGCCCATGGAGCTTGGAGCATGGAAGCCATTCACACACCCACTATCCACTCCTCGCATTCACGCACACACCACGCACACACCCCCCCTGCGCCGGGTCACCGCAGGACTCCATCCCTCTTCTTGCATGCCATGTTACCTCACAGCCCCGAGTACATAAGTCGTCTGGCCGCCTCTTTTGTTTCTCGTTCATCACCTCCCCAGCACTGCTCAGGAATCCAGTCTCCTTCGCCAGTTTCTTTTCTGCTTTCTGTTTGATAGCCCCGGCGGCACACTCCCTTCCTTTTCACCAATCACCAGTTTTACTTCTTCGCTTGTCTTCGAGGCTGGGTATTCCCTCGACAACTTTTTTTTTTTCGCATTTCTTGACAAGGCACCTCGAAACAAAGTCCCCAACCGCGCTCAGCATCGTTGACAAGCAACTTGCTTGGCCCTTGTGCTACCCTACCAGCTTTACCACTTCTGATCCACATCAACGACAACAACAACCAAGCCGATCGAGAAACTCTTTCAGACTTTCCTGTTCGAGTTTCGTGTGTGTTCTTCAGTCCCTAGACACCCACGCCACCTCATTCGTCTATTCCATTCCTTTTGGGTAGCGCACATTTCAAAGCAAACCACAATCCTTTCTTGTTTGTTCTTGACGAACACAATAGAAACACGCACAGCGCGCCCCACATTGTTTGCTCTCTGTTCCGGAACACTCTTCAGTCTCGACTCATCTCGGACTCAACTCACCTGAACAAACAAACATAGCTGCCGCCACTTCTCGAGCCGGCCTCGTTATAAAAAAAAGTCTTCCCTGATTCACTGGTGCAGATCGGATTCCAACTTTCGATTTAGCATCTTGTTCAGCTTTTAGCTAAAGAAAAAAAAAGAGATCACAGAAAACAACAACACCATCAACATGAAGGTTATCCAGTCCATTGCTCTCGCCTTCGGGCTCGCCGGCCTTGCTCAGGCTCACATGGAAATGATCTACCCTCCTCCTTTCAAGTCCAAGGCCAACCCATACGCTGGATCCGATGTCGACTACAGCATGACCGCTCCTCTCGACGCCAGCGGCAGCAACTTCCCCTGCAAGGGCTACCAGAGCCTGTTTGGCACCGACGCCGGCAAGGCCACCGCTAGCTTCGCCGCCGGCAGCAAGTACAACATGACCATCACCGGAGGCGCCAACCACGGCGGCGGTAGTTGCCAGGCCTCCCTCTCCTACGACAAGGGCAC
Organism: Calonectria crousiana; assembly: GCA_013406985.1. Classification (NCBI taxonomy): domain Eukaryota; kingdom Fungi; phylum Ascomycota; class Sordariomycetes; order Hypocreales; family Nectriaceae; genus Calonectria; species Calonectria crousiana. The sequence continues at coordinate 165,827 of VTGD01000090.1, forward strand.
CACCTGGAAGGTCATCCACTCGTACATTGGCAACTGTCCCACCGCCGGCACCTCGTCCTACGACTTCACCGTCCCCAGCGACGCCCCCAGCGGCGAGGCCATCTTCGCCTGGTCTTGGTTCAACCAGATCGGTAACCGTGAGATGTACATGAACTGCGCGGCCATTGACATCACTGGTGGCAGCTCCTCCAAGCGTGCCGATGCTCTCAGCTCCCTTCCTGACATGTTCGTTGCCAACGTCGGCAATGGCTGCACCACCAAGGAGAGTTCCGATCTTGAGTTCCCCAACCCCGGTAGTGAGGTTACCAATGACTCAAGCAACACCTCCGGCCCTGTCGGTACTTGCTCCGGCAGCGGTTCCGGTTCTGGCTCCGGTTCTGGCTCTGGCTCTGGCTCTGGCTCTGGCTCTGGCTCCGGCTCCGGCTCCGGCTCCGGTTCTGGTGGCAGCTACTCAACTCCTGCTGCCGGCGTTAGCACCGCTGCTCCCGTCGCTACTTCTGCTCCTGCTGCTACCTCTGCTCCTGTCCAGACTTCTGCTGCTGCCAGCTATGGTGGTGGTGCTTCAACCAGCGTGTATGTTCCTTCATCCCCTAATTCTTGTTCCTTGTCTAACTCATCCGATTCCAGTCCCGGCGGTGTCTTCATCACTGTTTCCCAGCCCGCTGACAGTGCCCCGACCTCTGCTGCCGCCAGCACCCTCGTCACCGTCACTAAGAGCAGCGACTCTGGCTCTGGCGGCTCTGCCACCTACCCCGTTGCCACACCCTCTGCCACCACTGGAAGCGGCTCAGGAAGCGGTTCTGGTTCTGGCTCCGGCTCCGGCTCCGGCTCCGGCACCTCCTACACCGCTGGCACTGCTTGTGACAACGAAGGACAGTGGAACTGTGTTGGTACCTCTCAGTTCCAGCGCTGTGCCTCTGGCCAGTGGTCTGCTCTCATGGCTGTCGCCTCCGGCACCCAGTGCAAGAGCGGCCAGACCGAGGCTCTCTCCATCAGCTCTATCAACAAGAAGCGTCGTGCTTTCCGCCGCCGTGGTGATGCATCCAACTAAGGATATTTGGAGAGACTTCCGACTTTTGAATACATGGGAGTCTTTGAATGGAGGCACTGGCCACTGGCGAGGTCAATAGCCTTCATACAAAAGTACATAGTGTATTTTTGATGATGACGATTGGACCGGGCATATTCTGGAGTTCTTTTTCTTTCTTTTGACTTTTCTCCTTCTTTTCTGTTCTCTTTTATCTGGCACTGTATATGAAGGATATGACCAAGGAGTACATGGATACTTCACTCTCTCTCTCTTAGCAAATCAAATGAATGCAAATTGTTCACACCAAAAAAAAAAGCCGCTTATATTGACTGTGCCAAAGTGACTGTGATTTGTGAAACAAAAATAATGGAGAACCTTACAAAGTCACAGCTTAGAGTTTGTTGAACAGTGATAGATGGTCTCTTTATATCCTGGCTTCGAGCTTGGCGCATGCAGGACTGGAAGTTATGGAAAAGATATCCGTGGACTCCTCTATGGTGAAAGTCTGTCGGCATGGCACGTGAGTCAATCAGACTTTTTGTGACCAGACAAAGACGGTAGAATGTCACGGTTGAGTGACATTGATTGAGGGTCGGGGCATTTGCAGCAGGTGACAAGGGTGATGGACGAACGGCGCTTGATGAACGGCGCTGCGAGCTGAGGACCGACTGGAAGGAGGCAGCCAGTCCTGGTTCCAGCCCCCGTCATCCGGCACTCGGCTTCCTCTCATGCCCGCCGCCGTTTGTGTCTGGAGAGGCGAGGTTCCAAGGATGAGCAAGAGGCCGGCGCCAGCAACCAAAGAGGCGTTGCTGTGGCTCATGGGGCTGCGACATCCCCGACAGTGCGGATATGGAGCGAAGCCTGTCGCCGGTGGGGCAGTTGGGCACCGACCGTGCATGTCGGATACAGTGCGGAAACTGTGCACACTGCGCAGCTGCCACCCCTCCAGCGAAAGCGCCAAAAAGTCTAGAGCTACGCAATTCTTCAGCAGAGCTCGCGGGGCTGTGTAGGGAATAAGACGATGTGAAAGGAGGAATGCCTGGATCGGTGCATGGATGAATTGCCTCCCTCTGTCTCTCTCCCCGGTCTGGCTTCCGCAACCCGCAGCGAGTATTCGTTGCAATTGTCTCTTTGACGATGCGTCACAGGCCCTGCGCCCTGCCTGCCCAAAGTAAACCTGACCGCTGGAGATGGCCACCGGGCATGACCATGGATTCCCCATCTTATCTGACTGACTGAGCGCCGACAAACAGTATTGACCGCCCACCTGGCCGCTAAGCCGCCCAACCCAACGAGACCGCACGCAGAACAAAAAAGCAACCTAGGCTGGAGAGGTCTTGGATTTTTGCCCCCCCTCCCCCGTAACAGGTAAGAGGGGGTTTTTTCCCTGCTTCTCTGTCCCCTTCTCCTACCCGTTCCAGCCCCTCCAAGCCCTCTCTGGCTCATCCAGCCTTATAACCTCCACCACGCCCAGCGACTGCGAACCACCTCACCTCATGACTGCAGCGATTCTCGCTCTGGCTTTCGCCCTCTGACGGACCCAAACGTCCCACCGCCCCCTCCCCTCTCTCGACTCTTCCTCTTTTGTACATTGGACCCCATCTTTGCTCAAGATACTTCCCTCTGCCCCTCTTCTCTTGCGACAATCCCGTCTCTATCGCGTCGCATCGCATCGCATCACATCCCACTTCGCTTCCCCACCTCTCTCTCTCCCGCTCTCCCCTCCGTTCCTCTCTCCCGCTTCCTCTCTTTCCTTCCTTCCACCCGTCTCTATTATTTGTCTCCAGCCCGAAACGACATCGTCTCGCCTCTGCTGCATCTCTCTCGCCCGATCCCGATCGATACGCAGCCCCTCCAAGCCCTTCTCAACCGCCATGGCAGGACCAGAGTCCCCCGCGGCCGAGGGTCCCACGTTCGCCCCGCCTGCGCTGCCCGCTGGCTGGATTGCACAGTGGGATGGCTCGAGCAAGAAGTACTACTACGTCCAGCTCTCTACCGGCGTCTCCCAGTGGGAGGTCCCGACGGAGCCTGCCAAGACTGGCAACACGCCAGCCCCGAATGTCGAGCATCCCTATGGCACTCCCGGTGCCAAGCAGCCCGAGCTCATCACTCACCCCGACGGTTCGCAGACGGTCCGTCATGCCGACGGCACCATGGAACCCATCATGCCTGACGGCTCGAGGGGCGTCGATGGCCCCTCGGGCGATCGCGGTCTCGGTGTAAGTTGCATCTTTATGCCCCTGACTCTTCCAATGGATGGAGGATATCTCTTTTACTGACCGATGCCGTTGCGTCTAGTCCATCGCCATGAACGCACTTCTCGGCGGTAAGAGTTCGGGTCAAGGCAACAGCAGCGGTCACAGCTCCAGCCCGCTGGGCCAAATCGGCGGCCTCGCTAGCCAATTCCTCGGAGGCGGAAGCGGAAGCGGAAGCCATGGCGGTCAGAGCAGCGGCGGCAAGAATTCTGCTGGCAAGCTTGTGGGACAACTGGCATCCAGCTTCATGTCGTCTGCTTCGTCTCACTCCTCGGAGAAGCCGCAGAACTACCACGGTAGTCAGACATCTGGACAGTCGCACCAGCAACAGCAGCAGCATGGACTGGCCGGAGCTGTCATGGGCGGTGTTGCCCACATGTTTGGTGGCAAGCCCAGCAGCGGCGTACGTATAATATTTCCCAGTTTATTGAGTGCATTGGTTTTGTCTAGGGAACAGGACGGGAGACTGACACGAATGCGATTCTAGGGCCAGAACTTTGGTTATTCCAACAGCTCAAACCAGGGCCAAGGTCAAAGCCAAGGTCAAGGTCACGGCGGAACATACTCTGGCGAAGCTCCTACCTACCAGCCTCCAGGCTCTTCGGGCCACACAACCTCGCCCCCCACGAGCGGATCGCACTCTTACAACTCGTCTTCCCCGAACCAACACGGCCAGCAGCAGAGCCATGCCTCGGCGCCCGGCTCCCACCAGCCCCACGGCTCAAACCCCCCATACGGTTCGAACCCGACGTACGGCGCGCAGAACAACTCCTACCCTCCTCCTCCTGCCGGCGGCCCGCCCCAGCAGAGCACCCACGGCCAACCCTCCTATGGCCAACCCCAGCATGGACAGCTTCAGCATGGACAACCTCAGCACGGTCAGTCTCAGCCTGGCCAGTATCCTCCTCCCGCCCAGCCTGCTCAACAATATGGCCAATCCTATCCCCACAGCTCACCTGCTCCCGGCGGCCATGGAGGTCATGATCAATACGGTCAACACCAGCCGGCTTATGGAACCCAGCCTCTCCCAGGCGGTCAGCAGCAATACGTCCCTCCTCCTCCACCCAACGGCGGATACAACCCATCCTACAACGCGCCCCCCTCAGGGCAGCACCAATATGGCGGCCAACAGCATCAGAGCACACCTCCGCAGGTTCCACACGGAACCTACCCCCAGCAAGGCCAGCAATACGGTGCTCCTTACTGAGTTGCCTGTGCCGAGGGAAATCAGCCAATGATTGCATCCGACGACCGTTTTTTCTTCATGTTGTGCCCGTTTCTCGCAAGCCAGATGGAGTTTGGCAGAATATATTGCCAGCCGAGTGGTTCATAGCCCGTTCAGATCGTACAACCCATGGGCTGGGAGAACACAGTGAGGGAGGGTCGAACCAGAGATACCCGACTGCGGGCATTACCTGTCATGACCTCGAGGGCTGACCAGGATGAGATTGGAGACGAGTCAATAATTGGGGAAGACGAGAAAGATATGATGACGACAATGACGATCAACGTAGATAGTAGAATGCATCTACCCAACTGACTTGAAATTGGGAACCCGGCCAAGACGGTTGAGAACACGAAGATTCGCTGTCTTTTTTATATTTTAGTTTTGCTTCTTTGTTGCACGCTCGTTGGTGAAAGCAATGGACTGTAACTTGGAGGAAACGGATTGAGCCACAAACCAGGCGACCAGGCCGACGGTAATGAGATATCCAATGGTTGGTAGGAGCGAACGGGGGATGACGTTGTACAAGTATGGATCCAAGATGAGGTCGGCGAGGACCGGGGGCGGATTCTTCATGAGTACTGCATCGTCGGTGAAGTAGTCGGCAAATGCCCGGACTTGGAGCAGCAGGACGGAGGATTTACGCTCCCCCAACTCTCTCATGCCTGGCGCATCGTCACCTAGTGGACTATGCAGACGCGAGCTGGCGTAGCTGGCGAGTGATTGGTCAAGCTTTGGAGTGTCCCAGACCGTGTCCAAATCGTAGACATCTAATGCAAAACCCGTAGGTTGCTTCAAGGTTGAAGCAAGATTAGTCATTGATATTTGTTACTTGCATAGTGTATAAACCAATAGACTTACGATGGCAGCCCAGCATACTCGCAGCTCATATCGTTGGCCTGGCGTGAGATGATCTAGCAAATACCACGTGGCAGCCCCGGTCGCGGCATTCCCAGGCTCCGTCGGGAACACACGTGTCAGGTTGGTGCGAATTGACGAAGAATTGGGACTCAAAAGATGGAGTTTGAGATCACTGAGCGTGGGCCCTCTCTGTGGAATGTTGACAGGTTCCGGCGCTGTAAAGATAACCTTTTCAGTGTTGGCAGCTGCGGGGAGGATGCCAGCAAGAAGGAGGGTCAGGATGGACAGAAGAGAAGAGAGGTAGGGAGCCATGGTCAAGGATGAGGTACCGGTCAGGAATCGATCGGTGGGTTGGCAATTACACGTTGGTGGGATATTGTGAGGTTGATAGTATGCGGCTACAAGGGAGGTGGTTATGTGGCGGCTGATGTTCGGGTCATGAGGCTCATGCTCCATGCCAGGGACACGGAGCAGGGACCGCAGGGGTGTCAGGTCAGATATGGAGGGGGAAAGTTAAGTTACTGAAGAGCTTGGAGCAGCTGAACATCCGGGCCTACGATGCTTCGACCAGCACCCAAAAAGAACGTCTAATTGATGGGCACGTGGAAGGCAGCTACGTTGACACCACGAGACAAGCACAGGAGAAGACACAGATGGACCAAGACGACTCCTGAACGCGGTCAAGAGAAACGAGACGACAAGCCACCAAGCCGCAATGACTGACGGGAGGCGACGGGGAGGACGGAACAGTGGATCGTGACTTGCTTGGTATGGGGCTCGACCAGCGAACTGGAACGGGTCAGACCGAGCTTTTGGGGCCGCCCATGATCCATTCCGTCATCCACCAAGACCGTCAAGATTGCGAGGCAAGCAAACGGCATCAATGGGAACGATCGGGTACGTATACAGCACAAGGGGGAAATGTGGGCGTGGGGCCCGACGATTATGATTGTGGCTGCAAGGGTTTTAGTAATAACCCGCCGGCGACCATGTGGATGGGAGAAAAAAAAGGGTTTCGGGGAGGAGGCGGAAAGGAAGCCGTGACTAGACGTGGTGATTATCTCGGTTGAGAAAGGAGACGAGAGTTTGTTGACACAAGCATTGTTTTTTTTCTTCTTTTCTTTTTTTTCACCCTATGATATGGAGAAATTGGCACCGCAGCGGGGACGAGCGGTGTCGGGGGCACGATAGCACACACGGGAGAGAGTGAGATGCTTATGAGGGGCCGGGGGAAATGAGGAGGCTCTGCGAAATGGAAAAAAAGGAAAGGATCTCTGATTCTGAACACGCTATCTACGACAAGCTCATCATATCGGGCTGGGAGACATGATTTGGCGAAGAGGGCAATACCGAATAATTAAAGAGAGACGACAAAATCCCGAGTGTCGTCTGATAAACATGGATCAAGGGATCGCCACCGCAGCGTAGTTGATTTGCTGGTGCCTCATGGGCCATGGGGCGTCCCCTTGTGCGTTTGTGCCGTGGCCAAGGCTGGGCCCGGCCATAATTTGCGGACGGGCTGGTGATGGGCTGCTATGGTGGCAGCTTGTTGGCTGGAGCGGTGAAGCGGACAGGCGGGCAGTAGCCACCCTGGCCGGTGAGCTACTGGGTGGGTGCCGCTGAACAGCCAGTGGGAGCCAGTGGAAGCACGCAGGAAAGCCCCAGCAGGGAGTTCCACAGTAAACCAGGAGAACCTCACGTAGTGGTCAACGGTGGTTCAACAGTGAACACTGCCAACTCAGCGCCCGCCTGGCCATGTACAGCACAGCAGCAACAGCCTGAGCAGCGCAGTGCGACCTGGGGCGGGACATTACTGGTCGGTACCTGGGCCCAATCGCGCTTACCCCTTTCAGGTCACCCAGACACGCCTCGAAATCAACAAATCCCAGGTCGGGCAAGCCTCCCCTGTCTGCCAAATTTCCCCCACCTATTTTCTTTCCCCCCCATCGCCAAACTGCACGACCTGGTCCTCGCTCTCATCTTTCCGCTCCCCGAGTCTCCGTTCGTAAAAGCCTTGTCTGGCCTGTCTTCGCTGCTTGCATCTTCGCTGAGCTGCTTTTTCATCCACTCTTCCTCCTCCATCTTTCCTATACCCATTATCACATACTCCATCTGCAACCATGCGTGAGGTTATTAGCATCAACGGTAAGTTGCCCCCGTTCATACACGCGTCCTCACCGCATTCTCCGGAGCATCGTAGCATACTAACTTGACAATAGTCGGCCAGGCTGGTTGCCAGATTGCCAACTCCTGCTGGGAGGTGAGTTTTTTCCCTTTCCTCTAACCCATGCCGAGAATCTTTCTTGGAGAGAAGACGTTGCTAACATGGTGTTTTCTGTAGCTTTACTGCCTCGAGCACGGCATCCAGGTACATAAACAAAGCCTCCTTTATCGACATTGCCACATCGCCCCATACTGACTGCCAACCTTTTCCAGCCCGATGGTTACCTCACTGAGGAGCGTAAGAGCCAGGATCCCGACCAGGGCTTCAGCACCTTCTTCTCTGAGACCGGTATGTCTTCAACATCGCTGGCTGTCCCGTGTATGATGTCCCCCGAAAATGCCATGCTAAACGCCATGCTCGTACAGGTCAGGGCAAGTACGTTCCCCGCGCCATCTACTGCGATCTCGAGCCCAATGTTGTCGACGAGGTTCGAACCGGTGCCTACCGAAACCTTTTCCACCCCGAGATGATGATCACTGGCAAGGAGGATGCTTCCAACAACTACGCTCGCGGTCACTACACCGTCGGCAAGGAGCTCATTGACGGTGTGCTCGACAAGATCCGCCGTGTCGCCGACAACTGTGCCGGTCTTCAGGGCTTCCTCGTCTTCCACTCTTTCGGTGGTGGTACCGGTTCTGGTTTCGGTGCTCTCCTTATGGAGCGTCTTTCGGTCGACTACGGCAAGAAGAGCAAGCTCGAGTTCTGTGTCTATCCCGCCCCCCAGACTGCCACCTCCGTGGTCGAGCCCTACAACTCCATCCTCACCACCCACACCACCCTCGAGCACTCTGACTGCTCCTTCATGGTCGACAACGAGGCCATCTACGACATTTGCCGTCGCAACCTCGGCCTGGAGCGTCCCAACTACGAGAACCTCAACCGCCTGATTGCTCAGGGTAAGGCTTGAATTTTGATGAACTAATCGGGAGAAGATAGAAGCTTACAAGTGCTGCAGTCGTTTCCTCCATCACCGCCTCGCTCCGATTCGACGGATCCCTCAACGTCGACCTGAACGAGTTCCAGACCAACCTGGTTCCCTACCCCCGAATCCACTTCCCTCTGGTTGCTTATGCTCCCGTTATCTCGGCTGCTAAGGCTGCTCACGAGGCCAACTCCGTCCAGGAGATGACCATGTCCTGCTTTGAGCCCAACAACCAGATGGTCAAGTGTGACCCTCGCAACGGCAAGTACATGGCTACCTGTCTGCTGTATCGTGGTGACGTCGTCCCCAACGACGCCCACGCCGCTGTTGCTACCCTGAAGACCAAGCGCACCATCCAGTTCGTCGACTGGTGCCCCACTGGTTTCAAGCTCGGTATCTGCTACCAGGCTCCTGAGAACGTTCCCAACGGCGATCTGGCTAAGGTCAACCGCGCTGTGTAAGTCGAGTTTCCCTGAACCCGTTGCCAAATCATCTCTAACCCGTGGTTTTTAGCTGCATGTTGTCCAACACCACTGCCATTGCCGAGGCTTGGTCTTCCCTGTCGCTCAAGTTCGATCTCATGCACTCCAAGCGTGCCTTTGTCCACTGGTATGTTGGTGAGGGTATGGAGGAAGGTGAATTCTCTGAGGCCCGTGAGGATCTTGCTGCTCTTGAGCGCGATTACGAGGAGGTTGCTGCCGACTCTATGGAGGCCGATGAGCTCGAGGCTGAGTACTAGACGGTGTGTGCAAGCTGGATTACCGTTCTGCTACCAGGTTTGACCTATTCTCCGCATAGGGAAGGTTAATTTTCTTTTATTAAAGGTGACAAGCCAAAATGAGTTTTTAATGTCAAAAGGACCGAATTTGTAGATGGTAGCACAATCTGTATCCATTGAGCCAAAGTGTGAGCCAGCCACATGGTGAATCGTGCATGTGATAGGCTTTACCGCCACGTTGAACTTGTAGTCAATCAGTCGATAGTTTGCGGGGAGACGGGGTTCCATAAGGCTTGGCTGTATGTGGCGACAAGTTGATGGTGCAACTCTGAGCTCGGCCCAAGCCTTGGTGCCGACGGTAGGCGGTTGACGTCGGCCTCGTTTCTTCCCGTTCCCGTTCCCCTCACCCTTTAACCCTTAGCATAACCACCAAACACTCCACTAAAGCCACCTTCATCATGAGCTTTCTTCGGTCGAGCCTCTGTAGAGCCTGCCGGCGATCGCAGTTTCGTTGGCAGAGAGGCTTTGCGACCGCCGGGGGTGCGTCGTATGACAATCGCGTCAAGCTAGTCGAGGTTGGGCCCCGCGATGGTCTGCAGAATGAGAAGAAGACAATACCGCTCGCGACCAAGATTGAATTGATTAAGCGATTGGCCCAGACGGGTGTGACTACGATTGAGGCAGGCTCCTTTGTGTCGCCAAAATGGGTTCCTCAGGTAGGTTGCGTCGGACGAGACCAGCTTCTGTGACGGCACTCTAATTCAGTCCTGGAACAGATGGCCAACTCCAGCGAAATCCTCGAGCATATCCTCCAGAATCCAGCTTCGCCCCCCGCCCCGATTTCTTATTCCTTCTTGGCACCCAATGTCAAGGGACTGCGGAACGCAGCAAAGCTTCTGACGGAGAATCCCAACGCATTTGCGACACAGCTGAACCCTGCGACCGAGTCCGATGCAGTCACAAAACCATCCGTAGAGGTTGCCGTTTTTGCAGCCGCTACCGAGAGTTTCTCTCAGAAGAACCTCAACTGCGATATAAAGACATCGCTGGAGCGATTCAGGGAGGTCATCCAAGAGTCCAAGGCCCTGGGCCTTCGGGTTCGTGCCTACATCTCCGTCGTGCTGGGATGCCCCTTTGAGGGTTTTGATGTCGACCCTCACAAGGTAGCTGAGGTCGCCACCGACTTGCTGGAATCAGGTGCGGACGAGATTTCACTGGGCGATACGACGGGCATGGGTACTGCCCCCAGGACGAGTGCTTTGCTCAGGTGCATGACCGCGGCGGGCATTCGTACGGAAGATATCGCCATGCACTTTCACGACACATACGGCCAGGCTCTGGTCAACACGGCTGTTTCGCTGGAACATGGCATCAGGACGTTTGACAGCAGCGTGGGAGGACTGGGCGGCTGCCCCTACAGCCCTGGAGCCACGGGCAATGTGGCCACGGAGAATATGGTGTACTTTATGGAGACGTTGGGCATGAACACGGGCATCAACCTTGATGCCATGTCGGATATCGGAGCCTGGATCACGGCGGAGCTGGGCAAGGCGAACGAGAGTACGGTTGGCAAGGCGGTTCTGGGAGCTCGAGCTCGAGCCACAGCTGAAGCTTAGACGGAACAGGTGGGACGGAGCCTGCACTATGATGGCATTTGGAATTCGTGTAGTTCGTGTAGTTCGTGTAGTAAATGCTGTAAAATTTATAACAACCATACAACTATACCGATTGGGACGCACTCGAGTCTATTCAAAGACACATGACGTGCATCAATGAACGTGACCATATTATTTATCTGCCTGTTTACAATCCAACCCCTTGAATGATTGCGATAAAGGTACTTCTCCACCGTGGCTACCTTACCTAAAACCATTGCAGTATCCGAAGGAAAAATAATTCTAAGAAGTCCTAAAGGATTATCTTGAGTTGAAGATTCTTATTTTGGTATTGTATTTATATGTTTGGTTCAGAAATGCTGAGACCTATGGACTTTTTCAGTCGTAATGGTAGTCATTCGGTTGCATTGTACTCCGCCCAGCGGGGTCAGGTGCGGTCACTGGTAAGGGGGGGTATTGCGTAGGTACGGAGGTACGTAGTTCAAGCTACCACCTAATCGGCCGCGGACGGCTCAGGGCTCCACATGGTTGAAGCTCGAACCTCCCAGCCAACCTCCAACCTCGTCACAGCTTTGAGGCATCATCATCGGTTCCCTCCCTCATCGCGCCCGTGTTGTTGCTGCCTCATCCATCTCGCATCCGCCCCCCGCTTCGCCTTCTCCCATCGTCGTCCGCTGCTCAACCGCCACCATGAGCGACCCTCGCGAGTCGTCATCCTACTCTGCCATTCCCAGGATTCGGTACAACACCGTCAGCGGTGTCAATGGTCCTCTGGTTATCCTCGAGAATGTGAGGGCTTCTCCCAGCGGCAATCCATCGCCCGCTGAGCTTCCGACCTAACAAGCACAGGTCAAATACCCTCGATACAACGAGATTGTCTCCCTCACTCTCCCCGATGGCACAAGCCGATCCGGTCAGGTTCTCGAAGCTCGAGGTCAGTGCTGCACCCAGCCAAACAACGCGCCCTGATGATGCAACCCGTGCTGACTTTGATTTGCAGGTGACCGAGCCGTCGTCCAGGTATTCCCTCTCCATCTCTCCACGCCCTCGACGGCCATTGACGAGCTCCGATAGGTTTTCGAAGGCACATCTGGTATCGATGTCAAGAAGGTAGGCAGGCAGCATTGTATGCTACGGCTAAGACGCAGTGTGCTGAGACGTTGCTAGACCAAAGTTGAGTTCACCGGTGAGAGCTTGAAGCTCGGTGTGTCCGAGGACATGCTTGGTCGTATCTTCGATGGTTCTGGACGAGCTATCGACAAGGGCCCCAAGGTCCTGGCAGAGGAGTACCTTGATATCAACGGTAGTCCCATCAACCCTTACTCTCGTGTAAGCTTCTAGCCGTGCTTCGCCGCCTGGATCCGACTGTTCTGACGAAAATAGGAATACCCCGAGGAGATGATCTCGACCGGTATCTCTGCCATCGACACCATGAACTCTATTGCCCGTGGACAGAAGATTCCTATCTTTTCTGCCTCTGGTCTCCCCCACAACGAAATCGCCGCCCAGATTTGCCGACAGGCCGGCCTTGTCCAGAAGCAGGGTATCACCAACAAGGGCGTTCACGATGGCCACGAGGAGAATTTCTCCATTGTCTTCGGTGCCATGGGTGTCAACTTGGAAACTGCCCGTTTCTTCACTCGCGATTTCGAAGAGAACGGCAGTTTGGAGCGTGTCACACTCTTCCTCAACTTGGCCAATGACCCTACGTACGTGCAACTCGGCCCAACCCCACGTTTTCAAGTTGCTAAATGTCGCATAGTATCGAGCGTATCATTACCCCCCGTCTCGCCCTTACCACAGCCGAGTACTACGCCTACCAGCTCGAGAAGCACGTTCTTGTCATTCTTACTGATCTTTCCGCTTACTGTGATGCTCTTCGAGAGGTTTCCGCCGCCCGAGAAGAAGTTCCCGGTCGACGTGGTTACCCTGGTTACATGTACACGGATTTGTCCACCATCTACGAGCGAGCTGGTCGTGTCGCTGGTCGAAACGGTTCCATCACCCAGATCCCCATTTTGACCATGCCTAACGAGGATATCACGCACCCTATTCCTGATTTGACTGGTTACATTACTGAGGGCCAGGTCTTCATTGACCGTGCCTTGGACAACCGTGGTATCTACCCTCCCATCAACGTCCTGCCATCGCTCTCTCGTCTCATGAAGTCTGCCATCGGTGAGGGCATGACTCGCAAGGACCACGGTGATGTTTCCAACCAGCTGTACGCCAAGTACGCCATTGGTCGTGACGCCGCGGCCATGAAAGCTGTCGTCGGTGAGGAGGCTCTGTCAACCGAAGACAAGCTGGCGCTGGAGTTCCTGGAGAAGTTTGAGCGCCAGTTCATCGCCCAAGGTCCCTACGAGTCACGAACCATCTTCGAGTCTCTCGATCTCGCCTGGAGCCTGCTCCGAATCTTCCCCAAGGAGCTTCTCAACCGTATCCCTGCCAAGGTTCTCAACGAGTACTACCAACGTGCCGCCAAGGACTCCAAGGGCAAGGGCAAGGCGCGAGCAGAGGCTCAGCAGGAGGAGAACCTGATTGACGCTTGAAGGGGGCAACTTTTTGGCGTTGCTATAGAGACAGTATAATGGACGGCCACAGAAGGAGGATTGTCAACACAGCACTGTTTGCAAAGATCGTTTCACATGTCAGAGGAATCGTTGGGTGAAGGGGGACAAGGAGGGTTGGGACCAGCTGCAACGCAAGTGTCAAGCCTTGTCGTGCACATAGGAAGCCGAGTTAATGTCATTCAATTCCCGTCGGATGCCAGGCTATGGCCCCTTTGGATAACGCAGATATACAATCGCATGCAAAGTTGAAAACAAACGATGTCATTGCTTTTCAAAGGGCAGTCAGTGACTCATGAACCAATCACAGCCTTGATAATATCGAAAGCGGGGCCAATATTACAGTGTGGAAAACCCAACTCACACCCCGCCACCCAAGTTTTTGATATTCAAAGTATCGTTAGTTAAGAAAAAGATCCAGTTCTCAGAAGACAACCAAAGGAATAACCCCGTGAATTTTTAAAATCCCAGGCCTCCGGAACACCCGCTACAATGGAGGAGGACAGACTTCAAACCGATCTTGGCATCGCAGCTGACATCGAAGAGGCCCAGTTGATGGCCGAGTCGAGTCACCCCGCCATGGAAAATGAGACGGCGGCTCAAAATGGAGAAGCGCCATTGAAACAACCAAAAAAGCGGTTTGTGGGAAGAAGAGCAGCGGCAGAAGCAGCAGCCAAGAATGGAGGATCGCCGGCCTCAGGCGAGAGTGGTGCGGTTCAGAGTACGTCCTGAGCGATCCAACGTCTCATGATACTGAGAGTGCAAGTAAGCGAATGCATCGTTTCGAACTGACACACGACCAGAAGCTAAACCACGACGTGCGCCTCGGCTCTTGAACCAAGTTCCTAAGGAGATCACCGAAGATCCAAACCTCAAGGCTGCTATCGCGCTCCTCCCATCCAACTACAGCTTTGAGATCCCCAAAACTATCCATCGCATCCGAACGTCAGGCGCCAAGAGGGTCGCTCTCCAGATGCCGGAAGGATTACTCCTCTTTGCTACCACTGTATCCGATATTCTGACGCAGTTTTGCCCGGGAATCGAGACGCTCATCATGGGCGATGTCACTTATGGCGCATGCTGTATTGACGATTACACAGCGAGAGCGCTCGGGTGTGACTTGCTGGTGCACTACGCCCACAGCTGCCTCATCCCTGTGGATGTGACCAAGATTAAGACACTCTATGTATTTGTTGACATTAGCATCGATGCGACTCACCTTCTCAACTCGATGGAGCGCAACTTTGCGAGCGGCAAGACCGTTGCCGTCGTCGGCACCATCCAGTTCAACGCCACCATCCATGGCGTGCGGAGCAGCCTTGAGCGCGCGGGCTTCAAAGTCATCGTCCCTCAAATTGCACCTCTCAGCAAGGGCGAGATTCTCGGCTGCACGTCACCGCGTCTGCAGGATGACGATAAAGTCGACCTCATTCTGTACCTGGGCGACGGTCGGTTCCATCTGGAAAGCATCATGATCCATAACCCGACCATACCTGCTTACCGCTACGACCCTTACTCGCGAAAGCTTACGCGCGAGACCTACGGCCATGACGAGATGCAGTCGCTTCGTCGGACAGCCATCAACACTGCCAAGAAGGCGCGCAAATGGGGTTTGATCCTGGGTGCCCTGGGCAGACAAGGCAATCCTCACACGATGGCGCTCATTGAGCGGCGCCTGCGGGAGCGCGGAATCCCCTTTATCAACCTGCTGCTAAGCGAAATCTTCCCCGGAAAATTGGCCCTCATGTCAGACGTCGAATGCTGGGTTCAGGTGGCATGTCCGAGACTGAGCATCGACTGGGGATATGCCTTCTCGCGACCGCTTTTGACTCCATACGAAGCGCTGGTGGCGCTTGAGGTAAAGGAGGATTGGGGCAAGAGCGTGTACCCAATGGATTATTATGGAAGAGAAGGACTGGGAAGGACAAAGGCTCTAGAGACTGAAGTCTCGGGGTGATTCATAGAATGATGGACGAAGAAAAAAAAAATCAAGTGAGAATTATAAACTTGGCAAATTCATGACTGGACAAACTCTCTTGTTTTTGGACCGGAATTTTTGGTATTCAATGACAACTTCGCTTTCAGACAGACTGGGATCTCATCTGGGGCGTTGTTAAATGGTTGCGGACAGATCGTGGTAGGTCCATCTGGCGATGAATGGAAATATTCTTCTATTGGCCATGAGGAAGGATTACAAAAATTCCACCACGAAGAAGACTGTTGGGGGCCGAAAATAGACGGCTTTAGAATAAGCGGATGAACTTGGGGGTCGCCACACGCATCGCTCGTATTTCGTCAGCTTGCTGCACTATCGACGACGGATATGGTATTAGACCACTGAGGTGGCATGATAAGCACACTCCGTCAACCGACACTGCGGCGAACTATATTACCTGACACCGTATCCCAGCAGCCCCCAATGGAGTTGGCCCAACTCTTCAGCTCCCACCACGACGTATCCGATTTGGAGCTGGCCGGCGACGGCTTGGAATGCCTCGTCTTCAAAGCCCAATCAACAGAATTTGGGCGTGTTGCCCTGAGGGTCCCAAAACACAAGGTCTATCAAAATGCCAACGATCCAAATGTCAAAGCAGCAGATCTTCTAGAGCAGGAGCTGTGGATCTACAAGTGCCTATATAAAAGTCCCGTTCCCGTCCCAAAGCCTTTTAAATTTCTCGTTGTCGATGACCATCCAGCCATGTTGAGTCAGTTTGTCGACAGCGACGACTCAAAAATTCCTCACGGCCAACTGGGACGCATCGCAGCTCTGATACACGCCACGGCCCTGCCCAAAGGAGGCCCCACCTCAATGGTGGCCCAACAAGGACAAGAGACTCTGACCACCTTGGTAGAGAGAATATTGCGAAGATTTGGTGAGTTTGCAAAGCAAGTGCCCGGTGCATCTTCGTGGGCCCCCAGCCGTGCGGACCTGGAGCCCATCGCAAAACAGCTTGGACGTCTGGATTCTTGTTGTCTTTTGCACATGGACCTCCGCCAGGCCAACCTCCGCACCAGCCAACACCAAGTAACTGCGGTAGTGGACTGGTCCAACTCCATGATTGGGCCAAACGTGGTTGAGATCTGCCGCATCTTGGAACTAGAACAGCCGGGCAACGAGTTCCTCCAAGAATACACCAAACTTCACACGCTCCCCGAGCTGAGTCCAGAAGAGGAGACGTTTCTCAGACTGGATGCCGCTTTAATGATTGCGTTAGTTTTCATATCGGAAGCGCCAAATCCCGAGCGGCGGGAGATCGCCGTGAAGAGGGTTGAGCAATTGACGACAGCCTTGTCAAGCCAAACGGCATCATGATGTGCTGGCAGTTCCCACGGGCTCAGGCCGGTTCGAGAACATCAACTTATACTTGATGATTTCAATCACCTCAAGATCCTGACCATTTTCCTTGCTCTCGCCGCCAGACCCCACCGTCACTTTGCCTTCCCTGCGTCGCACCACCGCCATGGCCTTGGGGAGCTTCTTGACTTCGCCGTTCAAGCGCTGATGTTGACCAACGTAGAGGTGAACCCGCTTCATCCACGCCGAGCCCTCGGCGCCTGGGACGTGGTCTGGGAAATCAATCCTGCCGATCTCAACGTTGCTTAGCGGCTCACCTTGGCCATTTTGAGGCAGGTTGATGATTCCCTGAAGTTCCAGGATGGCCAGGCCAGAAGGTGTCTGGATGAGCTGAGGAAGGTCGGATGAAGCTAGTGACCCTTTTCTTGGAGGATGCAGGTTGACTGAGGAAGCCATTTTTAAAAGATGAAAACCCCAGAACAAAGCTGTCTACTCGCAGAAGAATGAAGATATATATATATTGAATTATCAAACCACGCTTTCACTTGTTGCATGGGTGAGCGTGATGCAGTGCTGTAATGAGTGCGCCTAATCTGTATTAGTCGACAAGCCGTCTCCCATCGTGACGCGCCTCGTACGAAGAGTGCAATATGCAACTCTCAGCACGGTGCGTGGGTACCCAGGACCAGACCCACCCATGGCCCACAAACTTTTTTTTTTTCTGTCAGCGGGAAAAACCCTTTGACCGAGAGTTCAAACCCCCTTCGCTCCTGATTGGTCGGTCCCGATCTGAGAGGAGCCCTAGCGACACACACTTTCTCGATTTCGCCCGAATTTTACATCCTCTCCATCCATCACCACTAACTTCAACAGCAGGCCAGGTCAAGTAAACTTGCACCACCACAACTGGCAAGATGAAGGTACGCAAACGCTCTCAATCCTACCGTAACGCGCCCATTGCGGTACCGCTACTCGAAAGCTCGCCTCTGCTCTCGTCGAATTCCATGCTGGCGCGGTCACGGCCTTTTTATCAACATTTGCTAACTCGGATAAAAAACAGTTGAACATCTCCTACCCTGCCAATGGCAGCCAGAAGCTCGTCGAGATTGAGGACGAGCGTAAGCTCCGTGTCTTCATGGAGAAGCGCGTACGTCGAAACCTCCCCCACACACACCCAAACAATCTCGTCGTCTACCGTTGAAATTCGAACACCTTCATACGTCGAACGAGCTAACATGGCTGATAGATGGGCGCTGAGGTCCCTGGTGACTCCGTCGGTGATGAGTTCAAGGGCTACATCTTCCGCATCACTGGAGGCAACGACAAGCAGGGTTTCCCCATGAAGCAGGGTGTACTCCACCCTACACGTGTCCGCCTCCTCCTCTCCGACGGCCACTCCTGCTACCGTGCCCGCCGCACTGGTGAGCGCAAGCGCAAGTCTGTCCGTGGCTGCATCGTCGGCATGGACCTGTCTGTCCTTGCTCTCAGCATCGTCAAGCAGGGCGACAACGAAATCCCCGGTCTGACCGACGTCGTCCACCCCAAGCGCCTCGGTCCCAAGCGCGCCACCAAGATCCGCAAGTTCTTCGGCCTCACCAAGGATGACGATGTATGTTTCTCCCTACGCCCATACTCGGTCATCGCCTGCCCAGAACTGCAGTGGAGCAGCTGCCAGTCTGGGTAGAGTGTGAGAGGAAACCCTGTCCCCTCCGCTTGGGGGCAGCGGTACGAGTACAAAAATGAAGATGTGAAATACTAATATGGCTGGGGAACCTAGGTCCGCAAGTACGTTATCCGACGAGAGGTCCAGCCCAAGGGCGAGGGCAAGGCTGCCTACACCAAGGCCCCCAAGATCCAGCGCCTGGTCACTCCCCAGCGCCTCCAGCACAAGCGCCACCGCGCTGCCCTCAAGCGCCGCCAGGCCGAGAAGGTCAAGGACGAGGCCGTAAGTCCACCAACACCCTTGGTTCCACTCAAACACAATACTAACTGCCCCCGAAGAACGAGTACGCTCAGGTTCTGGCCAAGCGTGTGGCCGAGGTCAAGGCCCAGAAGGCCGATGCCCGCAAGCGACGAGCAAGCTCCATGCGCAAGTAAGGTTCTGGCGTTTAATGAAAAAAAGGGGAATCATTCTTGTTTGCATGCATTGGGAGTGGGGATTCTCTAGGGCTTGGTTTTAGGCCCAACACACGAATGTATTAAGAGGCATTTCGGGAAATGAACATGCATTGATGCACTCGTGCTATACGCCAAGTCATCTGGTCTGGGCTCCCTTTCCAAGTTTGCCCCTGTGAATAAACGACTCGATCATTTCACCAAGTCTATAAAAGTAAATTTTGATCTGCTGTCTACAGTGGCCTCGAGCCGTCAGCACCCATTCTGTTATAGTTCAGTAGTGTCGGCAATAGAGGTTGCATGTCACTTGCTCAGTCAAAATGCTCCCAGTCTTACTGTATCCCGCCTTGTATTTTTCCTCTAGTAAGCCTGATTAACCATGATACATGCAATGCCAAATATGACCTCCGTGTCCGCCAACCCGTTCTTCTTCTGTCAGACTCGATAGCAAGAGAGACCTGCACTTCTCTCATGCGTAGTTTGGCAAGGGTAGAATCCAGGTGCTGGGGTCGTAGGTCTAAAAAGCAACCCAGAATCAGATCTGCCTATTGTCATCAAGGCATCTCTCCTTAATTCGCATCAAAAACTCGTAATCTCCATTCCATTCGTCCCTTCTATCGCCAATTCGCGCCAGCCATGCAAACATCATTGTGAAATTAGGCAAAGCCAAAATATTCGCTCCCTGCTGTGATGGCCTTCATAATTTGGGAGCGAAGGACATCGTAGCTCTCATACTCGGGGAGATCAAGTTCTACCATATGTTAGTTTCTGAAAACATACAGTGGGAAGAGAAAACTTACGGTTAAAGCAGGTATGCGAAGAAGGCAGTCGGTCCTTGTTGCCATAGTCGCGATGGATGTTGAATCGATTGACACCATTCATACCTTCAAGTTCCTTGAAGCCATTCAATGGAACCTTGCTGGTACCGGTGACAAACTGCAGCAATTTGGCGCGTTCTTCCTTATCAAAAGATCGAAGTGCTCGCCAGAACCATTGAATCTGCTGAGACGATGGGCTATAGTTGTGGTATTCTGTGTTGCTCTTCCAATCGTCAATATCAATATCGGGGAGACCTGAAATAAGAAGCTCCAATTCTTGCTCGTTGAAGATGGCGATCAGCTCGGCCGGGATAATTTCGTGGAAACCTAAATAGCTTCGTTAGCATCAAACATAATACATTTATAACACCAGTCACTTACCCTTCAAGAAACTTTCCATCTGTTCCTTAACTGAAGATAGAAGCTTGTGTTCAACCACGAGACGAACATAGTCGTGTTTGTTCTCTTCTGTCACAGCGATCTCTCGTCCATTTGGAATGAGATCGACGACATTTGTGACACCAAACTCGTCGTCCTCGACGGAAAAGGTCTCAGTGATGATATCAGTGATGTCATTATCCAACATCCAGCAAAGTGATTTGTAATAATCAGGGTCAAATGATTCCATATCCTTGACGGACACCGACTTTCCAAGAATTCGCTTGTAGACAGCACGGCTAAAGTAGCAGTCAAGCACCCTACCCTCGTAGAGAGCCTTGCCGATGATGCGTCCAATGAACTTGAAGAACATCAGATGTTCATCATTGATGCCACTGAGTTTGTTCGGGTGGAATGTGGTGCGATCTGAAGAAACGGGCGTGAACAAGACATAATTTGGATCAAACATCTGTCGGGAAAGGACCTGGAACCATTCGCGAGTGACACCACCAGCGTCAACGCCTTCTTCGCCGTGAAATCGAATATTTAGCTTTCCAAACTTCATTTCATCGCCCAATTTGAAGTAGAGCGATTTGAACGAATCATGGAAAACGTGTTCACGGCGGACGGAGAGTTGGAGTGGCGGGTATGAAGGGCGGCTTTGGCTATTGCCTGACCGAGAGTGCACGCTTCGGTTGAAGTAATTGCGCTTATTGTCAAACTCGAGGACCTTGGGGTTCTTAACCAGCAAAGCAAAGGTGCCCGACATGAGCTTCGGGTTATTTCTCACAAGCTCGTTGAGGATGCGCCGATGGTCTTCAGTGAAGTTAAAGAAGAGACTTGCTGTCCGCGACTCTGGTTGGGGGCTGGACAGAACCATCTCCTTAGCCTGGGACGGATCATCACTTGTCGTCGTATTTTTGCAAACGACCATCAGGGATTCGATAAGAGGAAGGAGAATAGTTGCGACATTGAGCATGTTCTCCCGCTTGCGGATAGCGCTCAAACAGGCACTAAGCTTCTCCCACATAGCCGAAAAAGTAGAGTTGTGGTACAGAGACGTGACGAGATCAGCTCTCTCATCCTTTCCTTTATCCGACTCGGTCTCCTCGGATTTCTTCTTGTTGTCAAACAGATGATCCAGTGCGGTCAAAACACGGAGAAGCTTGTTCTGCTCAGATGCTCCAGGGGAGAACTTGGCCAAGGCAACGCCTTGGATTTCTGTGCCAGAAGATGCCTTTTCGATATGTGGCAAGAGATCATCCAAGTCAGACACTATGTTCTCACTTAGCAGTCGTGCCTGGTGAACAAGCTCCTGCCCGAATGTAGCTTTGGCTCCAGGAATCGAGGAAAGGTTTTTGATTGTTGAAATGGTGTTCTGGAAGGTCTTGGAACTGCATTCCCGAGCGACAAAGATCCTAACAGCCAAAGTGAGGTTCTGGGGTGGAATTACCGGTGGCTGCAATTGACGAAGTTTCTTTTGGATGGATTCCTTCTTCTCTTGCTCCTTGGTGCTCTCATCTCCAGCTACATTGTCAGATGGCTCAGCCTCGGTAGTATCAGGCTCGTTCGTTGGGTTGGTGGCCAGTTGTTCGGTGCCAGCCTCAGCAGCCTTGGCCTCATCATCCTTTCGTTGAAGTTGCTCCTCTTCTTCCTCAGCCTCCTTGCGGCGACGTTCGAGGTTCTGAAGGGGCAAAGTCACACGGTTCAGCAAGTCCGCAAGATGGGTCATGACTACAGAGCTCTCCATCACTAGATCGCGGTCAAGGAGAGAAAGGAGAGAGTTGATAGCGTACTTGTGCGCCTTGGAGTCCTTGGCCTTTCCTTTGCGGCTGAGCGAGCGCTTAAGGGTTGACCCTACAATTTCATGCTCGGTCAAGAACAGCCAAGGAATGTGAGGGTTCTTGGTGCTGAGGTCCACCAAAAGATCCAAACATTGCTGCACAATGAGGAGGGGAGACGTCTCCGAGTTTGTCTGGGCGACACTGCTCGTGGTGGTGCTCAAAGTAGTCATGCTCCTCTTGAGAGCCTGTGGCGTCTTCTGCTCGGTCTCCTTTTCGACTTTATCCTTGGGTTTCCTGGCTTTCAAAGAGAGCTGACCGAAGCTTCGTTCAACAGCGCTCATGTCAGTGCTACCATCTTGTAAGATTTGAAGCAGGGTGCTGATCACTTCAAGACGGTTTTGTCGATTCTCGCAAACATCAGCAAATACACTAAACAAGTAATTCCGAATGGATCCCTGCTGGGCGATGAACATCAGACGCAGCAGAGTTGCAACACCGGCTTTGTCGAGCATCTGGACTACTGTCCGGCGCTGCACCTTGTTTGCGGAGGTCTGGTCTGGTCGCTCGGGCGGGGGGGCTCGGACAACACCCGGTGGGCTTCGTCCCGCGATGACAGGGTGGTTGTGCTGCGTTAGAGCTCTGGCCTGAGCAGCCATCTCTGGCGGTAATTGATCCATTATATCTTCTCCTTGGTCCATGAGAACTTGCTCTCGGAGTTCAGGTGGGAAGGTAAGAAGAATGCTCGCAGTGTCCATATCTGGCACGACAGGCTGTGTGCCTGCGGTGGCGGCCTGGCGACTTTGATCTTCACGAGCCCGGCGGCGCTGCTCTTGACGTTCCTGCTGGGCAATTTCTAGACGCAGTTCCTCTGGAAGAGCATCGAGAAACTCCTGGAAGACTTCAGTCGATTCGCCAGCGGTTGCCTCCTCTCGCGCCTGAGATCTTCTTGTGCTAACAGTCTGGGCGATGACTTCTTCCCTGAATTCCTCTGGCAAAGCAGCAAGGTAGTCGGGGTCGATACCCAGCTCTGTGACGTCGACTTCCTCTCCCCTGATAGTTGTCATAACACGGGGCTCGTTTGATGAAGATGTTGGTTCAACATAGGTGCCTGCAGTTTCCTGGTGAGATTGTTCAGTTGATTCAACCCCTTCCATGGCGGTGACTTCGCCTTGATTATTGGCAGACTCGGCTTGAGCATTGTTGGCAGCGGCTTCTGAAGCCGCTCTCTCAGCCGCTTCGCGTTCTTCTGCTTCCTTCTTCTCCCTCTCTGCCTTTTCTTCAGCCTCTTTAGCCTCTCGAGCCAGTCGCTCCTTTTCTTCCAACTTCTTGCGTTCTTCCTCTTGGCGCCTCTGGGTCTCAGCCTCTTCGGCCTTGTATTTCTTCTCCAGCTCAATAGCGGCGGGCGTGAGGAGAGCTACAATAGTGTTCATAAGCTTGGAGGACTCAGTAGTGTAGCTCATTCCAAAGATCATCCTGGCCTCCTCCTGGTAACGGTCCATGGTGGAATCTATGGAAAAAGCAACAGCTTGATGAGGCTCTTGTGCTGGCCCATCTCGCCTTTGTTCGGTTCTGGATCGAATAAAATCCCGCGCGGTCTGCGTGCCTCCAGGGCCAGTGATCTGCAAGTGGAAAGCGTGCTGACCATTTCGGCCCATAATGGGCAGAAACTCCATCAGCTCCCCAAGGAATCCCATAGGTCCGTCGATTACGTGTCGGCTGCCAGGTCCAAACATGCCCTCTGGTATTCGCAAACCAATTGAATGATGGTGGCCAGGGCGCTGTGATCCATCCCGTCCTTGCTCGGCACGACGAAGGAGAGGGTTTGCGCCGTCGTCAGAGTTTGACTGGGGTCCGCCAGAACGATGAGTCCGCGAGGAAAAATAACTACGGAAGTCTAATGAGAGCAATTAGTACAAAGATGCTTAAACACAACACCATGACTTACCTCCAATGGCATCTCTGTTGCTTCCAACCATGAAACCTGGCGGGAAAGGACTTCGGTTCTCAATTCGAGTTACCAATCGGCGTCGATTTTGGCTGTCCATCAAAAACATCTGACGACGGTCATCACCCTCGGGGTTAAGACCATCCCATCCAAGAGCGGGCATTGGCGGAGGCTCTTCGTCAGCTGGGGCAAAGGTCAGCGAGAGGCCATCTCCAAGTTAGTAACAGTAACTTACGAGGATAATCATCGTCATAGATGTATTCTTCGTCCTCCATGTCGTCCTCGTCATCTTCATCATCTAGTTGTGGTCAACCTAACCGCTCCACAGAATACACATACGCTACACTTACCGTCTTCATCGTGACCTTCATCCAAGAAATGATCACCGGGGCCATCCATATCTGGATCATACAAACCGTTAGGCCCCATCAGAGCTTGAGCCATGCCATCAAGGACAACACCACCAAGATCAATCCGGTGAGGTTCGTGAATATCAGCATCATAATCGAGTTCATCCTCGTCTGCTTCATCATCGTCCTCGTCTTGACTCGCGCTTTCCCATCCTGAGTTTCCGTCATCCTCAATAGGGTTGCCCTCTTCGTCAACAATTTCCACTTGATCTTCCACGTCCTCCATGTCAGCGGATTCGACTTCATCATCGTCCTCATCGTCCTCTTCTTCATCGCTATCCTCTTCGTCATCATCGTCATCGTCCATGATAACCTCGACGACGCCGGGTTCGCCATGGAGGCCTTCAATCTCTCCCATCTCGCTAAGTTCTTCGTCGTCGTCGCTAATGTTGTCTTCAGCGTCCTCGGAGAGATCATCCTCCCCATAGTCCATCTCGTCGTCATCATATTCATCACCATACATGTCTTCGTCATCCTCTTCCTCATCCTCGTCAGAATCATCATCCTCCCCTCGCGGCTCAAGCATACCCAGGGCGGAGTTCCGGTACAAATCAGGGGTTTCTTCTCGATCATCATCTACATCAGAAAGCGAGGATGTAGAAGCAATTTCATCATCGCCATTGTCAGAGAGGCCGTCTGAAGGCAAAATATTTGAATGGCTCAACTCCTTGGCCGTTTCTGTTAACACCCGAAGAACACGCAGAATGTACTTAATCGCACGCTTCACTCCGGGGTAGTTCAGGTTAATCTCCGCAATTGATGTGGTCAGCTTGTCCAGATAACCCTTTTCGTACATAAGACGACGTAGCTGAGCGTGCGATCGAGCTTGGATATTATCGGTGCGGCTGCCATTGGTTGATTCTTTCTCCCTCTCTCCAACCATATAATTCATCAGCTCAGCGAGACATTGCATCCGAGAATACCGGATCTCGAGGGGCTCATCCGAAATGGGTGCCCTCTCGTATGCCTTGAGCATTGTGTCAAGAACAAATTTGCGAACAAAAAGCAGGTCTGGTTCCTCGTCATACGCAAATTTGTCTGCCCCACGGTCGGCAGCCTTCTCAGTCGTCTTCGCAACCAGCGCAACCAAAACCTTCTGTGCCTGAGCAGACGTCGCTGCCTTCTTCTTCGAGGCAATACTATCCACCGTGCCACTAAGATTGCCTTGGCAGAGCAAATCGTAAATCAAATAATTCAGGACGCTGGATCGGGGTTTAATGGGAGTGCTTGTCGTCAGTGGCGCGCTGCGCTTGAAGTTGATAAACTCCATCTTGGTCCTGGTGTAGCTCTGGAGCAGCTCGGCCAAGCAATTCAGCAAGAAACAACGATAGACAAAGATTGGATGCTCCTCGGCTTTGAAAACGGGTTTGGGGGGTTTTTTGTCTTTGGCGTCTGCGCCAGGTGCCTCTTTGGAAGAAGAGACCGTCTCCACACCGGGTTGGGGCTCTGACTTGGACTCCTTTTCGACTTGCGGCACCTCTTTATCCTCCACCTCACGGTAGTTGATCAATTCGCAGAGAAGGAAATGGATCACACCGTCTGGGTTTTCAACCACTGGTCGTTTACTCTCGTGGTGCGATTTGGGTGCATCGGGCATTTCTTTGTCTAAAGGCTCGGTCGACTGCTTGACCTCGTCCTCCAAAACTTCTTGGTTGCCTTGCGGGATCTCCTCGGACTTTTCGGTGGCTTGCTCGTTTCGTTCCTTAAAAACCAGGGGTAGAGGGCGAGACCCATCGCCTGACTGAGGAGTCCACCGAGAAAATTTGAGCATTTCGTTGGTAACTTCCACAAAGAGATCAGGGGCACGAAGTGCGATTGGTGACATTGCTCGAAGATATGTGGCAATATCCGAGTGGCCGCGATTGCTGCGTTGCAAACTCGGGAAACTAGCCTTGATCTCGGCACGCATGATTTGCTTGATGATTTCTTCATCCTCCACAACATGGCGCAGGATGGTCATGATATGTGCCGACAGCTTTGTCTGCTTGAAACGCTCTGAGCCCGAACCCGACAGCTGCTTCGCCATAAGAAACAGACGCTGCAAGTTCTTCTTGTCACCAACCAACTTGGCCAACCGCCGGTTTCGAGTCAAGATAACGAGCACTCTGAGGGCTGCAACAGCCAAAGTTTCTTCCTTGCCCACTCGTGGGAGCAATTCCAGTAGGGCGTCAAGTATTTCGCCGCGTTGAGTGTCATCAACGAGTGACTGACGCTGCTGGACCACAGGGGCTGTCACAGGTTCATCCAAAGATTTGGGTGGTTTCCACTGAGTAGGGATTGGTCGTTCATCGTGGCAAAGTAGCGTCTCAACCACAAGAAGTATGTATGGGATCCAGGGCGGCATATCCTCAGCAGACATCGAGGGTGGTATCTTCAGGAAAGCTACATATTCATCAATTCTCTCCTTGAGAGTTTCCGTATTGTTTTCAAAGAAAGCCTCATCCTGAAGCAACAAGGCGAGGAGATGAGCATATGCAGCGATGCACTTTCCGTTTCGCTTTTTGTCGTCCTCGTCTAGAGATAAAGAAGAGAGCGCTGAGGTCAAGGTCTCGCCAACCTCATCCTGAGCATCGCTGTTTTGTTGCCGAAGAACAATGACCTGAATGAGCTCGGAAATCTCAATTGCTGTTTCAGGGTGTGCCCGAATAACATCCAGACACCTGTCGATCAAATTCTCACGCAGCTTCTCGCGATATTTATCGACATCTTCTTTAGTAGCTGCAGGCTGGACTTCAGATGCTTGCTCAGGGGCGGTTTCTGTTGTATTTTGCACGATGTTATCAGCAGGCCCGGTTTCGTTGGTCATGCTCGGAGTCTCGCGAGTTTCATCTGTTGCTTGAGATGAGCGATCGATAATTTCACCAATGGTTTCTCCAGAAAACCGATCGGCGAGATCCGGCGGAGCAAGCTCAGGAGGACCATCAAGGGACATGCGATCGGGTTCGGCTGTGCTGGGAGCACTGGGCTGCTCGGCACCAGTGCCGCTGCCGTCTGCTTCGCTCAAGCCCGACGTGTCAGCATCTTCATCCGGGATAGGGTTTCGAGGCCCGGCAAGCCCAGCCTTGTGAGCTATGCAATAATCCCGAGCATTCGCGCTGTTTCCATTGGCCCTGTAAACAGCTTCATGGACTAAATCTACATCAAAGTCCTTATTCAAAAGGTCCTCGACAGTACCTCGGTATGCTCGCCAATCAAAGCGGACATCGGTATATTTGAAGAGTTGGAATGGCGGCTTGTCCCTAGAAGACTGTTGCGGCTCATGCTCGCCTGCAGCGATCACCTTGAGAATGTCCAGCAACCGAATGACAGTCTGGTGTGGCACCTTCTCAACAAAATTGGATTCCCAAAGATCCGTCACCTCTGGGAGAATGGCGGCTCGAAACTCAACAACAATCTGGTGATAAAGTCCAGGCTGTTGCGACCTATCCACTGAACGAGGTTGCAGTGTGAAATAGTTGCTGGTTTCAGTAAGGTACTTCCCGTTCACCAGTGTGAGATACAGGTCCAGAATCTTCTTAAGCCCGAAAGCAGCCACCTTGGACTTGGATGATTTGTCCGAGGTGTCATCAGTATCATCCCGGATAGCCTGAGAAAATACCCTGAGCATCGAGTTCAAAACTTCCAGGCCGCCTTCCTCCTTAAATGCAAGAAGGACAGGCATGATAATTTGAACATTTGAACGATCGCTTGGTCGCGCCGAGGGATGGTCAATCAACATCTCAGTGATGGTGTGAAGCATGATGATCCAGAAATGATAGTCCTTGGACGTCGGTTCGGCAATTGCAACTGATGGCCGGAGCTGACTCAAAACGGTATCAGCGAGTGCTCTGGCGATCTCGAGGTGGTGTGGCCTTGGGTATTGGTCTCGAGGGTCTCGTTCGCGGCGAGGAAGCAAAGCCTTTCCGAGGGTCTGGAAGAGAGGGAAGGTCGTGGGAATCATGGGGTGCAGAAGAACCCTCAGTGTATCATAGTTCTGGAACCGGGGGCTAGCTTGCTCCTCCTCTGTTGGGCGGCTAGGGCCCGAATCCGCAGCGGCCTCGCTTCGAGCTTGCCAGTTTCCAGAACCATTAATTATATCCGGCAATGATGTGCTCTCGTCAACTTCAGCATCAGCGTTGCTACTCCCCGTAATTCCTTCAGCCAATGGACCATGGCGCCTGAAAGACCAGTGCTGGGGGACTACAGTCAGCTCCCCCGCCTCCTCTGCAAGCAATCCGCGCAGCAAAGGACCAATAGATTTGACAAGACGAAGGTAGTAATCGTATACGTTGACGGGGTAAAACTGCAGGGCGTTTGAGCGAGACGTGGGGAAGCAGTCAGAGATGATTTTGATAAAAGTCTGCGCATTCAAGAGCGCTTTGATGATTTTCGTCCCATTCTTTGTGACTTCAGATTCTGTTTCATTGCTATAAACTTGGCTGAGATCTGTAGAAAGGAAGTTTGCAAAATATGGCGGAACTGGATCTGTCTTGCTTGCCAGGGGGTGCAGGGCATCAATGGCAGATTGAGCACGACGAAGAAGGGAAGGCAGTCCTCGAATGGGAGAATGCTCGATGAGCACCGAAACAACTTGGTTGAGAACTCGCGAGGCAAGGGAGTCGCCAAAGTTGGTGGGGAGACTTGGGGATTCGCAAATGTCAAGCAATAATTCGAGACCTCCACTCTGAACGAAGCTTGCTTTCAACACCGAGTTCGATACGTAAGAAGTGAGAAAGCTTGCAAGAGCAAAAATATATGGAGTTATGGACTGCTGGGATGAGTCTGCGCGGCTGTCGTTTGAAGTCTCAGCCGGTGCATCTCGAGAGAGAGCAGCATCAGACATGTCGACATCTCCATCCCCAGTTGCGCTAGGTTCCTTTGCTTGGTCAGATGACTTGACCACAGGTGAGAAAACAGCGTTTTCGTCAACTGAAACTGTCTTCCCATCTGAGCCAACGAGGAGGAGTCTGGCACCCCAGCCCTCGGTTCTCGCCTTATCAATGCCAAGGAAACGAACGCGCGCGACCATGTCAATGACAGCATTTGATATCGACGTTCGCAAAAGAGGGTGGTGGCGAGCAAGTTCGTCAAAGCTTGCGCCAACATTATTCGCCAGATCGTTATCGACCTCCATACATCGAACATGGGTAGGGCTCTCAAAAATTTCCAAGAAGCCCTCGAATGCTTTGGAGGCGACAACCAATTTCATCCCAGCGTTGTTCAGGGAAATCGAGTTGAGAACTTGGGGAACAACGGTGATGGCATCCGTGGATGGGAGGATTCCAGAGGCCAAAGAGTCGCGGGATCTCTGTTGAAGGCTTTCTTCGGTAGGAGGGTGTGGCCGTGTATCCTGGTCAATCATGGATGGGGTAGAGCTCTCTGGAGAATCCGAATCCTCTCCCTCCCTCTCATTGGCCTTTTGTTCTTCAATGGCCTCTTTAGGGAGAGGATTGCCAGTGATGGCTTCGAGGTACGTTTTGATCATACCAGATTCAGAGATGGCCGCGAAACTGGTCGGGTCGTTATTGATGAAGTCGCTCAGGATGGTAACCGAATTTGTCCAGACCACAGAGCCAAAGCTCTTCTTGTCTTCGATGATGGCTCGCAAGCTCCCCAGGAGATCAGACTTGTCAGCCAAGTTACGAAGCAGTCGGTCCGTATTTCCGCCGTAACTGTACGAGTTGGACATAATGTGGTGAACAAACTTGAGAAGCCACTTCAGGGTTTGCTGTTGATAATAGGGAATCTCGTAATCCACCGCACCGGATTGTTGCCCTTGAGAGATCCCATGTCCCGATTTCTGGAGTGTCTGAGCCTCTGCTACGGTGTCGACAACCAGCTGAGCCACGGCGTCCAAGCCTTTAGCATTGAAAAATGCTGAGAAAGCATTCTGGTAGGTCCAAATAAGGCCATCCAAGAATGCGAGCACCATTGAGTGGTTCCTCTGCGCAACGGCAGACCGGATGCTGAGAATTTCAACCAAAATATCCATCAAACCCGCAGTCACCATTTCACTGCCGACTCGAGTCGCCATTGACAGATGAAGAGTTAGGGAAAATAGGTTGTTGCGCCACTCATCCATTTCAGTAACCTGATCACCCTTGTCGCTATCATTGTCTTCTTTCATGCCAGCGACTGCTTTTCGGATGACATACAGGAGGATTCCATGGTTCACATTGGCATTCAACGCTGACAGAACATCCTGGCATCGAGCATGGAAATTGGAAATTGCCTCCAACAGAGCCAGGGCAACTGACTGCAGCCAGATGGGGATGTCAATAGTGCCACCGGCAGACGGATGGATTAGTTCAGCGAGTTGATAGACCAGCTGAAACCTGCGGGTTTCATCAGAATCCTGGCGAAGGACCTTTTCGATAAAGTTCGTCTCGGTATGAATGTAGGCCAGGTTGGTGATTGCCAGCAAACGCACAGCCAAAAGCTTTCGTCGATCGTCGCGCGGTCCCATCAAAACCTTCGCAGCTCTGATACGGTGGAAGGCTTCGTATTTGGACGCCGAAGACATATCCTCCGGGCATCTAGAAACCAGCTCATACATAGCCGTAGATGTCACCTGCGACTGGGGCAACTCAAATGACTTCGGTCCCGGCGCCGCGGATTCATCAGCAATTCCAGGAGTGCGAGGCCCCAGGGGAGATGAATCCTCGAAGTTGGTCCGTGACTTTGGGGTTTGGTTTGAAGTCATTGTAGCACTTCGTCGAAGGGGTGTTGGGGTGGACGGAGCGGTCGACCGACCCTGGTCGGTAACAGGGACAGGCTCCTGTGTTGCGCTCTGGGGATAATACGACACCTTGACATCGCCCCAGCTACTCCACCGTTTGTCGTCGGTTGAAGCGAGGGCAACCAAGTCATTTGCATGCATCGACGTGGCTGTCTTGGAACTGCCACCTTGAGCTCGATCCTTGCCCTTAGCTGAGCCAGGAGTATGAGTGGGGACGGGATCAGAAAGGCTGACAAAAGGAGTTTTGACGAAAGGCAGGGCCAGTTGCTGCACACGGTCAAGGTCAATATTATAGTGGTTCGCGAGCAACGCTGTGCTAATCTGTCTAGAAGCGTTGCCAATCCTTTTGACGGATGCCTGATACCTCTGTGCCAGCTCAGAGCCAACCTCAAGCGTGGCAATCAGCACCGTCAACGAGGTGGTATGGAGAAGGTCATTAAGATGAGCACTACTAGCATAGATGCTTCTGTTGCCGCAGTGTTCCAGAAGCATGCGGGTGAACCTAAGGACATTTTCGATAAGCTGTCGGTCACCGTCGGCAGGGAAGTCGAGGCCTGTCAACTCCTCCATGGACCACTGTTTCTCATTACTAAACTCTGATTCCTTGGCTTGATTGAGGAGCACATCGCATCCGAACTCGCGGGGCTGGGGTCCTTCGTTCAGCTTATAGGTCGCACAGAAGCGCTCTAGTATGGTGTCGAATCTGTTGAGCAAAGGTATCCAGTGATAGAGATCGCCTCGTCCGAACGGCCATCGAGATGGAAAGCTAGCCAGGTGCTGTGGTAAGAGAGGCAGAGGGGTTGAAGAGGCTGACTCGACATAGCTCTTCAGCCAAGGAGACTATAATTGGGGGTTAGCGGTTTTCTTCTTCTCGATGGGTTGAATCGGGAAGTTTACCAAGGTCTCCTTGTGCTTCTGCTGCATCGGCTTGATGATCTTGCCCATGATGAAAGTGGAAGCGGCGGAGCCGCAAAACACGATACAAACTCCCCCTCCACTACAGCCGGGTGACCTGACCCGTCACAGCGACAGTTTTTTTTTGTGTTACAATATACCCCCTCCTAGGCAGCGATCTATGTCGAAGGGGGGAGTGGTGCGGAGGTCGGGATGATATGCCCAGACTCTTTCCGAAAATCGGTCTGTGAGGCTCGGCGGGGTTGCAAATGGAAGTTTTCGGGTCCTCTGACCGTCAAAGTAAAGCCGGGGCTTCAGGTGTGCCGGCGAAGAAATAAATTTTGTCCGTTTTCAAGTGCACTTTTTTTACGAGGAAGTCGGTGGTGAAGAGAGCAGGGCGCCGTCACTGGGAGATGGTCGTGAATGGTTGATGAAGCTTGGATTAGCAGTCCAAAGTCGAGTGCAGTCGGCCTCTGGAACAGCTCCGCCAAGGGTCGAATCGAACCGAATGGTGGGGAAAGGAGCTTGTATCACTGCGCAGGTAGCCAGCCCTTTGTTTGAAGTGTGATGATATCTCCCAGGTGAAGAGGGAAAGCGCTTGGTGAGAAGGTGGAGGAAGGACGCAGAGTGAGAAAAGGCGTCCGTCAAATCGTCAGGTTCAGGTTGAGAAGTGCAGGTGGGCCTTTGCGTAATAGGTGTACCCGCGTAGGTGGAAGCTAGGCGACCATAGCGAGGTACCTCCGGGGCAAGTCTTGGGCTGCAAGGTACAACCTACAAAGACACACCCAAATCTGGACGCCGAAGGGCCGGATTATCTTTTCGGCTGTTGACCCCTCCACGCCTCTCTTTCACTGTCTGCCTGTGATTTGAATTGCCGCCTTGTCGTGGCGCGAAAGCCGAACTCCGACCAAGCCAGGTTCCCCAGATATGCCTTGTTAATCACAAGCAGAGGCATTTCATGACAATTACGTGCTTGTTTTTTGTATTTTCTTTGCTCGGGTATATTTTATTGGTGCGGCGCACTGGGGCCATGCCTTTGATCGGGTTATCCCCTTTCACTGATTTTTGGTGTGCTCAACACTATAGTATGTACCCTGGTAACATCTAGCATCTGAGCTTGCATCTGGGGTACAATATGGTCCGTGTTTGTTTGTTTTCGTCCGCCCACTTGTGTCGCTGCACGAGCTGACAGACGCAAAGCACACCCTCTTCTTTGCATCTGATACTTCTGCAGCCACTGCCATTCATGAAACTGATATTGGGTTCGCTCTTATTTCTTGCTTCTATATCCATCTATTTTTTTTTCGCCATCAGCTTTTGTATGCTCGAAGGAGAGCCGAATCAATCCAAAATGCGTCTTGATGTTTAAATGCTTTATTTTTATGTGCTTGGATTACCGGCTGGGCTGGTTTCTTCTTGAACATCGACCTGCCTATCACAGGCGGGGTTATCGACTGCTCACTCGCCTACGCGACGTGCATCTGTACATGCTTAGACTAATACCATTCATATTTTTGCGTGCGGAGCACTGGCCCAACGCGTTGAGTTAGGTATGACAATGATACACTTTGCCAACATTTTTGATATATTGGTACAAATTTTTATCGGTTGAATGAACTTTAGGAGATCTGAGTTGCCAGTCATTTTTTGACCCGTAAATTTTTTTTTGGCAAGACTTCGCGTTGTGTATGAATCAATGTTGCAGAGCAAACCATACAAAAGACAATAGGTATCCAGCATATGTACAGATAATCACCAACCACAAAAACAAGTATTGCGCACTTTAATCATAACACATGAATGTACATCGAACGAGGGTCTGCAGCTTGAAATACGTAGCACAAACGGTTATTGAGCTCTAGGGTAGATGAGTGCGGAGCATCACCAACTTAATCCCAGCGTCACTCCACCAGCAAGGGGACGGTTGGATAGGGGTAGAACCTTGTGCGCCATGCGTGGGTATTTATTTTTATCGAATGTTCTTGGCCGTGATTTCACTTGGCCGCACTGGAATCAATTCGTAGTGTGTACTACATACAAGCAGGGGCGGCATTTGACATGGAGACCATCAAGTAGCGAAGAGTGGCTAGTCTGTTCACCAACTATGATCACAGTGGACTAGGCATGGGTTAAATGATCCCCGTTCCTACTATAAGAGTTTGACTGGGGTGAAGAGATCTATGATCCGACTCACCGATAAAGCAATGGAGGATGCATCAATAAATGGGATTGAGTCTATGGTGAGTCACCCGCATTTTCTCTCTCAACCCCACGCTGTGGAGAGGACAGTAGGTTCAAGAAACGTGAAGGCGGACAGTCCGGATGTGCAATTTTTTTTTAGAGCAACGGTGGGACGTCATCGCTTTTGGGAGCCACGGTACCTAGTCAGCGCCAAAACCGCCCCTGCGTTAGTGCGCCCAAAAAAACAGTGGTGAGGACTCCATCGAAGACATTACAGTTAGGTTTCTTCAAGACAGGCATGGAGATAAAAACAAATATAAATGTGTGCGAGGGGCCGACTGAGGTAAGGGAGGGCTCGAGCAGGTAGGGATAGGGGGCTTCAAGGTTATGCAGAAGGACTGGCGCATGCGGGAGCGGCCAGGCAGATTAATACTGGAGGGGAACTGGAACGATGCTTCGGTACTTGGTGGAAGCACCACCGTACGAGACGTGCAGACACGACTCCAGGGAGTTGGCCAGTGAAACATGCACCTGGACGCACGCCATTGAGTGCTGCAGCGTTATGCCATGGGCTCCATGTCTTTGGCCTGGGCGGGCTCTGAAACAGCTTTGTCAGTGTACATGCCTGCCACCGGCGATTGTGATTCTGAGGGCAGTACAATATTGAGTGCCTTCCCTGGTGTCTCGTCTCTTGTTGCTTTCAGCCAAGCTTGGGCAGCGAGGCGAGAAATGTGTCGCGGTGGCTGTCGAGACAACTACTTGAATAATTTGACCAAGGGGTTCCGGACAGGCATTGTTCCAACCTCCGGACCAATTTTGGCAGGCCGCTGGAACGCAATGGAACAAGGGCGTCTCGGGTGGGTTGTATTCCCTGGAACCCAAATTAAGTAATTACCCAGTAGTTCATTTGGGAAGCACGTAGAGACGTAGCATGTGTCTTCTGATCGCCTAGATCCAATACGCGGTGACCGGGTGCGGGTTGCAATTGTATATTATCGGGTTTATGTCTACCAAGATGGGCGACTCTGATGCAGGGAGACGGCTGGGATGGACTGTAAAGGGCAGTGCGTGTGCCCCGACGGAGATCTGCCCCCCCTGGTCATACGCGGTGCATTTTCCTCCAGCTGGCTCGCCCTCCCACTCAGAGGCCGCTGAAAGCCGGTGCTCCCCTTATCTGCCACAGATTGTATCGCGGGGTTTGCCTGTCCACTTGCAATCTCGGTTTCATTCTTAACCTTGATTGAAGACGAAGACGGAAAACAGGCGAGTGCCGTCTCGATTGATTGGCCTTCCTGCAAACCAGTGCTGTCTTCAAAACAAGAGACAAGGTTTCTACGGAAGTGGACTCTGAGCGAGGGCTTCATTCCAGCGCCTTGCCCGCCAAAGTTAGTCGCTTGGAGGCTCCAGCTGTCACTGCAACGCCGGCCGTGGCCAGGCGCCCTCGCACCCCTCCCCGACCCCCCCAGCTGCCGAGCTTCCCTTGCCGTGTGCAGCTGCTCGGTACCTGTCCTCCCAGTTTACGTGTGCGCTACGTAGGCGTACAGCGCATCACTCCGCTAGCATAACCTGGTTCCCCGTTTTTTTGGGGGGTCCAGCGCCTCAAAACTACACCCCAGCCGACCGGCCCAGGTATCTGTCGTCTCGTCTCCAGCGCTCGTGTCCCGAATCGTCAAGGAGACCGTCTCCAACGCCACAACCCCCAGGATTTCCAGCTGTCGTTGGCATTCCTCCCTCCGCCCTCGGTCTCTGGCTTTTCTCCTGCACTCAACTACTCATTACTCTCCTTTAGCCTCACCTGAATCTCTTTCTGCAGCAATCACAACCTACATGTGCTGCAATTGAGGGGCTTTATTGCTGCTTCTCCCACCGCCTCAGGTACCCGACTCCTGCGGACGGCCTTGCCAGCACAACGAGCCACCACCGAGCCACGGCCTCGAAGCCACCACGCACGAAGCCATGTCGCAAGAGGAGCAAATCGCCTCGCCACCTCCCCAGGCTGAGAATGCCCTGAAGAAAATACACAAGGAGGAAATAGTAGTCCAGGGAGAAGCCCAGCAAGACCAGAAGCAAGCAGAGCAAGAAGAGCAAGAAGAGAAAAGCACCAGAAGGCTCTCGTCTGGTACGGAGTCTGGCGATGATGCAGTAGGTCCATGCCACGTCCCTGCATTCCTCGTCACACAACAGGCTGCATCTTACGGAACTTCACCCATGCTGACAAGACAGGCGACTGAGAACGACGATAATTTTGAGGATGCCGTCGATGCGTCTCCCATTGAGGTCTCTCGATCTTTAACCAACCGATCCCTCTCTGCCACCAGGGCATCCCCAAAAGAAGACCAAGACGAGCTGCTCGAGAAAAGCGCAGACGAGGCGCATGCTGAAAAAGGCAACGATGCGAAAACAAAACCAGACAGCGACGACGATGACAGCGATGACGAACCTGTTGTAGACCTGAGCGAGGTGGAATCTCTTGATGAGAAACCCGTCAACGAGAAGTCCGCTGACAGGCGGAAGTCGGTCATGTCGCACCGCATCTCGAATACATCCAACCTGGACAATGTCAGCCTGGACGATGATGGCCCGTCCCAACAGA
The DNA here is from genome assembly GCA_013406985.1 of Calonectria crousiana. Taxonomy (NCBI): domain Eukaryota; kingdom Fungi; phylum Ascomycota; class Sordariomycetes; order Hypocreales; family Nectriaceae; genus Calonectria; species Calonectria crousiana. The sequence goes on from VTGD01000090.1 coordinate 202,379, forward strand.
GCCCCCCACTAGGTAATCCACAAAACTGAAACAACGCCATCGTGGTGTCCTAGCTCACTAACAATGATGCAGAGTCCAAATCTCCTAAGGAGGAACAAAAGACAACTATCCCCAAAACCCTCTCGCTAAATAGTATCACAAATTCTCTACCATCATTGCCTTGGTCTCCACCATCCGATTCACCTCCGAAAAGCCCCGTCCCGCAGCCAGCTGCAGCTGTTGCGCCTCCGCCCCCGCCACCGCCGCCACCTCAAGCTGCACCCGCGAGCCGTAAACTCACCAGTCCCTTCTCTTGGCTTTCTCGCAACTCGAGCAAAGACAAGGAGCTCCCGCCCCCGCCCCCCGCCCAATCAACCAGAAGAAACACAGCAAGCTCGATCGCCACCCTCACGAGTAACCCAGAGATGATGTTGAGTAGACTGGAAGAGGAGGGGGATGTTGGGTCGGCTTCCGTTGATGGAGTGCGCCGAAGCAGTCTGAGGGACAGATTTAAACAACTTCGACTGCAGGGCGAGGGCCACCCCGCAGAAGGCGACGAGGACGAAACAGGAGCAACCAAGGCTACTGGGCTTGGTATTACAACAGGCGTGGAAGTTCCGGCGGGCGAGAAGCCTCCCCCATCTCCAGTTCCCGACCCAACTACTGGCTTGGCGCCCGGCACGGCGTCTGGTGTGAACGTGGGCCTCTCTTCTATTTCAGAGACCAACGTTGACTGGGACCTCTGGCAATCTGTTGTTTACGAAGGCCCAGCAGCGGTAGCCCGCACGAGTGCGGAGGAATTGAATAAGGCTATTGCAACGGGCATTCCAAGCGCGATTCGAGGTGTCATTTGGCAAGTTTTGGCCAACAGCAAAAACGACGACCTTGAAAGTGTTTACAAGGATTTGTCTGCCAGGGGCACAGACAAGAGCAGAGATCGACATAGCAATGGCACTACCAACAGCTCTCTCAGCAATGGAAACCTGAGCGTTCAGAGTGGGGAGGCTGTTACATCTTCCGCCTCGTCAGTCACTTCGGACAATTCAGGATCCAACGGCCTGCCTTCACCGAATGCGGAGAAAAACTCGGAGGCTATCTTGAAAGCACAGGCTGCTGCTGCTGCCGAGCGAAAGAAGAAGGAAAAGGAAGACGCTGCCAATTTACAGAAGCTTGAAAAGATAATTCGCCGCGATCTTGGCGCTCGCACCAGTTATTCTAAGTATGCGGCTGCTGCCGGTCTCCAGGAAGGATTGTTTGGAGTTTGCAAGGCCTATGCTCTTTTCGATGAAGGCGTTGGCTATGCCCAGGGCATGAACTTCTTGATCATGCCCTTACTCTTCAACGTAAGCACCCCCTTCTGTGTTTTGATATTTCTTTTTCCCTACTAACTGTTGCTCTCAGATGCCCGAGCAGGAAGCTTTCTGTCTTCTCGTCCGATTAATGAACCACTATAAGCTGCGTGATCTATTTATTCAGGATATGCCTGGATTGCACATGCACCTCTACCAATTTGAGCGACTGTTGGAGGACTTTGAACCTGCATTGTACTGCCACCTCCACCGAAGGGGAATTTCCCCTCACCTCTATGCGACCCAGTGGTTTTTGACACTTTTCGCATACCGATTCCCCCTCCAGCTTGTTCTTCGTATTTATGACTTGATTCTTAGTGAAGGCTTGTCGGCCATTTTGCGATTTGGTCTTGTTCTCATGCAAAAGAATGCAACCACCTTGCTAGGTCTCTCAGACATGCAGCAGCTCACCACGTATCTCAAGGACAAACTTTTCGACGTGTATATTGACAAGGATCCGAGCCATGGCAGCCTCCTAGAGAATGGATTCTTCGGAAGCTCAAGCTCCAGCATGGACAAGGAAGTCTACCACGCTGATCAACTTGTCAAGGATGCATGCGAGGTCAAGATTACACCAGAAATGCTGAAATCGTACACTGTCGAGTGGGAAGAGAAGACGAGGACGGAAAAGGAACGAGAAGAGGAGCTTCAGGAGCTTCGCGCAGCAAACCACAACTTCGCCATTCGGGTTCGTCGCCTTGAGGAGAGAGTCGAGGTTTGTGATCGTGAGCAGACGGACCTTGCCACCGAACTGGTCCGCACCAAGGTGGACAACGAGGAGCTTCGTGACGAGAACGAGAGCATGAAGGGTCAAGTTCGGGAGCTGCGCATCGTCATTGAAAAACAGCCGGAAGAGCTGGAGGGAACCTGGAAGCTCGAGCGCGAAGAACTCATGAAAGCCAACCTTCACGTCCATGAGGAGAACCAGAGACTGGAAAAAGAGATGTCGGAGCTAGAGGAAGAGTTGGTTTCGACGAAGCTCCAGTATGCTGAGGTGAGAATTCTGAATTCGCACTGCATCGTGACAGTAAAGATACTGACTTTAATTTGCAGATCAACTCTCAACATGAGACGCTCAACCGTAAGTGGTCTGACCTCAAACGTCAGTTTGCCTAAGCGCCTCTCTCATACCACTGATTGCCCTCGACCAATTCCTTTGGTTCCCTGGATCTTCCCCCAAGGGAGGGTCGATCTTTATGTACAAAGTCTTGCGTCCCCTCCCCAGTTCCGCCATCCTCCGTTTCTTCCATCGGCTGGAGTTATTTTTTCCTGCGCGGGCGGCGAAGTGCTCGCTGGATGAGAGCGAGCCGCTCGCATATGTGGTTAATGACAGGATCACTGGAAGACCTTTTTGGCGGCATGTTTTTTGATATCCCTCCCCAGAGCACGACGATTTCCCACCGTGTCCGTCACGGATTGGTGCCATATGCAGGCGTTTTTCGGTACATTGTTTTCTTGTTGCCTTTTCCCCTTTCTGTTTTCCCCATGAATGGTAGAATTTTTGTATTGTTTAGTTAGAACTCGAATAGGGCCAAAAGGGGGTTGGGTTGAATTGACAAGCTTTGACAACAAAACTTTTTTTTCTTTCACAAGGCTCAATTGACTATCACAATTGCACAAGAAAGATGAAGACGACCTTGATTATGAATTCAATTCATCGCAAGAAGAAAGTTTTTTCATTCCCTATGGACCCGACCCGATGCTTATGTGAAGCTCTTCATGCCTGGAAAATCCAGAGCAGCGAGAAATCCTTAACACCATACCTTGGGCGGATACTCCACCACGATTTCAGCAGCCACTTTACTTGTGGAGCTTGCGCTGGTAGAAAGCGAGCTCCTCACCCTCCAAGATGTAACCATCGCAGCGGCCAGACTGGCCGGGACGGCTAGAGACGACGGCGTACAGGCGACCGGCCTCGAACTGCTTCTCAACAGCGCTCTCGACCTTGCCGGAAGCGGCGTAGCGAGCAGCCTGCTTCTTCTGGACAGCGTTGCTCTTCTTCTCCTCCTCCTCGGTCTTGCCCTCCTTGGCGGCCTGGGCCTTCTGGCGTCTTCGGCCGATGCTCTGGCCGTAGTGGGCCTCGTACCACTGTCGGAAGGGAGCGGCATCAACCTGGACGACGGCGCTCTTGGTCAGGGTGTTGGTTCGGACCAGCTCGTTGTTGGAAGGGTGGTAGGCGACGGCGATGACACGGGTCTTGCGGGTGCAGCCCTCGGAGCCCCAGGCGAAGTTACCGGAGTCGAGACGGAGGGCACGGTACTTGTGGTTGCCACCGCGAGTTCGGACAGTGTGAATGCGCTTGGCACCAATACGGGTGTTGGCACCCTGGCGGCCGGCCTCGAAAGCGCGCTTCTTCCCTGTTGTCAAAGGTCAGAACGTATGTCACAAGGATCATACGGGCTTTCGGTATATGTTACGCACGGTAGTAGGCGCGCTTGGCACCGGAGGCGGATCGCTTGTGGCGAGAGTCACGAGAGATACCCATGATTGCGGTTTCTGCAGAGGGGAAAAATTATCCCAAGCGGTTAGCCAGTGCTTCTGCTTGCGGAGAGGCGACGAGAGGGAGACGAGAGGACAGCAGACTCAACAGACTGGTAATCAAAATCGGCAGTAGACGATGTCGTTGATTAGAGTGCTATTGAGTCGTGGTCTCATCGATTGCTACTCACCTGATGAGGTTGACGGTCACCAGGCAATCGATTGTCGGATGGATGTGGGAGGAATGAACTTTTTGGCTGGACGAGCGTGGAGATCTGAATTGCATGCGAAATTGTTTCGTGCGCTGCGGGTTTCGCTAGCCCGGGGTACGTACCTTCACCGCACTGCGGAAGTCGAGTTATTCCGTCTAGCCCTCTTTATCACGTGAAATATGGGTCACTTCCAGCTGCTCTCTTGTCATGACAAGATAGGTATCCACTCGCTGCTGGCCTAGTCATGATGGCGGCATTGCTATGACTGCTGAGGATGTAGCTTCTTCCGCTTGTTTATGCCATCGGAGATGAAGACACTGTTTCTGAAAGGGGGTCTACGAAATAGCTTCTTTAAGTGCTCCAAAATGGAATTTTCTTTTTTTCTTCTTTCGTATGGAATGTGCATTGCTTGGGCTGAAGTCGCTTCGAAGTCTGTTTCTTAGCCTTTCCTATACCCTCTAAAAAAAGGAACGGCGCTAACCATATGTTCCAAGATCCTATGATGGAGTTGTGAAGACCCAACGCCATTCCTATCTCAAAATTGCAATCGAACAATGTCAAATCCCGCTGTCCGTAATGCCAGTCCCACCCACCCATCTGTTTCTGATCTGCTTTCCCGCTGCGCCTACCTCCATCTTCGCTTCCAAATCATCGATATGATTCATAATTTCCTCAAGTGACGCAGGGACTTCCTCAATATCAAATTTTGGAGTATCTTTCTGATTATAGTTTGCCTCGGTATACTTTGGTGCAATGTCTGCTGAGCCTAACTTGATTTCTTTCATGCTCCACTGGGTAGATCCGTCTGGGCTGTAGACCTGGTCGTGTTCTTCACAAAATGCTTGAGAAGCGGAAATATTGAGACGAGGGAGGGGGAAATATCGACTGTGGTGTACCGCGCGCTTGTCACCTTCCTCTTTTAATTCTGCCAGAGACGGCCAATCGACGCGGCGACCGTCGCTGGTGGCTTGTTCTTTGTTGAAACAAGTGTCGATGCCAAAAACCGGCGAGGAATCATCTTCGAGCTTCTTCCCTTGAAATATTGCTTCAACTACCTGCCCGTTTTGTTCACCGCTCGGCTTTGATATGAGCCTGCCGACCTTTTCCAAGAGCTTCATTCTCCGCGTCTCGGCCACGTCCGCTTTCAGGGCTGTCAGTTCTGCAGGGCTTTGGGGTATAAACGGGGACTTATCCGCGCCCATGTAATGCAAATTCGTCAGCATCTTTTGGAAGGCAGTTCTTTCTTTTGTCTCATCGCTCACCCACCGCTTTGATTGAGACCATGTTCCAATTTTAGCGGAACGGATGCCGGCATTTGACTGGGGTTGCGTGAGGCCATCTCGGGCCGCCGGGTTCTGCTGAGATGGGGAAGCTCGTGGAGCCTTGCGGGTGCCTTGGGAGTCGTCATTGGCAATTGTAAATATTTCTCCTGACGAGGTTTTGTTTTGCAAATGCTGTCCTTCAGTGACCATGGGAATGACTAGGCCAGCCAATTTGCTACCATTTTCTTCAAGAGCAGGATTTGATCCAGATTGTTTCCCCTCTGCCTTACGAACTGTATCCTTCTCTTTTTCACCTTCTGGCTTCTTTCCAGCAAGCCACCGAGACCTACTTCGAGGATGACCCCGAGAGGATGGCCTCGACTCATTGCGGATTTGTGCAGTCCCCCGAGCGCTTGAATTAGAGCCTATTGTGGATGCAAGGTGCTGAGTTGCTGCTGCCTGCCATGGAACCGCGTGCGGTATTCCGGGGGGGTTAAACGCTCCCGTGGCCGGCCAGATCGGGTCTGTCTGAGCGAACGGTTGGGTCCAAGGAAATTGAGGTGCCTGTGGCATAGCCGCCGGCAGATAGTTAGGACCATAAGAAAGCGGGTTTTGCGCATAGTAGAAAAGGTAGCCATTTGGTGACCACGGCGATGGAGATGCTGTAGCACCGGAATAATTAAATGGGGAAAGGGAAGGGGGGGTCGGAATAGGAGTGGACTTCGTTGGCATGCGTGTCGATGAAGTGCTGGGAGCAGCAGAAGTCGCCCTTGCGGGAACATGTTGTCCAGGCGCTATCTCATGTTCGGGCTTTGGAGTCGGAGGCATGTTTTGAGCAAGTTGAAAAATGTCTGTGGGTCTGCCTTTGAACTGATCAACGGTCGTTGGAGATGTAGCCAAGATAGTGGATTTCTTCTCGTGTTCAGTCAAGCTGATCACCTCTGATACATTGGCTTCTAATACCTCTTGACATGGTTTTTCAGCCCTGCTCGACAAAAAAGAAGATCCGGCCCTTGGTCGCGGTCCAGAAGATAACTCTATGATCTTCTTCCCATTCTTTCTCTCAGACTTCTTTGCTGCTCTTCTTTGCTTTCGGCTGCTCCTGGCCGTGACTTCGGGATTTGTCGGAGGGTCTACTCTTTGGCTCGCGGTTTTAAGAGATGGGAACATTGCATCATAATTTTCCGGATTTAGAGCATCTCCTCCTGTGCGAGGGTTTTCCTCGCCCTTTTTATCCCCTCGTGGGATAGTCGGAATTTGTTTATATTCCAGTATTTCGTGACTGCGATCCTCGATCCTGGGCTCGGGCTCGAAGGTACCCGGTGTAAATGTTTCTGCCCGAGGGTTCATTTTAAATATCGGGACCTTGGAAGGCCCATACGATCCAGCCAGAGCAGAAGATCCGATTACCTGGATGGTTTGATATTCACCGAATATGGACAATGTTTGGAATTTTTTAATGACGTCGCGAGCCCTCGCTCCGCCCAAGACTGGTGCCTAGCTCAAGCAAACAGGCGATGTAAAGCAACATCCAAAACCTCGCGACTGGTTAGAAACAGTACGACAAAAATTCGAAGAGGACCTACTATTGGACCAAGATTGACGACTATTGTCCGGAGGGTGGAGGAAAATCATGCAACTGTTTTTAGGGTCTAGGGGTGGTTAGGATGGTGGACTTGATGCAGATAGTCAGAGACAAAACGCACGGAGAGACGCGTCGTGTGGACAAGACGAAGGCCGTAGAATATGTGACTGCTTGACAGGACAGAAGCAGTGTGGTTGAGTCGACACGTCCAGTATGAGTGCCATGCGTGGGCGTAGGTAGTGAATTCGAGTTGGCCGCACCTGGCTTCCACCTGGCAACCAAGCAAGTGGGACGGGATAGACGATTCGATTAAATAGCTTCTGAGAATGAAAAGTAGAAGAAGGGATTTACGATGGTCTACTATGGCGATGAGAGGATATTTATATTGCGTATTCAATCACTGTCGTTCGAGTTCAGGTCGAAATGATTTTAATATTGATGTCAATCTGAATCTTCCCTGTTCAGCGGGTGCTCTCAAATGAGATGAGTCTAGAAAAGCTGCAGTGCATAAGTGAATGGTTAAAGAAAACATTGAATACATGTAGCTGTGAATCAATGATGCTGTGATTGTGGCCTCTTTATAAAAATAAAAATAAAAACCAGCAGCTTTATTTGTTCAACGCAATGACATTTAGATATAACAATTACATGCAAGCACTAGTTCCAAGGTAAGTCGGGGGCTTTTCTTTTACCCCCAAATACAATATGAAAGAGATTAGCCTCAATCAACAAGGTGGTATTGAGGTGACCGGCTGCGTGAAAATAATGATTGGCGTTCATATATTCACAATTGAAGAGCCTATATTGTGTTCTCTCACTTGCTATTCAATCTTCAATTCGACACCGTCAGTGTGACATGTGCAAATGATCGCAATCACATGCCCACAACAGGTAGTCAGAACTTTACTGCGACCATGATACGAGCCGAAAAAAAGGGGGAGAGAGCGGAAAAGGTCAGCACGGCTGCAGGGAGAATTCTGAATGGTCAGAAATCTATATTTCATCACCCCTTTATTTTGAATGATACTAGCAATGTTGAATCTTCAACCAATCCGAGATGGGAGTTCTGATTGTGATGTCTTTCGTCCCAACAAAGTTGTCCGTGCGTTTATCGCCAGCGGTTGCCCCACCCAGCGGCCGAGGTGCCCTGGCCCGGTATGGCCCACTTTGGATTGTTCGTCCCGTCCTGAAATAAGTGGACGTATCCTCAACACCACGAATTCCCCCTAATTGTGCTCGCTCGACTTGCTCTACCGCCGTTCGAAATGGCGCCCGCCCTGACGACCCTGAAGCTCACCAATCGCGGTAAGAACTCTTTGTTCTCCTTTCTACTTTTGTTTCTTCTCCAGCGACTAACATACAGCGAATAGCTCCGAAGAAGCCCATCAAAAAGCTTCCCGAGACTCTGGAGCTTGGCTCCGACACTACCGTTGAAGATGTCAAGAAGCTGATCGCCAAGGCAGCCAACATTGGTGACCATAACCGTGTTGGCCTGTACGATCCCTCCACCAAGAAGACCCTAAAGAACCGCATGGCTCGCATTGCTGATGAGCCCGCCGTCGTTGCCGCTGGCGAGGTCCTCGTCAAGGATCTTGGTATGCATCCCATTATCTTTCCCTCGGTGGCTCCAACAAAGTAGACCATATTCTAATTTTTCTTTTTCTTTTTACATCTATAGGCCCTCAGATTGCTTGGAGAACCGTCTTTGTCATCGAATACTTCGGTCCCATCCTCATCCACCTCGCCGTCCTCGCCGCCCGCCCTTACATCTACAAAAACGGTGACGCTCCCATGTCACAGACCCAATGGCTCTCATTTGGCCTAATCGTGGCACATTTCCTCAAGCGCGAGTACGAGACGCTCTTTGTGCACAAGTTCTCGGCCAACACGATGCCCGCATTCAACATTTTCAAAAACAGCTTCTTCTACTGGGCTCTCTCCGGTGCCCTCTGCGCCTACTGTATCTACAGCCCCAGCTCCATCGCAGCCAACGCCGATATCCCCGCCATTGACGCTGTCGGTACCGCGCTGTACCTGTTTGGAGAGACTGGCAATGCCTTGGTCCACCGATACCTGTCCTCTTTGCGATCCACTGGCGGTACCGAGCGCAAGATCCCTCACGGCTATGGTTTTGGTATCGTTACATGCCCCAACTACATGTACGAGATCCTTTCCTGGGTTGGTGTCATCATCGTTAGCCGAGACTGGAGTGTTGCTCTGTTCATTGCCTTTGGTGCTGCCCAAATGTTTGACTGGGCCAAGGGCAAGGAGCGCGCCTACCGCAAGGAGTTTGGTGACAAGTACAAGAAGAAGCGATATGTTATGCTTCCCGGACTCCTGTAATACTATGCGTTATTGGGCCACGATGTAAAAGAAATGATACGGCATACGGGAACAGGAAAAGTAGTCAAAAGCCAGGAAGTGGCGTTGATGTGACTGGGCGAGGTTGGATGTCAGGAGAAGGAGTGAGGACGCAAGCCGGAATAATAGCATCTAGAAGGGTAGATGAATAAAACAAAAAAGATGCGAGTTTATTTAACATTCTGATAGGGGGTTACGTGCGTGTGTTCCCGAAAATGTGAATATCCTGTCAGTGGTTCCTATTCAAGCTCCCCAACGCCAGCAAATCCAAAATAAATTCCAATCCGTCATCATCACATGTCTACGTCATAAAACTCGCAAGGGATCATTGTCAATCTTGTAGAGCACTCCGGCTCTGGTCAAGATGCCGTCGATGCCGTATCCGAGCCTTTGGCTCCTCTTCCGGTGCTGGACTCTGGCTCCGTCAAGCTGCGGCTCGCCTCGGACCACGTCCCCGTGGCGCCATCCGAGTCCAGAGCCATCTCGACCTCCTCGACCCTCGCCTTGGCCCCGTGGCCGTTCTCGCCACCGTGGGGTTCCAGCTTCCCGCGCATATCCACATCCACATCCATCCTGTCGGCGTCGGCGTCCCCCTCCTCGTCCCCCTCCTCGTCGCTCATGACGCTCCCGCACTCGCTGCAGCTGCAGCTGCAGCTCCCGCTGCCGCCGCCGTTGGCCAGGCGCACAGTCTCCTCGAGCACGAGAAAGTCGCGCTCCAGCACCTCGGCCCAGTTCTGGACGTTGCCGAGCTCCTTGATGCGGCGGGCGGCGACGTCGGCCTCGCGGGCCAGCTTCTCGTTCTCGCGGCGCAGGCCGCCGGTGGCGCGCTGCACGTCCAGGGCCTGGCGCCCGAGGGCGGCCGCGTTGGAGTGCAGCGTCGACGCGCGCCACTGCAGCTCCGAGTCCATCATGTTCTCCATGGTGGCCACCACGGCGGCTCGCGCCTCGGCCACGTGCCGCTGCGTCTCGGCCGACGGGAGCGTCGACTGCAGCGGCGCCGTGGGAGGGGGCAGCGCCGGGCCGGGAGCCCGGACGGCGAGGCCGTGGGCGACGGCGACGGCCGGGGTGGTGGACGGCGATGCGATGGAGGGCGGCGGGGACGTGGGCTGTCGCTGTCGCGGAGAGAGGGATGCCGAGGAGGACGACGATGCTGCGGCCATGGTCGACATGACTGACTGAGGCTGATACAATGATTATGCTTCCTTGTGATGCTCTTCTGGCGTAGCTAGCGTCTGCATCGTCAGATCAGACGTGCGATGAAGGATCGGAAAAAGGATAATGGAAACCTCAATGAAACTGAATCTTGTATCTGGTGTCTCTTACGCAGCTGATGCTGCACCTTGGTGGGGGAGGAGGGGCATCATGCGGCCCTGACATCAAAAGACCAGGGCCGCTGCATGTGGTGTGGTGCACCACCTAACCGACTCCTCCCGCAGCTTACCACCCAACATCACATCAGAAGCAAAGGGCCAGAAAAAAAGAGTCATTGATTTGACCATCATTCAACCATACAACATTACATTGCCTGTACCGCTAATGTACACCTGGAATATTCTAGTCCCTCCTCGTGTCGTTCGCAACGGTCCAATACGCGAATCCCTTGTGGCAGGCTCCCATATCCTTTCCTTGTCGAACACCGGGTCCGATGCCTCGCCCAAATTTTGTCATTTGATGCGCCAGAAGCTTTTTTTTTTGTCCTCTCCCGTGCACACGTATGCTTGATTCGTCCGACCAAAAAATTAAATGCAGATGCCCGCCCAGAAGAAAGAGAAAATGAGAAAAAAAAGAGGTGGAAAAGAAGAGTGAAAAAGGTCCCCTCGTTTCAGGGGGAAGATGAACTTTAACAGCATGGACCAAACGCCAAGGCTATGCGGGGAAAGAGCGCCATATTGGCGTAGCCATGTACGCCTTTGGCAATAGTTCAACCATAAAACAATAAACGTGATGTAATCCCGGGTTTCCTTCAACTCAATAAACTTGACGTATGCAAAAAA